>CM065430.1:53230000-53575000 GCA_033030585.1 Hippophae rhamnoides
AAAAGAATAAACATAGATACAAATTTAATAAATAAATATAAATACAGATTCAATAAATATTCATGCAAATTTTATCATTTATATTAGTGGAGTATTTATGGATATAATAACTAAGTTAATTATGCTTGCTCATATTATCTAGGTTATTAAAGATATAAATTGATATTTTATTGATTCTCTCTTTTTGTATGAATACCACCTTTGGTGGGGTTAGATACTCTTTGTTAACTAAACAAATCAATTAACACCTATGGGTGGGGTTGATAACTAATTTGGTTAATTAAATTAATTCCTTTTTCTAAGAGATTGAAAATGAACCATTTAAATGCCACCTTTGGTGGGGTTAGACGATTTAAACTTTATTCAAGGTGTCCAAATTAAACTTAAGAATTTAGTTATCCGAGTACTAACTTTCAAGTTTTAAAATCACTATTGAAAACATGTTGTCAATACATTTCCACATAATAATTCTTATAAAAACTTTTGAAATAGAGCTTCACTCTAACTACGGCGATTGTACCAACAAATAAAAGAGCACTACTCTAAATTAGACAGGATAACTAAACCTTAAAGTCTAACTTTCAGATTTAAGTTTGTAATGAAAAATAATATATTTCTCTCTAACATCCTTAATATAAAATCTTGAATAAAAATAAAATCAATGCATTTTAGAAATTTTCACCTATTTAATATTTATGAAGCATAACAACGTTATTATTATATCATGATTATAAATAGCTAGCACGCTTAAATTTAATCACGGACAAATTAAATATAACATGTAGGAATAAAGCATAAAAATAGCGTAAAGAAAATAAAATCCTTACGAACTTCGACGCTATTCCCGTTGCTAGAAAACCTCCAAGCGGAATTTGCACTTCCATTTATTGAATCAAAAATCTAAATTATTACAAAAACATTACAAGTTCCTCTCAAAAAGAGAAGAACTCTAAACCTAAGACAATTGAACTAAAAACTAAGAGAAAAGCTAAGAAAAGCTTAGAAACTAAGAAAGAAACTAAAGAAAACTCAAAAACTAAGAAATGAGAGAAAGAAAGAAGAGAGAAGTGAGGTTTTGAGGTGTCTTTTGAAGTGAATGGAAGGGGGGTATTTATAGGTGAGGATGGAGAGAAAAAATGATTAAAAAAATGTTAAAAAAATATTAAAAAAATAAAAAAACGTGTAGTGGACATGCTGAGGTCATCAATGACGTCAGCATGACGTCATGGGGGCGGTACGTGAAAAATGGGTCAAAAACGCGTTGGTAGCGCGCGCTGGTATTCTGCCATGTATTCAAATGACATACAATGTATTGCGGCGCAACGTGCTCAGTATTTGCAGAGCTGTATCATCAGCCTTGTAGATGTGACTCTATTGTGTATGGCCTTGTATTGTTGAAATTTCAATTTCTTGTGGCGTTTTCCGATCTTTTGACATTTTTGACCTTTTCGACCCATTTTGTCCAATTTTTCCATGTTTGTTGACCTTTTTCCACTTATTTATCAATTTATTTGTGATGTATTGCTTCAAGTATTCTTCTTTGAGTCTTTACATTGCGTTTTTAGGCTAAAATTCCTGAAAAACAATAAAAATACCCGTGATTCCGAAAAAGACAAATTTATATAAATATATGATAAAACATATAAATATATATATTTTTAATCAATTAAAGTGCATAAAATCATGGTTATTTTAGTGCTTTTTGAGCACTCATCATTCACATGTGTACTTGGAGTACAAACTCTTTTTCAAATATTTTTATAAGAATTATAATTAAATGATATATTGACAACATACCTTTGTAGTAGTTTTAAAATCTAAAAGTCATTTATCAAGTAATTAAATTCTTAAACCTAATTTAGACACCTTGAATAAAGTTTAATTTGTCTAGCCCTATCTTAGAAAGTCAATTAAATAGTTTATCAGTCTCTTATAAAAGAAGTATAGTTTAATAATAAAATCAATTAATGGGCCCCACCTAAGGATTTTAATTGATCTATTATCAATAAAGAGAATTATCCCTATCATAGGATATTTTCATACAAAGAGAAGAGAATCAATAATCTTAATTCAAATATTTAATAACTTATTTAATATTGAGCAAGTTTAGTCAATTGGCCAACATATGCTATAAATTCTACATACCATTATAATTTTTTAAATGCTTAAATAATTATTGAGTCTATTTTTATTTTATTGTGAATAAATTAGAATTTCAAAACTCAAATTTTGTGACATAATGTTTCATTTTTAAGAATTTATAGAATAAATTTAAGAACCACAAGATTCCTCTTTAGACCGACTTTGAGAGTATATTTATACTTTTTTATAAGTGATTTGTGCACTTGTGAGCAATTTATAAATTTTATAAAATTTGACAATCAAGTTCATGTGAATTAAGTTTTTTGGTGCCATTGTCGGAGATGAATAGCATTTTTAAATTGTTATTATCAAGATTTTAATAACTTTTTTTAAAGTAAATATTGTGATTTTTGTTTAAAATCATAAAATATCTAGGTCATGAAATTATTCTAGATATTTTAATTTTCAAACCCTCTTTTATTTTTGTTTAATAATAAATGGATTAAAAAAACTAATAGTAATAACAATAAATTTAAATTTAAATTTAAATTTTCTTTTCTTTATTTAATTGGAAAATTTATTTTCATTTAAATTTAATTTAATTTCTTTTCTTTTCTTTGATTTCTTTTATTTAACTTGCATTTTTATTTCTTTATATGACTTGCATTTTTATTTCTTTATATGACTTGCATTTTTATTCCTTTATTCTGTATTTAGTAGTTCTGCATACTTACTCAATTTATAGTATAAATTATTTTTTCTAAGTATTATCTACATGTTTAGGATTTGTGTCTATAGCCATGTAACATATTCTTTTTTACTTGACAAGTGATTTTAAATTTTGTTTTTTTAAGTGTATGCGAGGTAGGAGGTCCTTAAGGTACCCTTTAACACCGTATAACAATAACATAAATAGGATTAATAGATTGTCAAGAAGGATAGACTTTGAAATCCCATAGCCTTTTGCAGAGAAAACTATTAAACCAAACCTTAACCTTTTCTTGAACCAGTAATTATAAGAGAAAAGCCACCACCTAGGGAAACCACTATGAAGGAACTTACAAGGTCAGTAATTGGCACTTCAAATGCCTCTATCCAACTGGGTGAGGTTGCTAGGAATTATGAATTGTGAAATTTTAATATTTCCATGTTACAATATTTTCATGGGCTATCCAATAAAGACTCACTATCTTTCATTATAGACTTCTACTCTATAGTCCAAAATTTCCCTTTAGGTGTACTAAACAATGATCAACTTAGAATGAGGTATTTTTCCTACACCTTAAAGGTAGGACCGAGGCTTAGCTAATATCACTTCTTTTAGGCTTCTAAAGAATCTGGGAGGATGTTTACCATAAGTTTATGGGAAAATTCTATTCCCATAAAAAACTTCAGAATTGAGAGCTTAGATAGCAACTTCTCTCAAATGGAGAGAGAATCTTTCCATGAAGCAAAGGATAGGTTCAAACTCTTTCTCACTCAATGCCTCCATCATATTTATCCTCTATAGCTGCAGAACCAATCTTTCTATGATAGATGGACACAACAGGGTTGGCTCATCATGTACAACCTTGTAGGAGGAGCTATGAGAGAGAAAAAAGCCATAGAGACGTATAATCTATTTGAGATGTTAGGAGCTAATTCTCCAAAAAAATCTCTAGATTGAGAAGAGCAAAATTCCATAAAGTCAACTCTGGTATTGAAATTCAAATGCAACTTGCCCAACTAACCAAGCAAGTTTCACTCCTTACAACTCACTCCATATCAAACAAAGAATAATATGGTGTGTGTAGTAATTTAGGACATGGTGCGAAAAACTATCCTTATCAAGGATAAATTAATGTTAGACCTGAGTATGTCAATGCATTGGGGATATGCCAACCTAGACCCAGGTATAACTCTAATGCTAACACTTATGACCCTAGGTGAAGAAATCATCTCAATTTATCCTATAGGTAAAATAACCCTCAATTCACCCAAATTTCAAACTTATTGGGCCTACAATTCCATCAACATATACCTAGAAATCCTTTTAATAAGCCTAACCTAGAGGAAAAATAGAATTCATTTACTTAGGTAATTAGGGATAACTAAGAATGAATAAATCAAAGCTTGGATTTTATTGAAATTTCCATTAAAAAGATGGAAACTCTGGTGGAGCACCTGATTGAAGACTTGTAGAAACAAGGCAAAGAAAAACTGTAATAGGTTAGAAGAAAAGCAGCAAAACTTAATAACGAGGGGATATTGAGTTTACTCGTTATTGACTTTAGCAGATGATGAAATCCTCCAAGCAACGTCTCACTAAAGGTGATAAAAATAAGGAAAGATAGAAAGTTTGCACTGCAACAAGAACTTTTATGCACCATGAACTGCATTGATTTTTTGGAAATTAAACCCCCTATGCGAGTTGTCACCCCATTTTCTCTCCACTTTTTCTCATTTTCTTTCAAATCCTACTTTTTTTCTCCCTCCAAACACATATAATCCCTCACAATTTTCACCTTTCTTCAATCCTTTTTCACAAATCCCTTCAATAACTTTCATAACCAATTTCCACCTTTCCACCAAAAAAAATTCAAATTTTTTCAAGTTCTTTCAAGATCTTTATCTTCACAAAGGGGGTGTTCTTCATAATCTGTAAATCCTCAACGACAACAAGTATTCATAATTTTTGGAATTTAATTCTTCAATTTAATTTTTTTGAAATTTGTTATGTAATTATAATTATTAAAAGTTTGAAACCCTATTTAGGACAAAGAGAGGGTTAGGAAATATCTAGACCATATTGTGTTGTTGGAATTTATTTGAACTTTTAGTTAAGAAATTTATGGAAAATTTTGAAAATGCCACCTGAATAGGGTAGGAAAGGAAAGGAAGTTGCTACTTTTGAGGATTTTGATACTAATAAATTCTCTAGCTATGAAGCTAAAGTTTGTTATGAGAGAGAGGTAGAGGTACATAAAGGATTTATCATAGAGAGGGGGATGGATTTCAATTTTGGACTATAGGGTATTTTTGATGTCATCGTAGCCTTACGATGGAGAAGGTTTGTAAAAGAACTTGAGTTATTGAGCCTTTAGTTTGGGAATTTTATGTTAGTTATCATGATGTTGTTAACAATAAGGTAAAAGTAAGAAATGTACTTATCCCTTTTGGACCAAATGACATTAATGCTCACTATTTCTTAGTGAAAGTTGGGAAGGGTAAGCCTTGGGGCTCTAAAAATTCTGGGTGCTGAGTGAATGTACACTGGTAAAATACCGAGAGGTTTCAAGGTATATATTTGGACAAAACTGCTAGAATTTGGAAATATTTTGTCAACTCAAGATTAATTCCCAATAGACACTGCAACATGGTCGATAGAGAGAGCCATTTTACTGTATGCAATTGTAGCTAAAATTCCCATGGATGTAGGTACAATAATTTACAATTGAGTCAAATTATCTACAAACAACCATTCATTGAGTTACTTCTTCCTACAACTAATAAATACTTTGTACAAAAGTGTGGGGGTAGCTCATTTAAAGGAGGAAGTTATTTTATAATGTAGTGAATTAATAAACCTTGTGTACTATGATGAACTCACCTCTTACATGATCATTGTCCAATGATAATAGAAAGCAGTTCCTCCTTCGAGATTGTCCTTATAAGAAAAACTTTATAATCTTGAGGAGAGAATGAGCTACATATCAAGATGCTTACTTTCCTAACAACTTCTTTCCTAAACTAGCACCATTTTCATCAGGTGGACCACAATATATTAATGTATGAGATGAGCTGCTTATAGTTGAGTCATCTTGGGATGGATATGAGTAATTTACCAACCCTCATGTATCAACAGTATGACTTCAATTTTGTACCTCAATCCACAATATATTAATGTATGAGATGAGCTGCTTATAGTTGAGTCGTCTTGGGATGGATATGAGTAATTTACCAACCCTCATGTATCAACAGTATGACTTCAATTTTGTACCTCAATAGTAATCACAAAACCAACTTGAAGAATAAGAACATTATGACATGGACGATGAGCTTTGATTTTGGTATGGAATTTTTATGTTGCTTTTATTTTACTTTCTTTTGGTTTCTTTATTTTTATTTTATTTTATGGACTTTAGTGTTTTTAGTATTTTTGGATATTGTAACAATTGTTGATTTTATATGAATGCATTTAATTTATGCTTTATGTTATTTCTTATTTTGTGAACATAATTATTTAGAATTATCAATGTTATAACCATTTGTTACGATGTATGAGAAATACACAGTTTATCTTTGTATACTTTAATTGGATTAATGGATGCACCAGTGTATCAATACTTAAACATGATCAGCAAATTAGGTAACTTTTATATTTTCTTTCTTTTTAATTTACATTTATTACATTGAGGACAATGTAAGTTCTAAGTTAGGATAAAAAAAGTTACTTTATAATGTTTGTGCATAAATTTCTATATGTTCACATTTATATTTACATTTTATGTGCTTTTATTTATTTATATTTATTATTTTAGGAATTTTTAGGATAAATTCAAAAAATTTCTTACAAAATTATCATGTCTTTTAGTTAAATATAAGGAAATGATTAAGTCTTTACATTGTTAGATTAATTTCGATGAACATTTCATTGGGTATATTATAATAGGCGTTTCGATACCCGAGTCAAAAGTTAGCTCCGTTGAAAGTTGCAACATATATTTATCAAATGTTTTGTTGTTTTTGAAAATGTGAACAACATCTCCTTTCTTTTTCTCTTCTCTAATTTTTTTTGAAGAATAGAGACCAATTGATAATATAAATAAACAACCCTAAGTCGGCACCAATATCTCCTTTATAGCTCTATTGAATAAAATCGGAAGTAAGTAAAATGAAAATAGTGCGTCAAAAACTTTAAACCCTCGGTAAGTCATGTAAACGAATGAATTTGAGTAAACAAAGGATTTTTAGTAGTGAGACCAAATCATATTCTGTAATTTGATACGAGCTACAATTTGATATATTATAATAGTCGTTTCGATACCCGAGTCAAAAGTTATCTCCGTTGAAAGTTGCAACACATATTTATCAAATGTTTTGTTGTTTTTGAAAATGTGAACAATATCTCCTTTTTTTTCTCTTCTCTAATTTTTTTTGAAGAATAGAGACCAATTGATAATATAAATAAACAACCCTAAGTCGGCACCAATATCTCCTTTATAGCTCTATTGAATAAAATCGGAAGTAAGTAAAATGAAAATAGTGCGTCAAAAACTTTAAACCCTCGGTAAGTCATGTAAACGATTGAATTTGGGTAAACAAAGGATTTTCATTAGTGAGACCAAATCATATTCTGTAATTTGATACGAGCTACGATTTGATATATTATAATAGTCGTTTCGATACCCGAGTCAAAAGTTATCTCCGTTGAAAGTTGCAACACATATTTATCAAATGTTTTGTTGTTTTTGAAAATGTGAACAACATCTCCTTTTTTTTCTCTTCTCTAATTTTTTTGAAGAATAGAGACCAATTGATAATATAAATAAACAACCCTAAGTCGGCACCAATATCTCCTTTATAGCTCTATTGAATAAAATCGGAAGTAAGTAAAATGAAAATAGTGCGTCAAAAACTTTAAACCCTCGGTAAGTCATGTAAACGATTGAATTTGGGTAAACAAAGGATTTCCATTAGTGAGACCAAATCATATTCTGTAATTTGATACGAGCTACGATTTGATATATTATAATAGGCGTTTCGATACCCGAGTCAAAAGTTAGCTCCGTTGAAAGTTGCAACATATATTTATCAAATGTTTTGTTGTTTTTGAAAATGTGAACAACATCTCCTTTTTTTTCTCTTCCCTAATTTTTTTTGAAGAATAGAGACCAATTGATAATATAAATAAACAACCCTAAGTCGGCACCAATATCTCCTTTATAGCTCTATTGAATAAAATCGGAAGTAAGTAAAATGAAAATAGTGCGTCAAAAAACTTTAAACCCTCTGTAAGTCATGTAAACGATTGAATTTGGGTAAACAAAGGATTTTCATTAGTGAGACCAAATCATATTCTGTAATTTGATACGAGCTTCGATTTGATATATTATAATAGTCGTTTCGATACCCGAGTCAAAAGTTATCTCCGTTGAAAGTTGCAACACATATTTATGAAATGTTTTGTTGTTTTTGAAAATGTGAACAATATCTCCTTTTTTTCTCTTCTCTAATTTTTTTTGAAGAATAGAGACCAATTGATAATATAAATAAACAACCCTAAGTCGGCACCAATATCTCCTTTATAGCTCTATTGAATAAAATCGGAAGTAAGTAAAATGAAAATAGTGCGTCAAAAACTTTAAACCCTCGGTAAGTCATGTAAACGATTGAATTTGGGTAAACAAAGGATTTCCATTAGTGAGACCAAATCATATTCTGTAATTTGATACGAGCTACGATTTGATATATTATAATAGGCGTTTCGATACCCGAGTCAAAAGTTAGCTCCGTTGAAAGTTGCAACATATATTTATCAAATGTTTTGTTGTTTTTGAAAATGTGAACAACATCTCCTTTCTTTTTCTCTTCTCTAATTTTTTTTGAAGAATAGAGACCAATTGATAATATAAATAAACAACCCTAAGTCGGCACCAATATCTCCTTTCTAGCTCTATTGAATAAAATCGGAAGTAAGTAAAATGAAAATAGTGCGTCAAAAACTATAAACCCTCGGTAAGTCATGTAAACGATTGAATTAGGGTAAACAAAGGATTTCCATTAGTGAGACCAAATCATATTCTGTAATTTGATACGAGCTACGATTTGATATATTATAATAGGCGTTTCGATACCCGAGTCAAAAGTTATCTCCGTTGAAAGTTGCAACACATATTTATCAAATGTTTTGTTGTTTTTGAAAATGTGAACAATATCTCCTTTTTTTCTCTTCTCTAATTTTTTTTGAAGAATAGAGACCAATTGATAATATAAATAAACAACCCTAAGTCGGCACCAATATCTCCTTTATAGCTCTATTGAATAAAATCGGAAGTAAGTAAAATGAAAATAGTGCGTCAAAAACTTTAAACCCTCGGTAAGTCATGTAAACGATTGAATTTGGGTAAACAAAGGATTTTCAATAGTGAGACCAAATCATATTCTGTAATTTGATACGAGCTACGATTTGATATATTATAATAGTTGTTTCGATACCCGAGTCAAAAGTTATCTCCGTTGAAATTTGCAACACATATTTATCAAATGTTTTGTTGTTTTTGAAAATGTGAACAATATCTCCTTTTTTTCTCTTCTCTAATTTTTTTTGAAGAATAGAGACCAATTGATAATATAAATAAACAACCCTAAGTCGGCACCAATATCTCCTTTATAGCTCTATTGAATAAAATCGGAAGTAAGTAAAATGAAAATAGTGCGTCAAAAACTTTAAACCCTCGGTAAGTCATGTAAACGATTGAATTTGGGTAAACAAAGGATTTCCATTAGTGAGACCAAATCATATTCTGTAATTTGATACGAGCTACGATTTGATATATTATAATAGGCGTTTCGATACCCGAGTCAAAAGTTAGCTCCGTTGAAAGTTGCAACATATATTTATCAAATGTTTTGTTGTTTTTGAAAATGTGAACAACATCTCCTTTCTTTTTCTCTTCTCTAATTTTTTTTGAAGAATAGAGACCAATTGATAATATAAATAAACAACCCTAAGTCGGCACCAATATCTCCTTTATAGCTCTATTGAATAAAATCGGAAGTAAGTAAAATGAAAATAGTGCGTCAAAAACTTTAAACCCTCGGTAAGTCATGTAAACGATTGAATTTGGGTAAACAAAGGATTTTCAATAGTGAGACCAAATCATATTCTGTAATTTGATACGAGCTACGATTTGATATATTATAATAGTTGTTTCGATACCCGAGTCAAAAGTTATCTCCGTTGAAATTTGCAACACATATTTATCAAATGTTTTGTTATTTTTGAAAATTTGAACAATATCTCCTTTTTTTCTCTTCTCTAATTTTTTTTTGAAGAATAGAGACCAATTGATAATATAAATAAACAACCCTAAGTCGGCACCAATATCTCCTTTATAGCTCTATTGAATAAAATCGGAAGTAAGTAAAATGAAAATAGTGCGTCAAAAACTTTAAACCCTCGGTAAGTCATGTAAACGATTGAATTTGGGTAAACAAAGGATTTCCATTAGTGAGACCAAATCATATTCTGTAATTTGATACGAGCTACGATTTGATATATTATAATAGGCGTTTCGATACCCGAGTCAAAAGTTAGCTCCGTTGAAAGTTGCAACATATATTTATCAAATGTTTTGTTGTTTTTGAAAATGTGAACAACATCTCCTTTCTTTTTCTCTTCTCTAATTTTTTTTTTTGAAGAATAGAGACCAATTGATAATATAAATAAACAACCCTAAGTCGGCACCAATATCTCCTTTATAGCTCTATTGAATAAAATCGGAAGTAAGTAAAATGAAAATAGTGCGTCAAAAACTTTAAACCCTCGGTAAGTCATGTAAACGATTGAATTTGGGTAAACAAAGGATTTTCAATAGTGAGACCAAATCATATTCTGTAATTTGATACGAGCTACGATTTGATATATTATAATAGTTGTTTCGATACCCGAGTCAAAAGTTATCTCCGTTGAAAGTTGCAACACATATTTATCAAATGTTTTGTTGTTTTTGAAAATGTGAACAATATCTCCTTTTTTTCTCTTCTCTAATTTTTTTTGAAGAATAGAGACCAATTGATAATATAAATAAACAACCCTAAGTCGGCACCAATATCTCCTTTATAGCTCTATTGAATAAAATCGGAAGTAAGTAAAATGAAAATAGTGCGTCAAAAACTTTAAACCCTCGGTAAGTCATGTAAACGATTGAATTTGGGTAAACAAAGGATTTTCATTAGTGAGACCAAATCATATTCTGTAATTTGATACGAGCTACGATTTGATATATTATAATAGTCGTTTCGATACCCGAGTCAAAAGTTATCTCCGTTGAAAGTTGCAACACATATTTATCAAATGTTTTGTTGTTTTTGAAAATGTGAACAACATCTCCTTTCTTTTTCTCTTCTCTAATTTTTTTTTTGAAGAATAGAGACCAATTGATAATATAAATAAACAACCCTAAGTCGGCACCAATATCTCCTTTATAGCTCTATTGAATAAAATCGGAAGTAAGTAAAATGAAAATAGTGCGTCAAAAACTTTAAACCCTCGGTAAGTCATGTAAACGATTGAATTTGGGTAAACAAAGGATTTTCAGTAGTGAGACCAAATCATATTCTGTAATTTGATACGAGCTACGATTTGATATATTATAATAGGCGTTTCGATACCCGAGTCAAAAGTTAGCTCCGTTGAAAGTTGCAACATATATTTATCAAATGTTTTGTTGTTTTTGAAAATGTGAACAACATCTCCTTTCTTTTTCTCTTCTCTAATTTTTTTTGAAGAATAGAGACCAATTGATAATATAAATAAACAACCCTAAGTCGGCACCAATATCTCCTTTATAGCTCTATTGAATAAAATCGGAAGTAAGTAAAATGAAAATAGTGCGTCAAAAACTTTAAACCCTCGGTAAGTCATGTAAACGATTGAATTTGGGTAAACAAAGGATTTTCAGTAGTGAGACCAAATCATATTCTGTAATTTGATACGAGCTACGATTTGATATATTATAATAGTCGTTTCGATACCCGAGTCAAAAGTTATCTCCGTTGAAATTTGCAACACATATTTATCAAATGTTTTGTTGTTTTTGAAAATGTGAACAATATCTCCTTTTTTTCTCTTCTCTAATTTTTTTTTGAAGAATAGAGACCAATTGATAATATAAATAAACAACCCTAAGTCGGCACCAATATCTCCTTTATAGCTCTATTGAATAAAATCGGAAGTAAGTAAAATGAAAATAGTGCGTCAAAAACTTTAAACCCTCGGTAAGTCATGTAAACGATTGAATTTGGGTAAACAAAGGATTTTCAATAGTGAGACCAAATCATATTCTGTAATTTGATACGAGCTACGATTTGATATATTATAATAGGCGTTTCGATACCCGAGTCAAAAGTTAGCTCCGTTGAAAGTTGCAACATATATTTATCAAATGTTTTGTTGTTTTTGAAAATGTGAACAACATCTCCTTTCTTTTTCTCTTCTCTAATTTTTTTTGAAGAATAGAGACCAATTGATAATATAAATAAACAACCCTAAGTCGGCACCAATATCTCCTTTATAGCTCTATTGAATAAAATCGGAAGTAAGTAAAATGAAAATAGTGCGTCAAAAACTTTAAACCCTCGGTAAGTCATGTAAACGATTGAATTTGGGTAAACAAAGGATTTTCAATAGTGAGACCAAATCATATTCTGTAATTTGATACGAGCTACGATTTGATATATTATAATAGTTGTTTCGATACCCGAGTCAAAAGTTATCTCCGTTGAAATTTGCAACACATATTTATCAAATGTTTTGTTATTTTTGAAAATTTGAACAATATCTCCTTTTTTTCTCTTCTCTAATTTTTTTTTGAAGAATAGAGACCAATTGATAATATAAATAAACAACCCTAAGTCGGCACCAATATCTCCTTTATAGCTCTATTGAATAAAATCGGAAGTAAGTAAAATGAAAATAGTGCGTCAAAAACTTTAAACCCTCGGTAAGTCATGTAAACGATTGAATTTGGGTAAACAAAGGATTTTCATTAGTGAGACCAAATCATATTCTGTAATTTGATACGAGCTACGATTTGATATATTATAATAGTCGTTTCGATACCCGAGTCAAAAGTTATCTCCGTTGAAAGTTGCAACACATATTTATCAAATGTTTTGTTGTTTTTGAAAATGTGAACAATATCTCCTTTTTTTTCTCTTCTCTAATTTTTTTTTTGAAGAATAGAGACCAATTGATAATATAAATAAACAACCCTAAGTCGGCACCAATATCTCCTTTATAGCTCTATTGAATAAAATCGGAAGTAAGTAAAATGAAAATAGTGCGTCAAAAACTTTAAACCCTCGGTAAGTCATGTAAACGATTGAATTTGGGTAAACAAAGGATTTTCAGTAGTGAGACCAAATCATATTCTGTAATTTGATACGAGCTACGATTTGATATATTATAATAGTCGTTTCGATACCCGAGTCAAAAGTTATCTCCGTTGAAAGTTGCAACACATATTTATCAAATGTTTTGTTGTTTTTGAAAATGTGAACAACATCTCCTTTCTTTTTCTCTTCTCTAATTTTTTTTTGAAGAATAGAGACCAATTGATAATATAAATAAACAACCCTAAGTCGGCACCAATATCTCCTTTATAGCTCTATTGAATAAAATCGGAAGTAAGTAAAATGAAAATAGTGCGTCAAAAACTTTAAACCCTCGGTAAGTCATGTAAACGATTGAATTTGGGTAAACAAAGGATTTCCATTAGTGAGACCAAATCATATTCTGTAATTTGATACGAGCTACGATTTGATATATTATAATAGGCGTTTCGATACCCGAGTCAAAAGTTAGCTCCGTTGAAAGTTGCAACATATATTTATCAAATGTTTTGTTGTTTTTGAAAATGTGAACAACATCTCCTTTCTTTTTCTCTTCTCTAATTTTTTTTGAAGAATAGAGACCAATTGATAATATAAATAAACAACCCTAAGTCGGCACCAATATCTCCTTTCTAGCTCTATTGAATAAAATCGGAAGTAAGTAAAATGAAAATAGTGCGTCAAAAACTATAAACCCTCGGTAAGTCATGTAAACGATTGAATTTGGGTAAACAAAGGATTTCCATTAGTGAGACCAAATCATATTCTGTAATTTGATACGAGCTACGATTTGATATATTATAATAGGCGTTTCGATACCCGAGTCAAAAGTTATCTCCGTTGAAAGTTGCAACACATATTTATCAAATGTTTTGTTGTTTTTGAAAATGTGAACAATATCTCCTTTTTTTCTCTTCTCTAATTTTTTTTGAAGAATAGAGACCAATTGATAATATAAATAAACAACCCTAAGTCGGCACCAATATCTCCTTTATAGCTCTATTGAATAAAATCGGAAGTAAGTAAAATGAAAATAGTGCGTCAAAAACTTTAAACCCTCGGTAAGTCATGTAAACGATTGAATTTGGGTAAACAAAGGATTTTCAATAGTGAGACCAAATCATATTCTGTAATTTGATACGAGCTACGATTTGATATATTATAATAGTCGTTTCGATACCCGAGTCAAAAGTTAGCTCCGTTGAAAGTTGCAACATATATTTATCAAATGTTTTGTTGTTTTTGAAAATGTGAACAACATCTCCTTTCTTTTTCTCTTCTCTAATTTTTTTTTGAAGAATAGAGACCAATTGATAATATAAATAAACAACCCTAAGTCGGCACCAATATCTCCTTTATAGCTCTATTGAATAAAATCGGAAGTAAGTAAAATGAAAATAGTGCGTCAAAAACTTTAAACCCTCGGTAAGTCATGTAAACGATTGAATTTGGGTAAACAAAGGATTTTCATTAGTGAGACCAAATCATATTCTGTAATTTGATACGAGCTACGATTTGATATATTATAATAGTCGTTTCGATACCCGAGTCAAAAGTTATCTCCGTTGAAAGTTGCAACACATATTTATCAAATGTTTTGTTGTTTTTGAAAATGTGAACAACATCTCCTTTCTTTTTCTCTTCTCTAATTTTTTTTGAAGAATAGAGACCAATTGATAATATAAATAAACAACCCTAAGTCGGCACCAATATCTCCTTTATAGCTCTATTGAATAAAATCGGAAGTAAGTAAAATGAAAATAGTGCGTCAAAAACTTTAAACCCTCGGTAAGTCATGTAAACGATTGAATTTGGGTAAACAAAGGATTTTCATTAGTGAGACCAAATCATATTCTGTAATTTGATACGAGCTACGATTTGATATATTATAATAGTCGTTTCGATACCCGAGTCAAAAGTTATCTCCGTTGAAAGTTGCAACACATATTTATCAAATGTTTTGTTGTTTTTGAAAATGTGAACAATATCTCCTTTTTTTTCTCTTCTCTAATTTTTTTTGAAGAATAGAGACCAATTGATAATATAAATAAACAACCCTAAGTCGGCACCAATATCTCCTTTATAGCTCTATTGAATAAAATCGGAAGTAAGTAAAATGAAAATAGTGCGTCAAAAACTTTAAACCCTCGGTAAGTCATGTAAACGATTGAATTTGGGTAAACAAAGGATTTCCATTAGTGAGACCAAATCATATTCTGTAATTTGATACGAGCTACGATTTGATATATTATAATAGGCGTTTCGATACCCGAGTCAAAAGTTAGCTCCGTTGAAAGTTGCAACATATATTTATCAAATGTTTTGTTGTTTTTGAAAATGTGAACAACATCTCCTTTCTTTTTCTCTTCTCTAATTTTTTTTGAAGAATAGAGACCAATTGATAATATAAATAAACAACCCTAAGTCGGCACCAATATCTCCTTTATAGCTCTATTGAATAAAATCGGAAGTAAGTAAAATGAAAATAGTGCGTCAAAAACTTTAAACCCTCGGTAAGTCATGTAAACGATTGAATTTGGGTAAACAAAGGATTTCCAAAAGTGAGACCAAATCATATTCTGTAATTTGATACAAGCTACGATTTGATATATTATAATAGTCGTTTCGATACCCGAGTCAAAAGTTAGCTCCGTTGAAAGTTGCAACATATATTTATCAAATGTTTTGTTGTTTTTGAAAATGTGAACAACATCTCCTTTTTTTTCTCTTCCCTAATTTTTTTTGAAGAATAGAGACCAATTGATAATATAAATAAACAACCCTAAGTCGGCACCAATATCTCCTTTATAGCTCTATTGAATAAAATCGGAAGTAAGTAAAATGAAAATAGTGCGTCAAAAACTTTAAACCCTCGGTAAGTCATGTAAACGATTGAATTTGGGTAAACAAAGGATTTCCATTAGTGAGACCAAATCATATTCTGTAATTTGATACGAGCTACGATTTGATATATTATAATAGGCGTTTCGATACCCGAGTCAAAAGTTAGCTCCGTTGAAAGTTGCAACATATATTTATCAAATGTTTTGTTGTTTTTGAAAATGTGAACAACATCTCCTTTCTTTTTCTCTTCTCTAATTTTTTTGAAGAATAGAGACCAATTGATAATATAAATAAACAACCCTAAGTCGGCACCAATATCTCCTTTATAGCTCTATTGAATAAAATCGGAAGTAAGTAAAATGAAAATAGTGCGTCAAAAACTTTAAACCCTCGGTAAGTCATGTAAACGATTGAATTTGGGTAAACAAAGGATTTTCATTAGTGAGACCAAATCATATTCTGTAATTTGATACGAGCTACGATTTGATATATTATAATAGTCGTTTCGATACCCGAGTCAAAAGTTATCTCCGTTGAAAGTTGCAACACATATTTATCAAATGTTTTGTTGTTTTTGAAAATGTGAACAATATCTCCTTTTTTTCTCTTCTCTAATTTTTTTTTTGAAGAATAGAGACCAATTGATAATATAAATAAACAACCCTAAGTCGGCACCAATATCTCCTTTATAGCTCTATTGAATAAAATCGGAAGTAAGTAAAATGAAAATAGTGCGTCAAAAACTTTAAACCCTCGGTAAGTCATGTAAACGATTGAATTTGGGTAAACAAAGGATTTCCATTAGTGAGACCAAATCATATTCTGTAATTTGATACGAGCTACGATTTGATATATTATAATAGGCGTTTCGATACCCGAGTCAAAAGTTAGCTCCGTTGAAAGTTGCAACATATATTTATCAAATGTTTTGTTGTTTTTGAAAATGTGAACAACATCTCCTTTCTTTTTCTCTTCTCTAATTTTTTTTTGAAGAATAGAGACCAATTGATAATATAAATAAACAACCCTAAGTCGGCACCAATATCTCCTTTATAGCTCTATTGAATAAAATCGGAAGTAAGTAAAATGAAAATAGTGCGTCAAAAACTTTAAACCCTCGGTAAGTCATGTAAACG
Organism: Hippophae rhamnoides; assembly: GCA_033030585.1. Taxonomy (NCBI): domain Eukaryota; kingdom Viridiplantae; phylum Streptophyta; class Magnoliopsida; order Rosales; family Elaeagnaceae; genus Hippophae; species Hippophae rhamnoides. The sequence goes on from CM065430.1 coordinate 53,247,160, forward strand.
ATTGAATTTGGGTAAACAAATTATTTTCCTAGTGAGACCAAATCATATTCTGTAATTTGATACGAGCTACGATTTGATATATTATAATAGTCGTTTCGATACCCGAGTCAAAAGTAATCTCCGTTGAAAGTTGCAACACATATTTGTCAAATATTTTGTTGATTTTACAAAATGTGAACAACATCTCCTTTCTTTTTCTCTTCTCTAATTTTTTTTTGAAGAATAGAGACCAATTGATAATATAAATAAACAACCCTAAGTTGGCACCAATATCTCCTTTATAGCTCTATTGAATAAAATCGGAAGTAAGTAAAATGAAAATAGTGCGTCAAAAACTTTAAACCCTCGGTAAGTCATGTAAACGATTGAATTTGGGTAAACAAAGGATTTTCATTAGTGAGACCAAATCATATTCTGTAATTTGATACGAGCTACGATTTGATATATTATAATAGTCGTTTCGATACCCGAGTCAAAAGTTATCTCCGTTGAAAGTTGCAACATATATTTATCAAATGTTTTGTTGTTTTTGAAAATGTGAACAACATCTCCTTTTTTTCTCTTCTCTAATTTTTTTTGAAGAATAGAGACCAATTGATAATATAAATAAACAACCCTAAGTCGGCACCAATATCTCCTTTATAGCTCTATTGAATAAAATCGGAAGTAAGTAAAATGAAAATAGTGCGTCAAAAACTTTAAACCCTCGGTAAGTCATGTAAACGATTGAATTTGGGTAAACAAAGGATTTTCAGTAGTGAGACCAAATCATATTCTGTAATTTGATACGAGCTACGATTTGATATATTATAATAGGCGTTTCGATACCCGAGTCAAAAGTTAGCTCCGTTGAAAGTTGCAACATATATTTATCAAATGTTTTGTTGTTTTTGAAAATGTGAACAACATCTCCTTTCTTTTTCTCTTCTCTAATTTTTTTTGAAGAATAGAGACCAATTGATAATATAAATAAACAACCCTAAGTCGGCACCAATATCTCCTTTATAGCTCTATTGAATAAAATCGGAAGTAAGTAAAATGAAAATAGTGCGTCAAAAACTTTAAACCCTCGGTAAGTCATGTAAACGATTGAATTTGGGTAAACAAAGGATTTCCATTAGTGAGACCAAATCATATTCTGTAATTTGATACGAGCTACGATTTGATATATTATAATAGTCGTTTCGATACCCGAGTCAAAAGTTATCTCCGTTGAAAGTTGCAACACATATTTATCAAATGTTTTGTTGTTTTTGAAAATGTGAACAATATCTCCTTTTTTTCTCTTCTCTAATTTTTTTTGAAGAATAGAGACCAATTGATAATATAAATAAACAACCCTAAGTCGGCACCAATATCTCCTTTATAGCTCTATTGAATAAAATCGGAAGTAAGTAAAATGAAAATAGTGCGTCAAAAACTTTAAACCCTCGGTAAGTCATGTAAACGATTGAATTTGGGTAAACAAAGGATTTCCATTAGTGAGACCAAATCATATTCTGTAATTTGATACGAGCTACGATTTGATATATTATAATAGTCGTTTCGATACCCGAGTCAAAAGTTATCTCCGTTGAAAGTTGCAACACATATTTATCAAATGTTTTGTTGTTTTTGAAAATGTGAACAATATCTCCTTTTTTTTTCTCTTCTCTAATTTTTTTTTTTGAAGAATAGAGACCAATTGATAATATAAATAAACAACCCTAAGTCGGCACCAATATCTCCTTTATAGCTCTATTGAATAAAATCGGAAGTAAGTAAAATGAAAATAGTGCGTCAAAAACTTTAAACCCTCGGTAAGTCATGTAAACGATTGAATTTGGGTAAACAAAGGATTTCCATTAGTGAGACCAAATCATATTCTGTAATTTGATACGAGCTACGATTTGATATATTATAATAGGCGTTTCGATACCCGAGTCAAAAGTTAGCTCCGTTGAAAGTTGCAACATATATTTATCAAATGTTTTGTTGTTTTTGAAAATGTGAACAACATCTCCTTTCTTTTTCTCTTCTCTAATTTTTTTTGAAGAATAGAGACCAATTGATAATATAAATAAACAACCCTAAGTCGGCACCAATATCTCCTTTCTAGCTCTATTGAATAAAATCGGAAGTAAGTAAAATGAAAATAGTGCGTCAAAAACTATAAACCCTCGGTAAGTCATGTAAACGATTGAATTAGGGTAAACAAAGGATTTCCATTAGTGAGACCAAATCATATTCTGTAATTTGATACGAGCTACGATTTGATATATTATAATAGGCGTTTCGATACCCGAGTCAAAAGTTATCTCCGTTGAAAGTTGCAACACATATTTATCAAATGTTTTGTTGTTTTTGAAAATGTGAACAATATCTCCTTTTTTTCTCTTCTCTAATTTTTTTTGAAGAATAGAGACCAATTGATAATATAAATAAACAACCCTAAGTCGGCACCAATATCTCCTTTATAGCTCTATTGAATAAAATCGGAAGTAAGTAAAATGAAAATAGTGCGTCAAAAACTTTAAACCCTCGGTAAGTCATGTAAACGATTGAATTTGGGTAAACAAAGGATTTCCATTAGTGAGACCAAATCATATTCTGTAATTTGATACGAGCTACGATTTGATATATTATAATAGGCGTTTCGATACCCGAGTCAAAAGTTAGCTCCGTTGAAAGTTGCAACATATATTTATCAAATGTTTTGTTGTTTTTGAAAATGTGAACAACATCTCCTTTTTTTCTCTTCCCTAATTTTTTTTGAAGAATAGAGACCAATTGATAATATAAATAAACAACCCTAAGTCGGCACCAATATCTCCTTTATAGCTCTATTGAATAAAATCGGAAGTAAGTAAAATGAAAATAGTGCGTCAAAAACTTTAAACCCTCGGTAAGTCATGTAAACGATTGAATTTGGGTAAACAAAGGATTTTCAATAGTGAGACCAAATCATATTCTGTAATTTGATACGAGCTACGATTTGATATATTATAATAGGCGTTTCGATACCCGAGTCAAAAGTTAGCTCCGTTGAAAGTTGCAACATATATTTATCAAATGTTTTGTTGTTTTTGAAAATGTGAACAACATCTCCTTTCTTTTTCTCTTCTCTAATTTTTTTTGAAGAATAGAGACCAATTGATAATATAAATAAACAACCCTAAGTCGGCACCAATATCTCCTTTATAGCTCTATTGAATAAAATCGGAAGTAAGTAAAATGAAAATAGTGCGTCAAAAACTTTAAACCCTCGGTAAGTCATGTAAACGATTGAATTTGGGTAAACAAAGGATTTCCCAAAGTGAGACCAAATCATATTCTGTAATTTGATACAAGCTACGATTTGATATATTATAATAGTCGTTTCGATACCCGAGTCAAAAGTTAGCTCCGTTGAAAGTTGCAACATATATTTATCAAATGTTTTGTTGTTTTTGAAAATGTGAACAACATCTCCTTTTTTTTCTCTTCCCTAATTTTTTTTGAAGAATAGAGACCAATTGATAATATAAATAAACAACCCTAAGTCGGCACCAATATCTCCTTTATAGCTCTATTGAATAAAATCGGAAGTAAGTAAAATGAAAATAGTGCGTCAAAAACTTTAAACCCTCGGTAAGTCATGTAAACGATTGAATTTGGGTAAACAAAGGATTTTCATTAGTGAGACCAAATCATATTCTGTAATTTGATACGAGCTACGATTTGATATATTATAATAGGCGTTTCGATACCCGAGTCAAAAGTTAGCTCCGTTGAAAGTTGCAACATATATTTATCAAATGTTTTGTTGTTTTTGAAAATGTGAACAACATCTCCTTTCTTTTTCTCTTCTCTAATTTTTTTTGAAGAATAGAGACCAATTGATAATATAAATAAACAACCCTAAGTCGGCACCAATATCTCCTTTCTAGCTCTATTGAATAAAATCGGAAGTAAGTAAAATGAAAATAGTGCGTCAAAAACTATAAACCCTCGGTAAGTCATGTAAACGATTGAATTAGGGTAAACAAAGGATTTCCATTAGTGAGACCAAATCATATTCTGTAATTTGATACGAGCTACGATTTGATATATTATAATAGGCGTTTCGATACCCGAGTCAAAAGTTATCTCCGTTGAAAGTTGCAACACATATTTATCAAATGTTTTGTTGTTTTTGAAAATGTGAACAACATCTCCTTTCTTTTTCTCTTCTCTAATTTTTTTTGAAGAATAGAGACCAATTGATAATATAAATAAACAACCCTAAGTCGGCACCAATATCTCCTTTATAGCTCTATTGAATAAAATCGGAAGTAAGTAAAATGAAAATAGTGCGTCAAAAACTTTAAACCCTCGGTAAGTCATGTAAACGATTGAATTTGGGTAAACAAAGGATTTCCATTAGTGAGACCAAATCATATTCTGTAATTTGATACGAGCTACGATTTGATATATTATAATAGGCGTTTCGATACCCGAGTCAAAAGTTAGCTCCGTTGAAAGTTGCAACATATATTTATCAAATGTTTTGTTGTTTTTGAAAATGTGAACAACATCTCCTTTCTTTTTCTCTTCTCTAATTTTTTTTGAAGAATAGAGACCAATTGATAATATAAATAAACAACCCTAAGTCGGCACCAATATCTCCTTTCTAGCTCTATTGAATAAAATCGGAAGTAAGTAAAATGAAAATAGTGCGTCAAAAACTTTAAACCCTCGGTAAGTCATGTAAACGATTGAATTTGGGTAAATTAAGGATTTTCAATAGTGAGACCAAATCATATTCTGTAATTTGATACGAGCTATGATTTGATATATTATAATAGTCGTTTCGATACCCGAGTCAAAAGTAAGCTCCGTTGGAAGTTGGAACATATATTTATCAAATGTTTTGTTGTTTTTGAAAATGTGAACAACATCTCCTTTTTTTTCTCTTCTCTAATTTTTTTTTGAAGAATAGAGACCAATTGATAATATAAATAAACAACCCTAAGTCGGCACCAATATCTCCTTTATAGCTCTATTGAATAAAATCGGAAGTAAGTAAAATGAAAATAGTGCGTCAAAAACTTTAAACCCTCGGTAAGTCATGTAAACGATTGAATTTGGGTAAACAAAAGAATTTACATTAGTGAGACCAAATCATATTCTGTAATTTGATACGAGCTACGATTTGATATATTATAATAGGCGTTTCGATACCCGAGTCAAAAGTTAGCTCCGTTGAAAGTTGCAACATATATTTATCAAATGTTTTGTTGTTTTTGAAAATGTGAACAACATCTCCTTTCTTTTTCTCTTCTCTAATTTTTTTTTTGAAGAATAGAGACCAATTGATAATATAAATAAACAACCCTAAGTCGGCACCAATATCTCCTTTATAGCTCTATTGAATAAAATCGGAAGTAAGTAAAATGAAAATAGTGCGTCAAAAACTTTAAACCCTCGGTAAGTCATGTAAACGATTGAATTTGGGTAAACAAAGGATTTTCAATAGTGAGACCAAATCATATTCTGTAATTTGATACGAGCTACGATTTGATATATTATAATAGTCGTTTCGATACCCGAGTCAAAAGTTATCTCCGTTGAAAGTTGCAACACATATTTATCAAATGTTTTGTTGTTTTTGAAAATGTGAACAATATCTCCTTTTTTTCTCTTCTCTAATTTTTTTTTTGAAGAATAGAGACCAATTGATAATATAAATAAACAACCCTAAGTCGGCACCAATATCTCCTTTATAGCTCTATTGAATAAAATCGGAAGTAAGTAAAATGAAAATAGTGCGTCAAAAACTTTAAACCCTCGGTAAGTCATGTAAACGATTGAATTTGGGTAAACAAAGGATTTCCATTAGTGAGACCAAATCATATTCTGTAATTTGATACGAGCTACGATTTGATATATTATAATAGGCGTTTCGATACCCGAGTCAAAAGTTAGCTCCGTTGAAAGTTGCAACATATATTTATCAAATGTTTTGTTGTTTTTGAAAATGTGAACAACATCTCCTTTTTTTTCTCTTCCCTAATTTTTTTTGAAGAATAGAGACCAATTGATAATATAAATAAACAACCCTAAGTCGGCACCAATATCTCCTTTATAGCTCTATTGAATAAAATCGGAAGTAAGTAAAATGAAAATAGTGCGTCAAAAACTTTAAACCCTCGGTAAGTCATGTAAACGATTGAATTTGAGTAAACAAAGGATTTTTAGTAGTGAGACCAAATCATATTCTGTAATTTGATACGAGCTAAAATTTGATATATTATAATAGTCGTTTCGATACCCGAGTCAAAAGTTATCTCCGTTGAAAGTTGCAACACATATTTATCAAATGTTTTGTTGTTTTTGAAAATGTGAACAACATCTCCTTTTTTTTCTCTTCTCTAATTTTTTTTTGAAGAATAGAGACCAATTGATAATATAAATAAACAACCCTAAGTCGGCACCAATATCTCCTTTATAGCTCTATTGAATAAAATCGGAAGTAAGTAAAATGAAAATAGTGCGTCAAAAACTTTAAACCCTCGGTAAGTCATGTAAACGATTGAATTTGGGTAAACAAAGGATTTCCATTAGTGAGACCAAATCATATTCTGTAATTTGATACGAGCTACGATTTGATATATTATAATAGGCGTTTCGATACCCGAGTCAAAAGTTAGCTCCGTTGAAAGTTGCAACATATATTTATCAAATGTTTTGTTGTTTTTGAAAATGTGAACAACATCTCCTTTCTTTTTCTCTTCTCTAATTTTTTTTTTTTGAAGAATAGAGACCAATTGATAATATAAATAAACAACCCTAAGTCGGCACCAATATCTCCTTTATAGCTCTATTGAATAAAATCGGAAGTAAGTAAAATGAAAATAGTGCGTCAAAAACTTTAAACCCTCGGTAAGTCATGTAAACGATTGAATTTGGGTAAACAAAGGATTTCCATTAGTGAGACCAAATCATATTCTGTAATTTGATACGAGCTACGATTTGATATATTATAATAGGCGTTTCGATACCCGAGTCAAAAGTTAGCTCCGTTGAAAGTTGCAACATATATTTATCAAATGTTTTGTTGTTTTTGAAAATGTGAACAACATCTCCTTTCTTTTTCTCTTCTCTAATTTTTTTTGAAGAATAGAGACCAATTGATAATATAAATAAACAACCCTAAGTCGGCACCAATATCTCCTTTATAGCTCTATTGAATAAAATCGGAAGTAAGTAAAATGAAAATAGTGCGTCAAAAACTTTAAACCCTCGGTAAGTCATGTAAACGATTGAATTTGGGTAAACAAAGGATTTTCATTAGTGAGACCAAATCATATTCTGTAATTTGATACGAGCTACGATTTGATATATTATAATAGTCGTTTCGATACCCGAGTCAAAAGTTATCTCCGTTGAAAGTTGCAACACATATTTATCAAATGTTTTGTTGTTTTTGAAAATGTGAACAATATCTCCTTTTTTTTCTCTTCTCTAATTTTTTTTTTGAAGAATAGAGACCAATTGATAATATAAATAAACAACCCTAAGTCGGCACCAATATCTCCTTTATAGCTCTATTGAATAAAATCGGAAGTAAGTAAAATGAAAATAGTGCGTCAAAAACTTTAAACCCTCGGTAAGTCATGTAAACGATTGAATTTGGGTAAACAAAGGATTTCCATTAGTGAGACCAAATCATATTCTGTAATTTGATACGAGCTACGATTTGATATATTATAATAGGCGTTTCGATACCCGAGTCAAAAGTTAGCTCCGTTGAAAGTTGCAACATATATTTATCAAATGTTTTGTTGTTTTTGAAAATGTGAACAACATCTCCTTTCTTTTTCTCTTCTCTAATTTTTTTTGAAGAATAGAGACCAATTGATAATATAAATAAACAACCCTAAGTCGGCACCAATATCTCCTTTATAGCTCTATTGAATAAAATCGGAAGTAAGTAAAATGAAAATAGTGCGTCAAAAACTTTAAACCCTCGGTAAGTCATGTAAACGATTGAATTTGGGTAAACAAAGGATTTTCAATAGTGAGACCAAATCATATTCTGTAATTTGATACGAGCTACGATTTGATATATTATAATAGTTGTTTCGATACCCGAGTCAAAAGTTATCTCCGTTGAAATTTGCAACACATATTTATCAAATGTTTTGTTGTTTTTGAAAATGTGAACAATATCTCCTTTTTTTCTCTTCTCTAATTTTTTTTGAAGAATAGAGACCAATTGATAATATAAATAAACAACCCTAAGTCGGCACCAATATCTCCTTTATAGCTCTATTGAATAAAATCGGAAGTAAGTAAAATGAAAATAGTGCGTCAAAAACTTTAAACCCTCGGTAAGTCATGTAAACGATTGAATTTGGGTAAACAAAGGATTTCCATTAGTGAGACCAAATCATATTCTGTAATTTGATACGAGCTACGATTTGATATATTATAATAGGCGTTTCGATACCCGAGTCAAAAGTTAGCTCCGTTGAAAGTTGCAACATATATTTATCAAATGTTTTGTTGTTTTTGAAAATGTGAACAACATCTCCTTTCTTTTTCTCTTCTCTAATTTTTTTTTTGAAGAATAGAGACCAATTGATAATATAAATAAACAACCCTAAGTCGGCACCAATATCTCCTTTATAGCTCTATTGAATAAAATCGGAAGTAAGTAAAATGAAAATAGTGCGTCAAAAACTTTAAACCCTCGGTAAGTCATGTAAACGATTGAATTTGGGTAAACAAAGGATTTCCATTAGTGAGACCAAATCATATTCTGTAATTTGATACGAGCTACGATTTGATATATTATAATAGGCGTTTCGATACCCGAGTCAAAAGTTAGCTCCGTTGAAAGTTGCAACATATATTTATCAAATGTTTTGTTGTTTTTGAAAATGTGAACAACATCTCCTTTCTTTTTCTCTTCTCTAATTTTTTTTGAAGAATAGAGACCAATTGATAATATAAATAAACAACCCTAAGTCGGCACCAATATCTCCTTTATAGCTCTATTGAATAAAATCGGAAGTAAGTAAAATGAAAATAGTGCGTCAAAAACTTTAAACCCTCGGTAAGTCATGTAAACGATTGAATTTGGGTAAACAAAGGATTTCCATTAGTGAGACCAAATCATATTCTGTAATTTGATACGAGCTACGATTTGATATATTATAATAGTCGTTTCGATACCCGAGTCAAAAGTTATCTCCGTTGAAAGTTGCAACACATATTTATCAAATGTTTTGTTGTTTTTGAAAATGTGAACAATATCTCCTTTTTTTCTCTTCTCTAATTTTTTTTGAAGAATAGAGACCAATTGATAATATAAATAAACAACCCTAAGTCGGCACCAATATCTCCTTTATAGCTCTATTGAATAAAATCGGAAGTAAGTAAAATGAAAATAGTGCGTCAAAAACTTTAAACCCTCGGTAAGTCATGTAAACGATTGAATTTGGGTAAACAAAGGATTTCCATTAGTGAGACCAAATCATATTCTGTAATTTGATACGAGCTACGATTTGATATATTATAATAGGCGTTTCGATACCCGAGTCAAAAGTTAGCTCCGTTGAAAGTTGCAACATATATTTATCAAATGTTTTGTTGTTTTTGAAAATGTGAACAACATCTCCTTTCTTTTTCTCTTCTCTAATTTTTTTTTGAAGAATAGAGACCAATTGATAATATAAATAAACAACCCTAAGTCGGCACCAATATCTCCTTTATAGCTCTATTGAATAAAATCGGAAGTAAGTAAAATGAAAATAGTGCGTCAAAAACTTTAAACCCTCGGTAAGTCATGTAAACGATTGAATTTGGGTAAACAAAGGATTTTCCATTGTGAGACCAAATCATATTGTGTAATTTGATACGAGCTACGATTTGATATATTATAATAGTCGTTTCGATACCCGAGTCAAAAGTTATCTCCGTTGAAAGTTGCAACACATATTTATCAAATGTTTTGTTGTTTTTGAAAATGTGAACAATATCTCCTTTTTTTTCTCTTCTCTAATTTTTTTTGAAGAATAGAGACCAATTGATAATATAAATAAACAACCCTAAGTCGGCACCAATATCTCCTTTATAGCTCTATTGAATAAAATCGGAAGTAAGTAAAATGAAAATAGTGCGTCAAAAACTTTAAACCCTCGGTAAGTCATGTAAACGATTGAATTTGGGTAAACAAAGGATTTCCATTAGTGAGACCAAATCATATTCTGTAATTTGATACGAGCTACGATTTGATATATTATAATAGGCGTTTCGATACCCGAGTCAAAAGTTAGCTCCGTTGAAAGTTGCAACATATATTTATCAAATGTTTTGTTGTTTTTGAAAATGTGAACAACATCTCCTTTCTTTTTCTCTTCTCTAATTTTTTTTTGAAGAATAGAGACCAATTGATAATATAAATAAACAACCCTAAGTCGGCACCAATATCTCCTTTATAGCTCTATTGAATAAAATCGGAAGTAAGTAAAATGAAAATAGTGCGTCAAAAACTTTAAACCCTCGGTAAGTCATGTAAACGATTGAATTTGGGTAAACAAAGGATTTTCATTAGTGAGACCAAATCATATTCTGTAATTTGATACGAGCTACGATTTGATATATTATAATAGTCGTTTCGATACCCGAGTCAAAAGTTATCTCCGTTGAAAGTTGCAACATATATTTATCAAATGTTTTGTTGTTTTTGAAAATGTGAACAACATCTCCTTTCTTTTTCTCTTCTCTAATTTTTTTTGAAGAATAGAGACCAATTGATAATATAAATAAACAACCCTAAGTCGGCACCAATATCTCCTTTATAGCTCTATTGAATAAAATCGGAAGTAAGTAAAATGAAAATAGTGCGTCAAAAACTTTAAACCCTCGGTAAGTCATGTAAACGATTGAATTTGGGTAAACAAAGGATTTTCCATTTGGAGAGCAAATCATATTGTGTAATTTGATACGAGCTACGATTTGATATATTATAATAGGCGTTTCGATACCCGAGTCAAAAGTTAGCTCCGTTGAAAGTTGCAACATATATTTATCAAATGTTTTGTTGTTTTTGAAAATGTGAACAACATCTCCTTTCTTTTTCTCTTCTCTAATTTTTTTGAAGAATAGAGACCAATTGATAATATAAATAAACAACCCTAAGTCGGCACCAATATCTCCTTTATAGCTCTATTGAATAAAATCGGAAGTAAGTAAAATAAAAATAGTGCGTCAAAAAATTTAAACCCTCGGTAAGTCATGTAAACGATGGAATTTGGGTAAACAAAGGATTTTGCGTTGCGAGATCAAATCATATTGTGTAATTTGATACGAGCTACGATTTGATATATTATAATAGTCGTTTCGATACCCGAGTCAAAAGTTAGCTCCGTTGAAAGTTGCAACACATATTTGTCAAATATTTTGTTGATTTTACAAAATGTGAACAACATCTCCTTTCTTTTTCTCTTCGCTAATTTTTTTTGAAGAATAGAGTCCAATTGATAATATAAATAAACAACCCTAAGTTGGCACCAATATCTCCTTTATAGCTCTATTGAATAAAATCGGAAGTAAGCAAAATGAAAATAGTGCGTCAAAAACTTTAAACCCTCGGTAAGTCATGTAAACGATTGAATTTGGGTAAACAAAGGATTTTCAATAGTGAGACCAAATCATATTGTGTAATTTGATACGAGCTACGATTTGATATATTATAATAGGCGTTTCGATACCCGAGTCAAAAGTTAGCTCCGTTGAAAGTTGCAACATATATTTATCAAATGTTTTGTTGTTTTTGAAAATGTGAACAACATCTCCTTTCTTTTTCTCTTCTCTAATTTTTTTTGAAGAATAGAGACCAATTGATAATATAAATAAACAACCCTAAGTCGGCACCAATATCTCCTTTATAGCTCTATTGAATAAAATCGGAAGTAAGTAAAATGAAAATAGTGCGTCAAAAACTTTAAACCCTCGGTAAGTCATGTAAACGATTGAATTTGGGTAAAGAAAGGATGGCCAGTAGTGAGACCAAATCATATTGTGTAATTTGATACGAGCTACGATTTGATATATTATAATAGGCGTTTCGATACCCGAGTCAAAAGTTAGCTCCGTTGAAAGTTGCAACATATATTTATCAAATGTTTTGTTGTTTTTGAAAATGTGAACAACATCTCCTTTCTTTTTCTCTTCTCTAATTTTTTTTGAAGAATAGAGACCAATTGATAATATAAATAAACAACCCTAAGTCGGCACCAATATCTCCTTTATAGCTCTATTGAATAAAATCGGAAGTAAGTAAAATGAAAATAGTGCGTCAAAAACTTTAAACTCTCGGTAAGTCATGTAAACGATTGAATTTGGGTAAACAAAGGATTTTCAATAGTGAGACCAAATCATATTATATAATTTGATACGAGCTATGATTTGATATATTATAATAGTCGTTTCGATACCCGAGTCAAAAGTTATCTCCGTTGAAAGTTGCAACACATATTTATCAAATGTTTTGTTGTTTTTGAAAATGTGAACAACATCTCCTTTCTTTTTCTCTTCTCTAATTTTTTTTGAAGAATAGAGACCAATTGATAATATAAATAAACAACCCTAAGTCGGCACCAATATCTCCTTTCTAGCTCTATTGAATAAAATCGGAAGTAAGTAAAATGAAAATAGTGCGTCAAAAACTATAAACCCTCGGTAAGTCATGTAAACGATTGAATTAGGGTAAACAAAGGATTTCCATTAGTGAGACCAAATCATATTCTGTAATTTGATACGAGCTACGATTTGATATATTATAATAGGCGTTTCGATACCCGAGTCAAAAGTTAGCTCCGTTGAAAGTTGCAACATATATTTATCAAATGTTTTGTTGTTTTTGAAAATGTGAACAACATCTCCTTTCTTTTTCTCTTCTCTAATTTTTTTTGAAGAATAGAGACCAATTGATAATATAAATAAACAACCCTAAGTCGGCACCAATATCTCCTTTCTAGCTCTATTGAATAAAATCGGAAGTAAGTAAAATGAAAATAGTGCGTCAAAAACTATAAACCCTCGGTAAGTCATGTAAACGATTGAATTAGGGTAAACAAAGGATTTTCAATAGTGAGACCAAATCATATTGTGTAATTTGATACGAGCTACGATTTGATATATTATAATAGGCGTTTCGATACCCGAGTCAAAAGTTAGCTCCGTTGAAAGTTGCAACATATATTTATCAAATGTTTTGTTGTTTTTGAAAATGTGAACAACATCTCCTTTCTTTTTCTCTTCTCTAATTTTTTTTGAAGAATAGAGACCAATTGATAATATAAATAAACAACCCTAAGTCGGCACCAATATCTCCTTTATAGCTCTATTGAATAAAATCGGAAGTAAGTAAAATGAAAATAGTGCGTCAAAAACTTTAAACCCTCGGTAAGTCATGTAAACGATTGAATTTGAGTAAACAAAGGATTTTTAGTAATGAGACCAAATCATATTCTGTAATTTGATACAAGCTACCATTTGATATATTATAATAGTCGTTTCGATACCCGAGTCAAAAATTATCTCCGTTGAAAGTTGCAACATATATTTATCAAATGTTTTGTTGTTTTTGAAAATGTGAACAACATCTCCTTTTTTTTTCTCTTCCCTAATTTTTTTTGAAGAATAGAGACCAATTGATAATATAAATAAACAACCCTAAGTCGGCACCAATATCTCCTTTATAGCTCTATTGAATAAAATCGGAAGTAAGTAAAATGAAAATAGTGCGTCAAAAACTTTAAACCCTCGGTAAGTCATGTAAACGATTGAATTTGGGTAAACAAAGGATTTCCAATAGTGAGACCAAATCATATTCTGTAATTTGATACGAGCTACGATTTGATATATTATAATAGGCGTTTCGATACCCGAGTCAAAAGTTAGCTCCGTTGAAAGTTGCAACATATATTTATCAAATGTTTTGTTGTTTTTGAAAATGTGAACAACATCTCCTTTTTTTTTCTCTTCCCTAATTTTTTTTGAAGAATAGAGACCAATTGATAATATAAATAAACAACCCTAAGTCGGCACCAATATCTCCTTTATAGCTCTATTGAATAAAATCGGAAGTAAGTAAAATGAAAATAGTGCGTCAAAAACTTTAAACCCTCGGTAAGTCATGTAAACGATTGAATTTGGGTACAAAAATGATTTTTCAAAAGGAGACCAAATCATATTGTGTAATTTGATACGAGCTACGATTTGATATATTATAATAGGCGTTTCGATACCCGAGTCAAAAGTTAGCTCCGTTGAAAGTTGCAACATATATTTATCAAATGTTTTGTTGTTTTTGAAAATGTGAACAACATCTCCTTTCTTTTTCTCTTCTCTAATTTTTTTGAAGAATAGAGACCAATTGATAATATAAATAAACAACCCTAAGTCGGCACCAATATCTCCTTTATAGCTCTATTGAATAAAATCGGAAGTAAGTAAAATGAAAATAGTGCGTCAAAAACTTTAAACCCTCGGTAAGTCATGTAAACGATTGAATTTGGGTAAACAAAGGATTTTCATTAGTGAGACCAAATCATATTGTGTAATTTGATACGAGCTTCGATTTGATATATTATAATAGTCGTTTCGATACCCGAGTCAAAAGTTATCTCCGTTGAAAGTTGCAACATATATTTATCAAATGTTTTGTTGTTTTTGAAAATGTGAACAACATCTCCTTTTTTTCTCTTCTCTAATTTTTTTTGAAGAATAGAGACCAATTGATAATATAAATAAACAACCCTAAGTCGGCACCAATATCTCCTTTATAGCTCTATTGAATAAAATCGGAAGTAAGTAAAATGAAAATAGTGCGTCAAAAACTTTAAACCCTCGGTAAGTCATGTAAACGATTGAATTTGGGTAAACAAAGGATTTCCATTAGTGAGACCAAATCATATTGTGTAATTTGATACGAGCTACGATTTGATATATTATAATAGTCGTTTCGATACCCGAGTCAAAAGTTAGCTCCGTTGAAAGTTGGAACATATATTTATCAAATGTTTTGTTGTTTTTGAAAATGTGAACAACATCTCCTTTCTTTTTCTCTTCTCTAATTTTTTTTTGAAGAATAGAGACCAATTGATAATATAAATAAACAACCCTAAGTCGGCACGAATATCTCCTTTATAGCTCTATTGAATAAAATCGGAAGTAAGTAAAATGAAAATTGTGCGTCAAAAACTTTAAACCTTCGGTAAGTGATGTAAACGATGGAATTTGGGTAAACAAAGGATTTTCCTATGTGAGACCAAATCATATTGTGTAATTTGATACGAGCTACGATTTGATATATTATAATAGGCGTTTCGATACCCGAGTCAAAAGTTAGCTCCGTTGAAAGTTGCAACATATATTTATCAAATGTTTTGTTGTTTTTGAAAATGTGAACAACATCTCCTTTCTTTTTCTCTTCTCTAATTTTTTTTTTTGAAGAATAGAGACCAATTGATAATATAAATAAACAACCCTAAGTCGGCACCAATATCTCCTTTATAGCTCTATTGAATAAAATCGGAAGTAAGTAAAATGAAAATAGTGCGTCAAAAACTTTAAACCCTCGGTAAGTCATGTAAACGATTGAATTTGGGTAAACAAAGGATTTCCATTAGTGAGACCAAATCATATTGTGTAATTTGATACGAGCTACGATTTGATATATTATAATAGGCGTTTCGATACCCGAGTCAAAAGTTAGCTCCGTTGAAAGTTGCAACATATATTTATCAAATGTTTTGTTGTTTTTGAAAATGTGAACAACATCTCCTTTCTTTTTCTCTTCTCTAATTTTTTTTGAAGAATAGAGACCAATTGATAATATAAATAAACAACCCTAAGTCGGCACCAATATCTCCTTTATAGCTCTATTGAATAAAATCGGAAGTAAGTAAAATGAAAATAGTGCGTCAAAAACTTTAAACCCTCGGTAAGTCATGTAAACGATTGTATTTGGGTAAACAAAGGATTTTCCATTGCGAGACCAAATCATATTGTGTAATTTGATACGATTTATGATTTGATATATTATAATAGTCGTTTCGATACCCGAGTCAAAAGTTATCTCCGTTGAAAGTTGCAACATATATTTATCAAATGTTTTGTTGTTTTTGAAAATGTGAACAACATCTCCTTTCTTTTTCTCTTCTCTAATTTTTTTTGAAGAATAGAGACCAATTGATAATATAAATAAACAACCCTAAGTCGGCACCAATATCTCCTTTATAGCTCTATTGAATAAAATCGGAAGTAAGTAAAATGAAAATAGTGCGTCAAAAACTTTAAACCCTCGGTAAGTCATGTAAATGATTGAATTTGGGTAATCAAAGGATTTCTATTAGTGAGACCAAATCATTTCTGTAATTTGATACGAGCTACGATGTGATATATTATAATAGGCGTTTCGATACACGAGTCAAAAGTTAGCTCCGTTGAAAGTTGCAACATATATTTATCAAATGTTTTGTTGTTTTTGAAAATGTAAACAACATCTTCTTTCGTTCTTTTTCTCTTCTCTAATTTTTTTTGAAGAATAGAGACCAATTGATAATATAAATAAACAACCCTAAGTCGGCACCAATATCTCCTTTATAGCTCTATTGAATAAAATCGGAAGTAAGTAAAATGAAAATAGTGCGTCAAAAACTTTAAACCCTCGGTAAGTGAGGTAAATAATTGAATTTGGGTAAAAACGGATTTTCCATAGAGAAACCAAATTATATTGTGTAATTTGATACGAGCTACGATTTGATATATTATAATAGGCGTTTCGATACCCGAGTCAAAAGTTAGCTCCGTTGAAAGTTGCAACATATATTTATCAAATGTTTTGTTGTTTTTGAAAATGTGAACAACATCTCCTTTCTTTTTCTCTTCTCTAATTTTTTTTGAAGAATAGAGACCAATTGATAATATAAATAAACAACCCTAAGTCGGCACCAATATCTCCTTTATAGCTCTATTGAATAAAATCGGAAGTAAGTAAAATGAAAATAGTGCGTCAAAAACTTTAAACCCTCGGTAAGTCATGTAAACGATTGAATTTGGGTAAACAAAGGATTTTCTATTGTGAGACCATATCATATTCTGTAATTTGGTACAAGCTACGATTTGATATATTATAATAGTCGTTTCGATACCCAAGTCAAAAGTTAGCTCCGTTGAAAGTTGCAACATATATTTATTAAATGTTTTGTTGTTTTTGAAAATGTGAACAACATCTCCTTTTTTTTCTCTTCCCTAATTTTTTTTGAAGAATAGAGACCAATTGATAATATAAATAAACAACCCTAAGTCGGCACCAATATCTCCTTTATAGCTCTATTGAATAAAATCGGAAGTAAGTAAAATGAAAATAGTACGTCAAAAACTTTAAACCCTCGGTAAGTCATGTAAACGATTGTATTTGGGTAAACAAAGGATTTTCTATTGCGAGACCAAATCATATTCTGTAATTTGATACGAGCTACGATTTGATATATTATAATAGGCGTTTCGATACCCGAGTCAAAAGTTAGCTCCGTTGAAAGTTGCAACATATATTTATCAAATGTTTTGTTGTTTTTGAAAATGTGAACAACATCTCCTTTCTTTTTCTCTTCTCTAATTTTTTTTTTGAAGAATAGAGACCAATTGATAATATAAATAAACAACCCTAAGTCGGCACCAATATCTCCTTTATAGCTCTATTGAATAAAATCGGAAGTAAGTAAAATGAAAATAGTGCGTCAAAAACTTTAAACCCTCGGTAAGTCATGTAAACGATTGAATTTGGGTAAACAAAGGATTTTTAGTAGTGAGACCAAATCATATTCTGTAATTTGATACGAGCTACGATTTGATATATTATAATAGGCGTTTCGATACCCGAGTCAAAAGTTAGCTCCGTTGAAAGTTGCAACATATATTTATCAAATGTTTTGTTGTTTTTGAAAATGTGAACAACATCTCCTTTCTTTTTCTCTTCTCTAATTTTTTTTGAAGAATAGAGACCAATTGATAATATAAATAAACAACCCTAAGTCGGCACCAATATCTCCTTTATAGCTCTATTGAATAAAATCGGAAGTAAGTAAAATGAAAATAGTGCGTCAAAAACTTTAAACCCTCGGTAAGTCATGTAAACGATTGAATTTGGGTAAACAAAGGATTTTTCTTTGCGAGATCAAATCATATTGTGTAATTTGATACGAGCTACGATTTGATATATTATAATAGTCGTTTCGATACCCGAGTCAAAAGTTAGCTCCGTTGAAAGTTGGAACAAATATTTATCAAATGTTTTGTTGTTTTTGAAAATGTGAACAACATTTCCTTTCTTTTTCTCTTCTCTAATTTTTTTTTGAAGAATAGAGACCAATTGATAATATAAATAAACAACCCTAAGTCGGCACGAAAATCTCCTTTATAGCTCTATTGAATAAAATCGAAAGTAAGTAAAATGAAAATTGTGCGTCAAAAAACTTTAAACCCTCGGTAAGTCATGTAAACGATGGAATTTGGGAACAAAAATGATTTTCCATTTTAAGATTAAATCATATTGTGTAATTTGATACGAGCTACGATATGATATATTATAATAGTCGTTTCGATACCCGAGTCAAAAGTTAGCTCCGTTGAAAGTTGGAACATATATTTATCAAATGTTTTGTTGTTTTTGAAAATGTGAACAACATCTCCTTTCTTTTTCTCTTCTCTAATTTTTTTTGAAGAATAGAGACCAATTGATAATAT
Organism: Hippophae rhamnoides; assembly: GCA_033030585.1. Classification (NCBI taxonomy): domain Eukaryota; kingdom Viridiplantae; phylum Streptophyta; class Magnoliopsida; order Rosales; family Elaeagnaceae; genus Hippophae; species Hippophae rhamnoides. The sequence continues at coordinate 53,265,922 of CM065430.1, forward strand.
AAATAAACAACCCTAAGTCGGCACCAATATCTCCTTTATAGCTCTATTGAATAAAATCGGAAGTAAGTAAAATGAAAATAGTGCGTCAAAAACTTTAAACCCTCGGTAAGTCATGTAAACGATTGAATTTGGGTAAACAAAGGATTTTTCCTTGTGAGATCAAATCATATTGTGTAATTTGATACGAGCTACGATTTGATATATTATAATAGGCGTTTCGATACCCGAGTCAAAAGTTAGCTCCGTTGAAAGTTGCAACATATATTTATCAAATGTTTTGTTGTTTTTGAAAATGTGAACAACATCTCCTTTCTTTTTCTCTTCTCTAATTTTTTTTGAAGAATAGAGACCAATTGATAATATAAATAAACAACCCTAAGTCGGCACCAATATCTCCTTTCTAGCTCTATTGAATAAAATCGGAAGTAAGTAAAATGAAAATAGTGCGTCAAAAACTATAAACCCTCGGTAAGTCATGTAAACGATTGAATTTGGGTAAACAAAGGATTTATCATTGCGAGACCAAATCATATTGTGTAATTTGATACGATTTATGATTTGATACATTATAATAGTCGTTTCGATACCCGAGTCAAAAGTAATCTCCGTTGAAAGTTGGAACATATATTTATCAAATGTTTTGTTGTTTTTGAAAATGTGAACAACATCTCCTTTCTTTTTCTCTTCTCTAATTTTTTTTGAAGAATAGAGACCAATTGATAATATAAATAAACAACCCTAAGTCGGCACCAATATCTCCTTTATAGCTCTATTGAATAAAATCGGAAGTAAGTAAAATAAAAATAGTGCTTCAAAAACTTTAAACCCTCGGTAAGTCATGTAAACGATTGAATTTGGGTAAACAAAGGATTTTGCGTTGCGAGATCAAATCATATTGTGTAATTTGATACGAGCTACGATTTGATATATTATAATAGTCGTTTCGATACCCGAGTCAAAAGTTAGCTCCGTTGAAAGTTGCAACATATATTTATCAAATGTTTTGTTGTTTTTGAAAATGTGAACAACATCTCCTTTCTTTTTCTCTTCTCTAATTTTTTTTGAAGAATAGAGACCAATTGATAATATAAATAAACAACCCTAAGTCGGCACCAATATCTCCTTTATAGCTCTATTGAATAAAATCGGAAGTAAGTAAAATGAAAATAGTGCGTCAAAAACTTTAAACCCTCGGTAAGTCATGTAAACGATTGAATTTGGGTAAACAAAGGATTTTTCCTTGTGAGATCAAATCATATTGTGTAATTTGATACGAGCTACGATTTGATATATTATAATAGGCGTTTCGATACCCGAGTCAAAAGTTAGCTCCGTTGAAAGTTGCAACATATATTTATCAAATGTTTTGTTGTTTTTGAAAATGTGAACAACATCTCCTTTCTTTTTCTCTTCTCTAATTTTTTTTGAAGAATAGAGACCAATTGATAATATAAATAAACAACCCTAAGTCGGCACCAATATCTCCTTTATAGCTCTATTGAATAAAATCGGAAGTAAGTAAAATGAAAATAGTGCGTCAAAAACTTTAAACCCTCGGTAAGTCATGTAAACGATTGAATTTGGGTAAACAAAGGATTTTTCCTTGTGAGATCAAATCATATTGTGTAATTTGATACGAGCTACGATTTGATATATTATAATAGTCGTTTCGATACCCGAGTCAAAAGTTAGCTCCGTTGAAAGTTGCAACATATATTTATCAAATGTTTTGTTGTTTTTGAAAATGTGAACAACATCTCCTTTCTTTTTCTCTTCTCTAATTTTTTTGAAGAATAGAGACCAATTGATAATATAAATAAACAACCCTAAGTCGGCACCAATATCTCCTTTATAGCTCTATTGAATAAAATCGGAAGTAAGTAAAATGAAAATAGTGCGTTTAAAAATTTAAACCCTCGGTAAGTCGTGTAAACAATTGAATTTGGGTAAACATAGGATTTTCCATTGTGAGACCAAATCATATTGTTTAATTTGATACGAGCTACGATTTGATATATTATAATAGTCGTTTTGATACCCGAGTCAAAAGTTAGGTCCGTTGAAAGTTGCAACATATATTTATCAAATGTTTTGTTGTTTTTGAAAATGTGAACAACATCTCCTTTCTTTTTCTCTTCTCTAATTTTTTTTGAAGAATAGAGACCAATTGATAATATAAATAAACAACCCTAAGTCGGCACCAATATCTCCTTTATAGCTCTATTGAATAAAATCGGAAGTAAGTAAAATGAAAATAGTGCGTCAAAAAACTTTAAACCTTCTGTAAGTCATGTAAACGATTGAATTTGGGTAAACAAAGGATTTTCACTTGTGAGGTCAAATCATATTCTGTAATTTGATACGAGCTACGATGTGATATATTATAATAGGCGTTTCGATACCCGAGTCAAAAGTTAGCTCCGTTGAAAGTTGCAACATATATTTATCAAATGTTTTGTTGTTTTTGAAAATGTGAACAACATCTCCTTTCTTTTTCTCTTCTCTAATTTTTTTTGAAGAATAGAGACCAATTGATAATATAAATAAACAACCCTAAGTCGGCACCAATATCTCCTTTATAGCTCTATTGAATAAAATCGGAAGTAAGTAAAATGAAAATAGTGCGTCAAAAACTTTAAACCCTCGGTAAGTCATGTAAACGATTGAATTTGGGTAAACAAAGGATTTTTCATTGCGAGACCAAATCATATTGTGTAATTTGATACGAGCTACGATTTGATATATTATAATAGTCGTTTCGATACCCGAGTCAAAAGTTAGCTCCGTTGAAAGTTGCAACATATATTTATCAAATGTTTTGTTGTTTTTGAAAATGTGAACAACATCTCCTTTCTTTTTCTCTTCTCTAATTTTTTTTGAAGAATAGAGACCAATTGATAATATAAATAAACAACCCTAAGTCGGCACCAATATCTCCTTTATAGCTCTATTGAATAAAATCGGAAGTAAGTAAAATGAAAATAGTGCGTCAAAAACTTTAAACCCTCGGTAAGTCATGTAAACGATTGAATTTGGGTAAACAAAGGATTTTCAATAGTGAGACCAAATCATATTCTGTAATTTGATACGAGCTACGATTTGATATATTATAATAGGCGTTTCGATACCCGAGTCAAAAGTTAGCTCCGTTGAAAGTTGCAACATATATTTATCAAATGTTTTGTTGTTTTTGAAAATGTGAACAACATCTCCTTTCTTTTTCTCTTCTCTAATTTTTTTGAAGAATAGAGACCAATTGATAATATAAATAAACAACCCTAAGTCGGCACCAATATCTCCTTTATAGCTCTATTGAATAAAATCGGAAGTAAGTAAAATGAAAATAGTGCGTCAAAAACTTTAAACCCTCGGTAAGTCATGTAAACGATTGAATTTGGGTAAACAAAGGATTTTGCGTTGCGAGATCAAATCATATTGTGTAATTTGATACGAGCTACGATTTGATATATTATAATAGTCGTTTCGATACCCGAGTCAAAAGTTAGCTCCGTTGAAAGTTGCAACATATATTTATCAAATGTTTTGTTGTTTTTGAAAATGTGAACAACATCTCCTTTCTTTTTCTCTTCTCTAATTTTTTTGAAGAATAGAGACCAATTGATAATATAAATAAACAACCCTAAGTCGGCACCAATATCTCCTTTATAGCTCTATTGAATAAAATCGGAAGTAAGCAAAATGAAAATAGTGCGTCAAAAACTTTAAACCCTCGGTAAGTCATGTAAACGATTGAATTTGGGTAAACAAAGGATTTTCTATTGCGAGACCAAATCATATTGTGTAATTTGATACGAGCTACGATTTGATATATTATAATAGTCGTTTCGATACCCGAGTCAAAAGTTAGCTCCGTTGAAAGTTGGAACATATATTTATCAAATGTTTTGTTGTTTTTGAAAATGTGAACAACATCTCCTTTCTTCTTCTCTTCTCTAATTTTTTTTAAAGAATAGAGACCAATTGATAATATAAATAAACAACCCTAAGTCGGCACCAATATCTCCTTTATAGTTCAATCGAATAAAACTGAAAGTAAGTAAAATAAAAATAGTGCTTCAAAAAATTTAAACCCTCGGTAAGTCATGTAAACGATTGAATTTGGGTAAACAAAGGATTTTGCGTTGCGAGATCAAATCATATTGTGTAATTTGATACGAGCTACGATTTGATATATTATAATAGTCGTTTCGATACCCGAGTCAAAAGTTAGCTCCGTTGAAAGTTGGAACATATATTTATCAAATGTTTTGTTGTTTTTGAAAATGTGAACAACATCTCCTTTCTTTTTCTCTTCGCTAATTTTTTTTGAAGAATAGAGACCAATTGATAATATAAATAAACAACCCTAAGTTGGCACCAATATCTCCTTTATAGCTCTATTGAATAAAATCGGAAGTAAGTAAAATGAAAATTGTGCGTCAAAAACTTTAAACCCTCGGTAAGTCATGTAAACGATTGAATTTGGGTAAACAAAGGATTTTGCGTTGCGAGATCAAATCATATTGTGTAATTTGATACGAGCTACGATTTGATATATAATAATAGTCGTTTCGATACCCGAGTCAAAAGTTAGCTCCGTTGAAAGTTGGAACATATATTTATCAAATGTTTTGTTGTTTTTGAAAATGTGAACAACATCTCCTTTCTTTTTCTCTTCTCTAATTTTTTTTGAAGAATAGAGACCAATTGATAATATAAATAAACAACCCTAAGTCGGCAACAATATCTCCATTATAGTTCAATCGAATAAAACTGAAAGTAAGTAAAATAAAAATAGTGCTTCAAAAAATTTAAACCCTCGGTAAGTCATGTAAACGATTGAATTTGGGTAAACAAAGGATTTTGCGTTGCGAGAGCAAATCATATTGTGTAATTTGATACGAGCTACGATTTGATATATAATAATAGTCGTTTCGATACCCGAGTCAAAAGTTAGCTCCGTTGAAAGTTGGAACACATATTTATCAAATGTTTTGTTGTTTTTGAAAATGTGAACAACATCTCCTTTATTTTTCTCTTCTCTAATTTTTTTTGAAGAATAGAGACCAATTGATAATATAAATAAACAACCCTAAGTCGGCACCAATATCTCCTTTATAGCTCTATTGAATAAAATCGGAAGTAAGTAAAATGAAAATAGTGCGTCAAAAACTTTAAACCCTCGGTAAGTCATGTAAACAATTGAATTTGGGTAAACAAAGGATTTTCCATTGTGAGACCAAATCATATTGTTTAATTTGATACGAGCTACGATTTGATATATTATAATAGTCGTTTCGATACCCGAGTCAAAAGTTATCTCCGTTGAAAGTTGCAACACATATTTATCAAATGTTTTCTGGTTTTTGAAAATGTGAACAACATCCCCTTTCTTATTCTCTTCTCTAATTTTTTTGAAGAATAGAGACCAATTGATAATATAAATAAACAACCCTAAGTCGGCACCAATATCTCCTTTATAGCTCTATTGAATAAAATCGGAAGTAAGTAAAATGAAAATAGTGCGTCAAAAACTTTAAACCCTGGGTAAGTCATGTAAACGATTGAATTTGGGTAAACAAAGGATTTTTTCTTGCGAGATCAAATCATATTGTGTAATTTGATACGAGCTACGATTTGATATATTATAATAGTCGTTTCGTTACCCGAGTCAAAAGTTAGCTCCGTTGAAAGTTGGAACATATATTTATCAAATGTTTTGTTGTTTTTGAAAATGTGAACAACATCTCCTTTCTTTTTCTCTTCCCTAATTTTTTTTGAAGAATAGAGACCAATTGATAATATAAATAAACAACCCTAAGTCGGCACCAATATCTCCTTTATAGCTCTATTGAATAAAATCGGAAGTAAGTAAAAAGAAAATTGTGCGTCAAAAATTTTAAACCCTCGGTAAGTCATGTAAACGATTGAATTTGGGTAAACAAAGGATTTCCAATTTTGAGACCAAAGCATATTCTGTAATTTGATACGAGCTACGATTTGATATATTATAATAGTCGTTTCGATACCCGAGTCAAAAGTTAGCTCCGTTGAAAGTTGCAACATATATTTATCAAATGTTTTGTTGTTTTTGAAAATGTGAACAACATCTCCTTTTTTTCTCTTCCCTAATTTTTTTTGAAGAATAGAGACCAATTGATAATATAAATAAACAACCCTAAGTCGGCACCAATATCTCCTTTATAGCTCTATTGAATAAAATCGGAAGTAAGTAAAATGAAAATAGTGCGTCAAAAACTTTAAACCCTCGGTAAGTCATGTAAACGATGGAATTTGGCTAAACAAAGGATTTTGCATTGTGAGATCAAATCATATTGTGTAATTTGATACGAGCTACGATTTGATATATTATAATAGTCGTTTCGATACCCGAGTCAAAAGTTAGCTCCGTTGAAAGTTGCAACATATATTTATCAAATGTTTTGTTGTTTTTGAAAATGTGAACAACATCTCCTTTCTTTTTCTCTTCTCTAATTTTTTTGAAGAATAGAGACCAATTGATAATATAAATAAACAACCCTAAGTCGGCACCAATATCTCCTTTATAGCTCTATTGAATAAAATCGGAAGTAAGTAAAATGAAAATAGTGCGTCAAAAACTTTAAACCCTCGGTAAGTCATGTAAACGATTGAATTTGGGTAAACAAAGGATTTTCCATTGCGAGACCAAATCATATTGTGTAATTTGATACGAGCTACGATTTGATATATTATAATAGTCGTTTCGATACCCGAGTCAAAAGTTAGCTCCGTTGAAAGTTGCAACATATATTTATCAAATGTTTTGTTGTTTTTGAAAATGTGAACAACATCTCCTTTCTTTTTCTCTTCTCTAATTTTTTTTGAAGAATAGAGACCAATTGATAATATAAATAAACAACCCTAAGTCGGCACCAATATCTCCTTTATAGCTCTATTGAATAAAATCGGAAGTAAGTAAAATGAAAATAGTGCGTCAAAAACTTTAAACCCTCGGTAAGTCATGTAAACGATTGAATTTGGGTAAACAAAGGAATTTAAATTGTGAGACCAAATCATATTCTGTTATTTGATACGAGCTATGATTTGATTTATTATAATAGTCGTTTCGATACCCGAGTCAAAAGTTAGCTCCGTTGAAGTTGGAACATATATTTATCAAATGTTTTGTTGTTTTTGAAAATGTGAACAACATCTCCTTTTTTTTTCTCTTCCCTAATTTTTTTTGAAGAATAGAGACCAATTGATAATATAAATAAACAACCCTAAGTCGGCACCAATATCTCCTTTATAGCTCTATTGAATAAAATCGGAAGTAAGTAAAATGAAAATAGTGCGTCAAAAACTTTAAACCCTCGGTAAGTCATGTAAACGATTCAACTTGGGTAAACAAAGGATTTTTCCTTGTGAGATCAAATCATATTGTGTAATTTGATACGAGCTACGATTTGATATATTATAATAGTCGTTTCGATACCCGAGTCAAAAGTTAGCTCCGTTGAAAGTTGGAACATATATTTATCAAATGTTTTGTTGTTTTTGAAAATGTGAACAACATCTCCTTTCTTTTTCTCTTCGCTAATTTTTTTTTTTGAAGAATAGAGACCAATTGATAATATAAATAAACAACCCTAAGTTGGCACCAATATCTCCTTTATAGCTCTATTGAATAAAATCGGAAGTAAGTAAAATGAAAATAGTGCGTCAAAAACTTTAAACCCTCGGTAAGTCATGTAAACGATTGAATTTGGGTAAACAAAGGATTTTGCATTGCGAGAGCAAATCATATTGTGTAATTTGATACGAGCTACGATTTGATATATTATAATAGGCGTTCCGATACCCGAGTCAAAAGTTAGCTCCGTTGAAAGTTGCAACATATATTTATTAAATGTTTTGTTGTTTTTGAAAATGTGAACAACATCTCCTTTTTTTTCTCTTCCCTAATTTTTTTTGAAGAATAGAGACCAATTGATAATATAAATAAACAACCCTAAGTCGGCACCAATATCTCCTTTATAGCTCTATTCAATAAAAACGGAAGTAAGTAAAATGAAAATAGTGCGTCAAAAACTTTAAACCCTCGGTAAGTCATGTAAACGATTGAATTTTGGAAAACAAAGGATTTCCCATAGTGAGACCAAATCATATTCTGTAATTTGATACGAGCTACGATTTGATATATTATAATAGGCGTTCCGATACCCGAGTCAAAAGTTAGCTCCGTTGAAAGTTGCAACATATATTTATTAAATGTTTTGTTGTTTTTGAAAATGTGAACAACATCTCCTTTTTTTTCTCTTCCCTAATTTTTTTTGAAGAATAGAGACCAATTGATAATATAAATAAACAACCCTAAGTCGGCACCAATATCTCCTTTATAGCTCTATTGAATAAAATCGGAAGTAAGTAAAATGAAAATAGTGCGTCAAAAAACTTTAAACCCTCTGTAAGTCATGTAAACGATTGAATTTGGGTAAACAAAGGATTTTTTCTTGCGAGATCAAATCATATTGTGTAATTTGATACGAGCTACGATTTGATATATTATAATAGTCGTTTCGTTACCCGAGTCAAAAGTTAGCTCCGTTGAAAGTTGGAACATATATTTATTAAATGTTTTGTTGTTTTTGAAAATGTGAACAACATCTACTTTCTGTTTCTCTTCGCTAATTTTTTTTGAAGAATAAATACCAATTGATAATATAAATGGAAAACCCTAAGTTGGCACCAATATCTCCTTTATAGCTCTATTGAATAAAATCGGAAGTAAGTAAAATGAAAATAGTGCGTCAAAAACTTTAAACCCTCGGTAAGTCATGTAAACGATTGAATTTGGGTAAACAAAGGATTTTCCATTGTGAGACCAAATCATATTGTGTAATTTGATACGAGCTACGATTTGATATATTATAATAGTCGTTTCGATACCCGAGTCAAAAGTTATCTCCGTTGAAAGTTGCAACATATATTTATCAAATGTTTTGTTGTTTTTGAAAATGTGAACAACATCTCCTTTCTTATTCTCTTCTCTAATTTTTTTGAAGAATAGAGACCAATTGATAATATAAATAAACAACCCTAAGTCGGCACCAATATCTCCTTTATAGCTCTATTGAATAAAATCGGAAGTAAGTAAAATGAAAATAGTGCGTCAAAAACTTTAAACCCTCGGTAAGTCATGTAAACGATTGAATTTGGGTAAACAAAGGATTTTCTATTGTGAGACCAAATCATATTCTGTAATTTGATACGAGCTACGATTTGATATATTATAATAGTCGTTTCGATACCCGAGTCAAAAGTTAGCTCCGTTGAAAGTTGCAACATATATTTATCAAATGTTTTGTTGTTTTTGAAAATGTGAACAACATCTCCTTTTTTTCTCTTCCCTAATTTTTTTTGAAGAATAGAGACCAATTGATAATATAAATAAACAACCCTAAGTCGGCACCAATATCTCCTTTATAGCTCTATTGAATAAAATCGGAAGTAAGTAAAATGAAAATAGTGCGTCAAAAACTTTAAACCCTCGGTAAGTCATGTAAACGATTGAATTTGGGTAAACAAAGGATTTTCCTTTGTGAGACCAAATCATATTGTGTAATTTGATACGAGCTACGATTTGATATATTATAATAGGCGTTTCGATACCCGAGTCAAAAGTTAGCTCCGTTGAAAGTTGCAACATATATTTATCAAATGTTTTGTTGTTTTTGAAAATGTGAACAACATCTCCTTTCTTTTTCTCTTCTCTAATTTTTTTTGAAGAATAGAGACCAATTGATAATATAAATAAACAACCCTAAGTCGGCACCAATATCTCCTTTATAGCTCTATTGAATAAAATCGGAAGTAAGTAAAATGAAAATAGTGCGTCAAAAACTTTAAACCCTCGGTAAGTCATGTAAACGATTGAATTTGGGTAAACAAAGGAGTTTCCATTTGGAGACCAAATCATATTGTGTAATTTGATACGAGCTACGATTTGATATATTATAATAGTCGTTTCGATACCCGAGTCAAAAGTTAGCTCCGTTGAAAGTTGGAACATATATTTATCAAATGTTTTGTTGTTTTTGAAAATGTGAACAACATCTCCTTTCTTTTTCTCTTCTCTAATTTTTTTTTGAAGAATAGAGACCAATTGATAATATAAATAAACAACCCTAAGTCGGAAACAATATCTCCATTATAGTTCCATCGAATAAAACTGAAAGTAAGTAAAATAAAAATAGTGCTTCAAAAAATTTAAACCCTCGGTAAGTCATGTAAACGATTGAATTTGGGTAAACAAAGGATTTTGCGTTGCGAGATCAAATCATATTGTGTAATTTGATACGAGCTACGATTTGATATATTATAATAGTCGTTTCGATACCCGAGTCAAAAGTTAGCTCCGTTGAAAGTTGGAACATATATTTATCAAATGTTTTGTTGTTTTTGAAAATGTGAACAACATCTCCTTTCTTTTTCTCTTCTCTAATTTTTTTTGAAGAATAGAGACCAATTGATAATATAAATAAACAACCCTAAGTCGGCACCAATATCTCCTTTATAGCTCTATTGAATAAAATCGGAAGTAAGTAAAATGAAAATAGTGCGTCAAAAACTTTAAACCCTCGGTAAGTCATGTAAACGATTGAATTTGGGTAAACAAAGGATTTTTAGTAGTGAGACCAAATCATATTCTGTAATTTGATACGAGCTACGATTTGATATATTATAATAGTCGTTTCGATACCCGAGTCAAAAGTTAGCTCCGTTGAAAGTTGCAACATATATTTATCAAATGTTTTGTTGTTTTTGAAAATGTGAACAACATCTCCTTTCTTTTTCTCTTCTCTAATTTTTTTTGAAGAATAGAGACCAATTGATAATATAAATAAACAACCCTAAGTCGGCAACAATATCTCCATTATAGTTCAATCGAATAAAACTGAAAGTAAGTAAAATAAAAATAGTGCTTCAAAAAATTTAAACCCTCGGTAAGTCATGTAAACGATTGAATTTGGGTAAACAAAGGATTTTGCGTTGCGAGAGCAAATCATATTGTGTAATTTGATACGAGCTACGATTTGATATATAATAATAGTCGTTTCGATACCCGAGTCAAAAGTTAGCTCCGTTGAAAGTTGGAACATATATTTATCAAATGTTTTGTTGTTTTTGAAAATGTGAACAACATCTCCTTTCTTTTTCTCTTCTCTAATTTTTTTTGAAGAATAGAGACCAATTGATAATATAAATAAACAACCCTAAGTCGGCACCAATATCTCCTTTATAGCTTTATTGAATAAAATCGGAAGTAAGTAAAATGAAAATAGTGCGTCAAAAACTTTAAACCCTCGGTAAGTCATGTAAACGATTGTATTTGGGTAAACAAAGGATTTTCTATTGCGAGACCAAATCATATTGTGTAATTTGATACGAGCTACGATTTGATATATTATAATAGTAATTTCGATACCTGAGTCAAAAGTTAGCGCCGTTGAAAGTTGCAACATATATTTATCAAATGTTTTGTTGTTTTTGAAAATGTGAACAACATCTCCTTTCTTTTTCTCTTCTCTAATTTTTTTTGAAGAATAGAGACCAATTGATAATATAAATAAACAACCCTAAGTCGGCACCAATATCTCCTTTATAGCTCTATTGAATAAAATCGGAAGTAAGTAAAATGAAAATAGTGCGTCAAAAACTTTAAACCCTCGGTAAGTCATGTAAACGATTGAATTTGGGTAAACAAAGGATTTTTCAATGCGAGACCAATTCATATTGTGTAATTTGATATGAGCTACGATTTGATATATTATAATAGTCGTTTCGATACCCGAGTCAAAAGTTAGCTCCGTTGAAAGTTGCAACATATATTTATCAAATGTTTTGTTGTTTTTGAAAATGTGAACAACATCTCCTTTCTTTTTCTCTTCTCTAATTTTTTTTGAAGAATAGAGACCAATTGATAATATAAATAAACAACCCTAAGTCGGCACCAATATCTCCTTTATAGCTCTATTGAATAAAATCGGAAGTAAGTAAAATAAAAATAGTGCTTCAAAAACTTTAAACCCTCGGTAAGTCATGTAAACGATTGAATTTGGGTAAACAAAGGATTTTGCGTTGCGAGATCAAATCATATTGTGTAATTTGATACGAGCTACGATTTGATATATTATAATAGTCGTTTCGATACCCGAGTCAAAAGTTAGCTCCGTTGAAAGTTGGAACATATATTTATCAAATGTTTTGTTGTTTTTGAAAATGTGAACAACATCTCCTTTCTTTTTCTCTTCGCTAATTTTTTTTGAAGAATAGAGACCAATTGATAATATAAATAAACAACCCTAAGTTGGCACCAATATCTCCTTTATAGCTCTATTGAATAAAATCGGAAGTAAGCAAAATGAAAATAGTGCGTCAAAAACTTTAAACCCTCGGTAAGTCATGTAAACGATTGAATTTGGGTAAACAAAGGATTTTCTATTGCGAGACCAAATCATATTGTGTAATTTGATACGAGCTACGATTTGATATATTATAATAGTCGTTTCGATACCCGAGTCAAAAGTTAGCTCCGTTGAAAGTTGGAACATATATTTATCAAATGTTTTGTTGTTTTTGAAAATGTGAACAACATCTCCTTTCTTTTTCTCTTCGCTAATTTTTTTTGAAGAATAGAGACCAATTGATAATATAAATAAACAACCCTAAGTTGGCACCAATATCTCCTTTGTAGCTCTATTGAATAAAATCGGAAGTAAGCAAAATGAAAATAGTGCGTCAAAAACTTTAAACACTCGGTAAGTCATGTAAACGATTGAATTCGGGTAAACAAAGGATTTTCTATTGCGAGACCAAATCATATTGTGTAATTTGATACGAGCTACGATTTGATATATTATAATAGTCGTTTCGATACCCGAGTCAAAAGTTAGCTCCGTTGAAAGTTGGAACATATATTTATCAAATGTTTTGTTGTTTTTGAAAATGTGAACAACATCTCCTTTCTTTTTCTCTTCTCTAATTTTTTTTGAAGAATAGAGACCAATTGATAATATAAATAAACAACCCTAAGTCGGCACCAATATCTCCTTTATAGCTTTATTGAATAAAATCGGAAGTAAGTAAAATGAAAATAGTGCGTCAAAAACTTTAAACCCTCGGTAAGTCATGTAAACGATTGTATTTGGGTAAACAAAGGATTTTCTATTGCGAGACCAAATCATATTGTGTAATTTGATACGAGCTACGATTTGATATATTATAATAGTAATTTCGATACCTGAGTCAAAAGTTAGCGCCGTTGAAAGTTGCAACATATATTTATCAAATGTTTTGTTGTTTTTGAAAATGTGAACAACATCTCCTTTCTTTTTCTCTTCTCTAATTTTTTTTGAAGAATAGAGACCAATTGATAATATAAATAAACAACCCTAAGTTGGCACCAATATCTCCTTTATAGCTCTATTGAATAAAATCGGAAGTAAGCAAAATGAAAATAGTGCGTCAAAAACTTTAAACCCTCGGTAAGTCATGTAAACGATTGAATTTGGGTAAACAAAGGATTTTCTATTGCGAGACCAAATCATATTGTGTAATTTGATACGAGCTACGATTTGATATATTATAATAGTCGTTTCGATACCCGAGTCAAAAGTTAGCTCCGTTGAAAGTTGGAACATATATTTATCAAATGTTTTGTTGTTTTTGAAAATGTGAACAACATCTCCTTTCTTCTTCTCTTCTCTAATTTTTTTGAAGAATAGAGACCAATTGATAATATAAATAAACAACCCTAAGTCGGCACCAATATCTCCTTTATAGCTCTATTGAATAAAATCGGAAGTAAGTAAAATGAAAATAGTGCGTCAAAAACTTTAAACCCTCGGTAAGTCATGTAAACGATTGAATTTGGGTAAACAAAGGATTTTACGTTGTGAGATCAAATCATATTGTGTAATTTGATACGAGCTACGATTTGATATATTATAATAGTCGTTTCGATACCCGAGTCAAAAGTTAGCTCCGTTGAAAGTTGGAACATATATTTATCAAATGTTTTGTTGTTTTTGAAAATGTGAACAACATCTCCTTTCTTTTTCTCTTCTCTAATTTTTTTTTTGAAGAATAGAGACCAATTGATAATATAAATAAACAACCCTAAGTCGGCACCAATATCTCCTTTATAGCTCTATTGAATAAAATCGGAAGTAAGTAAAATGAAAATAGTGCGTCAAAAACTTTAAACCCTCGGTAAGTCATGTAAACGATTGAATTTGGGTAAACAAAGGATTTTCTATTGCGAGACCAAATCATATTGTGTAATTTGATACGAGCTACGATTTGATATATTATAATAGTCGTTTCGATACCCGAGTCAAAAGTTAGCTCCGTTGAAAGTTGGAACATATATTTATCAAATGTTTTGTTGTTTTTGAAAATGTGAACAACATCTCCTTTCTTTTTCTCTTCTCTAATTTTTTTTGAAGAATAGAGACCAATTGATAATATAAATAAACAACCCTAAGTCGGCAACAATATCTCCATTATAGTTCAATCGAATAAAACTGAAAGTAAGTAAAATAAAAATAGTGCTTCAAAAAATTTAAACCCTCGGTAAGTCATGTAAACGATTGAATTTGGGTAAACAAAGGATTTTGCGTTGCGAGATCAAATCATATTGTGTAATTTCATACGAGCTACGATTTGATATATAATAATAGTCGTTTCGATACCCGAGTCAAAAGTTAGCTCCGTTGAAAGTTGGAACATATATTTATCAAATGTTTTGTTGTTTTTGAAAATGTGAACAACATCTCCTTTCTTTTTCTCTTCTCTAATTTTTTTTTGAAGAATATAGACCAATTGATAATATAAATAAACAACCCTAAGTCGGCACGAATATCTCCTTTATAGCTCTATTGAATAAAATCGGAAGTAAGTAAAATGAAAATTGTGCGTCAAAAACTTTAAACCTTCGGTAAGTGATGTAAACGATGGAATTTGGGTAAACAAAGGATTTTCTATTGCGAGATCAAATCATATTGTGTAATTTGATACGAGCTACGATTTGATATATTATAATAGTCGTTTCGATACCCGAGTCAAAAGTTAGCTCCGTTGAAAGTTGGAACATATATTTATCAAATGTTTTGTTGTTTTTGAAAATGTGAACAACATCTCCTTTCTTCTTCTCTTCTCTAATTTTTTTTGAAGAATAGAGACCAATTGATAATATAAATAAACAACCCTAAGTCGGTACGAATATCTCATTTATAGCTCTATTGAATAAAATCGGAAGTAAGTAAAATGAAAATAGTGCGTCAAAAACTTTAAACCCTCGGTAAGTCATGTAAACGATTGAATTTGGGTAAACAAAGGATTTTTCATTGCGAAACCAAATCATATTGTGTAATTTGATACAAGCTACGATTTGATTTATTATAATAGTCGTTTCGATACCCGAGTCAAAAGTTAGCTCCGTTGAAAGTTGGAACATATATTTATCAAATGTTTTGTTGTTTTTGAAAATGTGAACAACATCTCCTTTCTTTTTCTCTTCTCTAATTTTTTTTGAAGAATAGAGACCAATTGATAATATAAATAAACAACCCTAAGTCGGCAACAATATCTCCATTATAGTTCAATCGAATAAAACTGAAAGTAAGTAAAATAAAAATAGTGCTTCAAAAAATTTAAACCCTCGGTAAGTCATGTAAACGATTGAATTTGGGTAAACAAAGGATTTTGCGTTGCGAGATCAAATCATATTGTGTAATTTCATACGAGCTACGATTTGATATATAATAATAGTCGTTTCGATACCCGAGTCAAAAGTTAGCTCCGTTGAAAGTTGGAACATATATTTATCAAATGTTTTGTTGTTTTTGAAAATGTGAACAACATCTCCTTTCTTTTTCTCTTCTCTAATTTTTTTTTTGAAGAATAGAGACCAATTGATAATATAAATAAACAACCCTAAGTCGGCACGAATATCTCCTTTATAGCTCTATTGAATAAAATCGGAAGTAAGTAAAATGAAAATTGTGCGTCAAAAACTTTAAACCCTCGGTAAGTCATGTAAACGATTGAATTTGGGTAAACAAAGGATTTTGCATTGCGAGATCAAATCATATTGTGTAATTAGATATGAACTTTGATTTGATACATTATAATAGTCGTTTCGATACCCGAGTCAAAAGTAATCTCCGTTGAAAGTTGGAACATATATTTATCAAATGTTTTGTTGTTTTTGAAAATGTGAACAATATCTCCTTTTTTTCTCTTCTCTAATTATTTTTTTTGAAGAATAGAGACCAATTGATAATATAAATAAACAACCCTAAGTCGGCACCAATATCTCCTTTATAGCTCTATTGAATAAAATCGGAAGTAAGTAAAATAAAAATAGTGCGTCAAAAACTTTAAACCCTCGGTAAGTCATGTAAACGATTGAATTTGGGTAAACAAAGGATTTTCAATAGTGAGACCAAATCATATTCTGTAATTTGATACGAGCTACGATTTGATATATTATAATAGTCGTTTCGATACCCGAGTCAAAAGTTAGCTCCGTTGAAAGTTGCAACATATATTTATCAAATGTTTTGTTGTTTTTGAAAATGTGAACAACATCTCCTTTCTTTTTCTCTTCTCTAATTTTTTTGAAGAATAGAGACCAATTGATAATATAAATAAACAACCCTAAGTCGGCACCAATATCTCCTTTATAGCTCTATTGAATAAAATCGGAAGTAAGTAAAATAAAAATAGTGCTTCAAAAACTTTAAACCCTCGGTAAGTCATGTAAACGATTGAATTTGGGTAAACAAAGGATTTTGCATTGCAAGATTAAATCATATTGTGTAATTAGATATGAACTTTGATTTGATACATTATAATAGTCGTTTCGATACCCGAGTCAAAAGTAATCTCCGTTGAAAGTTGGAACATATATTTATCAAATGTTTTGTTGTTTTTGAAAATGTGAACAACATCTCCTTTCTTTTTCTCTTCTCTAATTTTTTTTGAAGAATAGAGACCAATTGATAATATAAATAAACAACCCTAAGTCGGCAACAATATCTCCATTATAGTTCAATCGAATAAAACTGAAAGTAAGTAAAATAAAAATAGTGCTTCAAAAAATTTAAACCCTCGGTAAGTCATGTAAACGATTGAATTTGGGTAAACAAAGGATTTTGCGTTGCGAGATCAAATCATATTGTGTAATTTGATACGAGCTACGATTTGATATATTATAATAGTCGTTTCGATACCCGAGTCAAAAGTTAGCTCCGTTGAAAGTTGGAACATATATTTATCAAATGTTTTGTTGTTTTTGAAAATGTGAACAACATCTCCTTTCTTTTTCTCTTCTCTAATTTTTTTTGAAGAATAGAGACCAATTGATAATATAAATAAACAACCCTAAGTCGGCACCAATATCTCCTTTATAGCTCTATTGAATAAAATCGGAAGTAAGTAAAATGAAAATAGTGCGTCAAAAACTTTAAACCCTCGGTAAGTCATGTAAACGATTGAATTTGGGTAAACAAAGGATTTTCCAGAGGGAGAATTACTCATATTGTGTAATTTGATACGAGCTACGATTTGATATATTATAATAGTCGTTTCGATACCCGAGTCAAAAGTTAGCTCCGTTGAAAGTTGCAACATATATTTATCAAATGTTTTGTTGTTTTTGAAAATGTGAACAACATCTCCTTTCTTTTTCTCTTCGCTAATTTTTTTTGAAGAATAGAGTCCAATTGATAATATAAATAAACAACCCTAAGTTGGCACCAATATCTCCTTTATAGCTCTATTGAATAAAATCGGAAGTAAGCAAAATGAAAATAGTGCGTCAAAAACTTTAAACCCTCGGTAAGTCATGTAAACGATTGAATTTGGGTAAACAAAGGATTTTCTATTGCGAGACCAAATCATATTGTGTAATTTGATACGAGCTACGATTTGATATATTATAATAGTCGTTTCGATACCCGAGTCAAAAGTAATCTCCGTTGAAAGTTGGAACATATATTTATCAAATGTTTTGTTGTTTTTGAAAATGTGAACAACATCTCCTTTCTTTTTCTCTTCTCTAATTTTTTTTGAAGAATAGAGACCAATTGATAATATAAATAAACAACCCTAAGTCGGCAACAATATCTCCTTTATAGCTCCATCGAATAAAACTGAAAGTAAGTAAAATAAAAATAGTGCGTCAAAAAATTTAAACCCTCGGTAAGTCATGTAAACGATTGAATTTGGCTAAACAAAGGATTTTGTATTGCGAGATAAAATAATATTGGGTAATTTGATACGAGCTACGATTTGATATATTATAATAGTCGTTTCGATACCCGAGTCAAAAGTAATCTCCGTTGAAAGTTGCAACACATATTTGTCAAATGTTTTGTTGATTTTACAAAATGTGAACAACATCTCCTTTGTTCTTCTCTTCTGTAATTTTTTTTTTGAAGAATAGAGACCAATTGATAATATAAATAAACAACCCTAAGTCGGCACCAATATCTCCTTTATAGCTCTATTGAATAAAATCGGAAGTAAGTAAAATGAAAATAGTGCGTCAAAAACTTTAAACCCTCGGTAAGTCATGTAAACGATTGAATTTGGGTAAACAAAGGATTTTCCGTAGTGAGACCAAATCATATTGTGTAATTTGATACGAGCTACGATTTGATATATTATAATAGGCGTTTCGATACCCGAGTCAAAAGTTAGCTCCGTTGAAAGTTGCAACATATATTTATCAAATGTTTTGTTGTTTTTGAAAATGTGAACAACATCTCCTTTCTTTTTCTCTTCTCTAATTTTTTTTGAAGAATAGAGACCAATTGATAATATAAATAAACAACCCTAAGTCGGCACCAATATCTCCTTTATAGCTCTATTGAATAAAATCGGAAGTAAGTAAAATGAAAATAGTGCGTCAAAAACTTTAAACCCTCGGTAAGTCATGTAAACGATTGAATTTGGGTAAACAAAGGATTTTCAATAGTGAGACCAAATCATATTCTGTAATTTGATACGAGCTATGATTTGATATATTATAATAGTCGTTTCGATACCCGAGTCAAAAGTAATCTCCGTTGAAAGTTGGAACATATATTTATCAAATGTTTTGTTGTTTTTGAAAATGTGAACAACATCTCCTTTCTTTTTCTCTTCTCTAATTTTTTTTGAAGAATAGAGACCAATTGATAATATAAATAAACAACCCTAAGTTGGCACCAATATCTCCATTATAGTTCAATCGAATAAAACTGAAAGTAAGTAAAATAAAAATAGTGCTTCAAAAAATTTAAACCCTCGGTAAGTCATGTAAACGATTGAATTTGGGTAAACAAAGGAGTTTCCATTTGGAGACCAAATCATATTGTGTAATTTGATACGAGCTACGATTGGATATATTATAATAGTCATTTCGATACCCGAGTAAAAGTTAGCTCCGTTGAAAGTTGGAACATATATTTATCAAATGTTTTGTTGTTTTTGAAAATGTGAACAACATCTCCTTTCTTTTTCACTTCTCTAGATTTTTTTTGAAGAATAGGGACCAATTGATAATATAAATAAACAACACTAAGTCGGCACCAATATCTCCTTTATAGCTCTATTGAATAAAATCGGAAGTAAGTAAAATGAAAATAGTGCGTCAAAAACTTTAAACCCTCGGTAAGTCATGTAAACGATTGAATTTGGGTAAACAAAGGATTTTCAGTAGTGAGACCAAATCATATTGTGTAATTAGATATGAACTTTGATTTGATACATTATAATAGTCGTTTCGATACCCGAGTCAAAAGTAATCTCCGTTGAAAGTTGGAACATATATTTATCAAATGTTTTGTTGTTTTTGAAAATGTGAACAACATCTCCTTTCTTCTTCTCTTCTCTAATTTTTTTTTGAAGAATAGAGACCAATTGATAATATAAATAAACAACCCTAAGTCGGCACCAATATCTCCTTTATAGCTCTATTGAATAAAATCGGAAGTAAGTAAAATGAAAATAGTGCGTCAAAAACTTTAAACCCTCGGTAAGTCATGTAAACGATTGAATTTGGGTAAACAAAGGATTTCCATTAGTGAGACCAAATCATATTGTGTAATTTGATACGAGCTTCGATTTGATATATTATAATAGTCGTTTCGATACCCGAGTCAAAAGTTATCTCCGTTGAAAGTTGCAACATATATTTATCAAATGTTTTGTTGTTTTTGAAAATGTGAACAACATTGATGAGCGAAAACCGGCATCGCCGATTCTCGCAAATACTTTGGTTTTAATATTTGTAAAACTCTCGCAAGTGCACGAATCATTTCGTAGAAAATGATAAGTATACTCCCAAGGTCGATCTAAGGAAGGAATGTATGTGGTTTTTAATTTATTATTCAAACTTTTAAAAACGAAATTAAATCCTAAACATCCTGTCACGATAGTTTTGGTTTTTGTGTTCCTAATCTAATAACATAAAATAAACATATATACAGATTAATTAAATATAATCTAAAAAGAATAAACATAGATACAAATTGAATAAATAAATATAAATACAGATTCAATAAATATTCATGCAAATTTTATCATTTATATTAGTGGAGTATTTATGGATATAATAACTAAGTTAATTATGCTTGCTCATATTATCTAGGTTATTAAAGATATAAATTGATATTTTATTGATTCTCTCTTGTTGGTATGAATACCACCTTTGGTGGGGTTAGATACTCTTTGTTAACTAAACAAATCAATTAACACCTATGGGTGGGGTTGATAACTAATTTGGTTAATTAAATTAATTCCTTTTTCTAAGAGATTGAAAATGAACCATTTAAATGCCACCTTTGGTGGGGTTAGACAGTTTAAACTTTATTCAAGGTGTCCAAATTAAACTTAAGAATTTAGTTATCCGAGTACTAACTTTCAAGTTTTAAAATCACTATTGAAAACATGTTGTCAATACATTTCCACATAATAATTCTTATAAAAACTTTTGAAATAGAGCTTCACTCTAACTACCAGGCGATTGTACCAACAAATAAAAGAGCACTACTCTAAATTAGACCGGATAACTAAACCTTAAAGTCTAACTTTCAGATTTAAGTTTGTAATGAAAAATAATATATTTCTCTCTAACATCCTTAATATAAAATCTTGAATAAAAATAAAATCAATTCATTTTAGAAATTTTCACCTATTTAATATTTCGCAAGCATAACAACGTTATTATTATATCATGATTATAAACAGCTAGCACAGTTAAATTTAATCACAGACAAATTAAATATAACATGTAAGAATAAAGCATAAAAATAACTGTAAAGAAAATAAAATCCTTACAGAACTTCGACGCTATTCCCGTTGCTAGAAAACCTCCAAGCGGAATTTGCACTTCCATTTATTGAATCAAAAATCTAAATTATTACAAAAACATTACAAGTTCCTCTCAAAAAGAGAAGAACTCTAAACCTAAGACAATTGAACTAAAAACTAAGAGAAAAACTAAGAAAAGCTTAGAAACTAAGAAAGAAACTAAAGAAAACTTAAAAACTAAGAAATGAGAGAAAGAAAGAAGAGAGAAGTGAGGTTTTGAGGTGTGTTTTGAAGTGAATGGAAGGGGGGTATTTATAGGTGAGGATGGAGAGAAAAAATGATTAAAAAATGTTAAAAAAATATTAAAAAATAAAAACGTGTTTTGGACCTGAGGTCATCAATGACGTCAAGATGACGTCATGGGGCGGCTGCACGTGAAAAATGGGTCAAAAACGCGTTGGGCGCGCGGCCGCTTGCGCGGCTTGTATGGCCGGCGCGCAACGGCGTGAACAGCGCGGCCGCATCAGCGCGCGAGCGCTACGCCGCATGCGGCTGTATGGGCGCTGGTGAAATTTGGGCTTGTGCGCGTTTTTCCGTCTTTTGACATTTTTGACCTTTTCGACCCATTTTGTCCAATTTTTCCATGTTTGTTGACCTTTTTCCACTTATTTATCAATTTATTTGTGATGTATTGCTTCAAGTATTCTTCTTTGAGTCTTTACATTGCGTTTTTAGGCCAAAATTCTGAAAAACAATAAAAATACCCGTGATTCGAAAAAGACAAATTTATATAAATATATGATAAAACATATAAATATATATATTTTTAATCAATTAAAGTGCATAAAATCATTGTTATTTTAGTGCTTTTTGAGCACTCATCACAACCCCAACCAACTTCTTGCTAGTCCCTTAGCAAGAGAAGCGATAAAAACTAAAAATTAAACTATCCTAAATCACTTCCGTGGATTGACACGGTTGCATTTAGCCTATGCAACAAGCCTTTAAACCCCTAGGTTGCCCTAGTGGACGAGTTTGAGTCTCGTGAGGGTTTTCAGTAATGATACCCACAAACATTGTACTAAATGTAAAAACAAAAGAAACAATAAAAACAAACAACTTAAAAATTAAATTTACAACAAAATCACAAATTATCAACATTTCACAAAAATGTCTCATACTTTTTAATCTCCTTTAAGATCATAATTAAAATCTCAAGCATAAGTTATCTTAATCTCTTTAAACAATCATGATTTATTATAATAATTAGTCGAAAATCATTTTCATATTTCATATCAAAAATGTATCCATTTAATTTCACCCAATTTCAGTGTCATGAATCGAGAATTAAACCTTCGACTCTATTCCTCACAAGTCAATACTCTCAAAACACCGAATCCTATGGGTTCAAACACTCATACTAATTTATATGCGAAAGAGTTGATGTATAGAAATGAACTAATATGTTCGCATATGTATAAAGAATAAAGGCTCAAAGTGTTATTTTAACATTGATCTCATGAAAGGAATCAAATGTATAAATTATAAAGATATCATATATAAAAATTATTTTCATGCATAAATCAAACTCATTAAGAAAGAATTTCAAGATATATGCCTTTTACAAATGAAGAAATTGCAATGACTTTTTGGGTAATTACTTCTTATATCTTTCTTTTGTAATTAGCCTTTACTCACAACCTTGTAGGCAATGCGGGTTATAGTATGTAGATGATACTATTTTTATCTCTCTCTTTTTTTTTCTCTAGATATTTCTCAATATATGTATTTTTTAGAGAGTCAACCCATGTATTGATTGTACATTTTTTGGATTTTGGTGAGTGCTTAATTTTGTGGCTTTTCTCTTTGATCTTGGTTTAGGTAGCCCCGGATATGTCTTTTTGTTTTTGTAGTAGTCATGCATAAATGAGATATAAGCATATACTATCAACTTCTACTCAAATCATTTAATCTAAGCAAAAATAATAATCAAAAATATATGATACTCTATTAAAATGAAAAAAATTCATACATTCAATGCTAATACCTATAGAGATCATCTAAAAATTTGAAGAAATAAGAAATGTGTTTGGAGTAGAAAAAATATATATTTCACTCTGAATAAAGGAAATTAGGCTCAAATTATATCTCACAAAGGTAGTCTCCACTAAAAAAAACTCATAAACACCGATTTTGGGTTTAATATAATTTCTACATCTTATCAAGAAATACTAATTATGACAAAAACTAACTAATTATCAAAAATAATTACAAAATATTTCATGATATGTTTTCAAAAATTAATCTAACAGTACAAAAGACTTAACTATTTACTTAAATTTGATTTAAAGAAATGATAAACTTTTGTGAAACTTTCTTTCTTTTTTTTTTTTTTTTTTTTTTTTTTATTCCAAAAATTACTAAATCACACAGAATAGAAATAAAACCAAACACACACAAAAAATGAAAAAGTATATATATATTTTTTTTTTATTTTTTATTTTAATTAAGCATGGTAACTTTTCACCACCCCCAACCTAGAACTTACATTGTCCTCAATGTAACAACTGTAAATTAAAGAAGAAGAGAGAAGAGAAGAAAGATTACCTATTTCCGAGAATGTGCAAGTAGTAATGGAAAATGCAGTGCATCCATCATATTCATCATTAAAGTGTATACAGACGGATCATTTGTAAACTTCTAACATCTCAACAAATATTTTTAGTTCTAACAATTTAAAAATTATTCACATGCAATTAAAATGAAATAAACAATAAAATTAAGTAAATAAAACAAAAACAAACAAAATTTTTTTTTTTATATTTTTTTATTATTATTTTTTTTTTATTATTATTATTTTTTTTTTATTATTTTTTTTTACCTAAAATGATGGGTTGCGTCCCATCCAGGACTTAGTTTAACGTCTTAGCAAGACGTATCTTTTGGTGCTAAGGGTTACTCACCAAATGCAATCCATTTCAAAGAATGTTGTTTGGTTCTTCTAAATAAGGCTTGACACGATGGCCATTGACTTTGAACGTTTTTGTGTCTTGGAGTCCAATAGTTCCACTACTCCATGTTCAAATACTTGAACTATTTTGAATGGTCCATCCCATCTTGATCTCGGCTTTCCTGAAACAATCTCAAACGAGAGTTAAATAAAAGAACTTTCATTCCAGGGTGAAGAGTCTTAGGAACTAGCCTCTTGTCATGATAGCGCTTAGTACGCTCCTTGTATAATTTGGCATTCTCATAGGCTTCATTCCTAATTTCTTCCAACTCGTGGAAAATTTGGAGTAATCGTTTTTCACTGCTTTATCTAAATCCATGTTTAACTCTTTAATTGCCCAATAAGCTTTGTGTTCAAGTTCAATCGGAAGGTGGCACGCTTTCCCAAAGATTAACCGGTAAGGGCTCATCCCAATAGGTGTTTTGTAAGCGGTGCGGTATGCCCATAAGGCATCATTTAGCTTAAATGCCCAATCCTTCCTTGACGGACGCACGGTGCGTTCCAGATTCCCTTAATTTGCCTATTGCTCACTTCCACTAAACCGAAGTTTGAGGATGATATGGAGTAGCTACTTTATGTGTGATGTTGTACTTGTTTAGTACTCCATCAAAGAGTTTGTTACAAAAATGGCTACCTCCATCACTTATTATAGCTCTAGGCGTTCGAACCTCTTGAATATGAAATCTTTCAAGAATTTCACAACAACATTAGCATCATTGGTTTTGGTGGGGATAGCTTCTACCCACTTGGACACATAATCCACAAAGAACCAAAATGTATTGAAAACCATTAGATGGGGGAAAAGGACCCGTGAAGTCAATCCCCATACATCAAAGAGTTCAACAACTAAATTAGATGTCAAAGGCATTTCATCTCTTTTGCTTATGTTTCCTGTTCTTTGACATCTATCACATTGTGCACAAAACATATGAGCATCTTTAAAAAGAGTGGGCCAAAAGAATCCAGATCGTAATATCTTACGGGCTGTCTTTTTCACCTCCAAAATGACCCACAATGAAGTTCATGACAAAAAGTCGAATGCTCTTATGTTCTTCTTACGTACACATCTCCGGATGACTTGATCTTGACCAATCTTGTATAAATAAGGGTCATCCCGAAATAGTCCTTAATAGTTTTAAAAAACCTTTTCTTGTCTGATATGAAGTGTTAGGTCGCAAAACACCAGTGGCAAGATAGTTTACAATATCAAGATACCATGGGTTCGGACCTATGAAAAATAACTGTTCATCGGAAAGGTTTCAACTATATCATCATTACTCTCATCTTTAAGAGAATTGAAGTCGAGAAATCAACCTAGACAAATGGTCACTACTAAGTTTTCACCGCCTTTCTTATCCTTGATCTCTAGGTCAAATTCTTGTAAGAGTAAGACCCACCGATTAATCTTGGCTTGGCATTTGGTTTACTTAATAGGTATCTTAAAGCGGCGTGATCGTAATGTACAATCACTTTAGATCCTACTAAATAAGACCGAAATTTGTCTAAAGAGAATACTATAGCCAAGAATTCCTTTTCAGTGGTGGTGTAATTCATTTGGGCATCATTGAGTGTTTTGCTAGCATAGTAGATGACATGTAAACGCTTATCCACTCTTTGTCCCAGGACTGCTCCTATTGCATAATCAGAAGCATCACACATTATCTCAAAAGGTAAAGACCAGTTTGGTGCCATTATAACAGGGGTAGATGTTAGTTTCTCTTTCAAGGTATTAAAGGAAATAAAACCGTCATTGTTGAAGTCAAATTCAGCATCATTGGATAATAAGTTACATAAAGGCCGACTTATTTTAGAGAAATCTTTAATAAATCGTCTGTAAAATCCTGCATGTCCCAAGAAGCTTCTTATCCCCTTCACGGATGTAGGGGGAGGTAGTTTGGATATCAATTCAACTTTTGCCTTATCAACTTCAATACCCTTGTTTGAAATTATATGTCCCAAAACTATCCCTTGTTGAACCATAAAATGACTTTTCTCCCAACTAAGGGTTAGATTGCATTCAATGCATCTTTCTAAAACCAAAGTCAATTTATGTAAGCAATCATCAAATGAGTTCCCAAAGACAGAGAAATCGTCCATGAAAATTTCAATGAATTTCTCCACCATGTCCGAGAAAATAGATATCATGCATCTCCGGAAAGTGGCGGGAGCATTGCATAACCCAAATGGCATTCTGCGAAAAGCAAATGTCCCAAAAGGACATGTAAATGTGGTCTTTTCTGATCTTACGGTGCTATGGGTACTTGATAATATCCAGACAGTCCATCCAAAAAACAGTAAAATTAGGTACTTGACTAATCTTTCCAACATTTGATCAATGAATGGAAGAGGAAAGTGATCCTTTTTCGTATATAAATTTAGTTTCCTAAAATCTATACACATTCTCCATCCGGTGATTATTCTAGTGGGCACTAATTCACTTTTATCATTTTTAACAAGCTGTTATCCCGCATTTCTTTGGTACCACGTACCTTTGGACTAACCCACTTACTATCCATGATAGGATAGATAATCCCTTCTTCTAACAATTTAAGGATTTCCTTTTTAACTACCTCTTGCATGTTTGGGTTTAGTCTTCTTTGGGCCTTTTGTACGGGTTTAGCACCATCCTCTAAGTTGATCTTATGCATACACATTGTTGGACTAATGCCTCTTATATCCCCTATACTCCAACCTATAGATTTCTTAAACTGTTTAAGCACTTTGATGAGTTCCTTTTCTTGTGGTTTGGTCAAGGTTGAAGAAATTATCACTTTGGATATGTTTCTCCTTCTCCCAAAAACACATATTTTAAGTGCTCGGGTAAGTCTTTGAGTTCAAGTTCGGTGGATTGGCCTCTTTAATGAGATGAAGAACTGGGTAGATTTAAAAGTGCACTAGATTTTGTCATCACTTCATTATTGTCTAGTTGTTCAAGGTACCCCTTAATTTCTTCATCTAAATCTTCTTCAACCTTTTCAAGTGTAAGAACAAGTTTCAAGCTTGTCTTCTATTCTGGTTTGGAAAAAGGTGTTTTGGATAAGATTATCCAAAGGATCAACTTCGAATATTTCATCGATGGCGTAAATAGAAGGGAAAGGTGAAGAATCAAAAACTTTGAAATGAGCAGTCTCTCCTAAGACTGTCATTGTCAAATTTCCATCTTGGACATCAATAATAGTTTTAGTAGTTGCCATAAATGGTCTACCAAGCAATATTGTATGCTCTCTGTCCAATGCCGGATTTTCTTGCATATCCAGTAACCACAAAGTCAACGGGTATTATCGGTTTGTCTACTGTACCAAAACATCCTCAACTATTCCCTCCGGATATTTAAGAGATCTATCTGCAAGTTGCGGGGACATAGTTGTGGGTTTTAAATCCCACAGATTGAAATTTGTGAGAATATAGAGTAGGGCATCAAATTTATACTAGCACCTAAATCAAGCATTGCCTTAGCAACCTTCCTATCCCCCATAGTTATGTTTATAATAAAACTTCCAGGGTCTTTCAACTTAGGGGTAGTTTGTCAAATCAGCGCTAGAAATTTCGACACTACTACTCGTTCATTCGGTTCATACCTCCTTTTCTTAGTGTTCAACTCTTTGAAAAACTTGGCATATGAGGGCACATTCATGATCACTTCTAATAATGGTAAATTGATATTTACTTTAGAGAGCATATTAAAAAGATCATTGAATTGCTTATCTTGTTTGGACTCTTTCAACCGTGGGGAAAAGGTACTTGCATCCGGTGTGGTTCTGTTGTCTTTTGAATTTTGGGAGTGTCGGATGACCCCCAATGAGTTTTTCGTAAAGCTTGTGAAGTTTAACACTTGTTTCTCCTTTTTGCGATATTAGAATGTCGCCTTCTTTGTTAGAGATTTCAGTACACCGGTATTGACTACCTTACCACTTCGAAGGGTTCTAACATCTTTTGCTTGTTACAGTTGGTAGGCAACTTTCACAGTTCTTTCTTTTGCATTTGTTCAGCCAGGTTGCCCAACTTTAGATTCAATTCTTTTAACCGAAGCCTCCATGGTGTTCAACCTTTGATTAGTCATCGGTTGGTTGTCACGACTAACTTGAATAAAAGCATTCAAGCTATCTTCTAAGGTTGGTTTAAAAGATTGGCTTGGTGGGTAAGGGTGGTTGTAGGTTGGGTGATTATAGGTGTTTGGATGATACTTTTGAAAATATTGGACTTCCTCTATGGCATCGACACTAGAATCACAAGTATTTGAATAATTATGAGTACCATGCCCAATTGAACAACACACTCCACATACCTCTTGATTTGAAATTTGGTGAGACGTGAGGAATTTCACTTGTTTAGTCAATTCAACAATTTGCAAGGTTATCTCATCATCAAAGCCGACCTCATTGACCTTTGCTTTCCTTCCACCACCTCTTTGTTGGGAATTAGAACCCAATAGCTCATAGAGATTATAGGCTTCCTCTGCTGTCTTTTCTCCTACAAAGACCTCCAAAGAAGATTATCAACCATGTATTGACTCTGTAGTGTCAATCCATCGTAAAAGAATTGGTTTTGTAGGCTGTAGTGGAAAGCTATGATTTTGACATTGAATGAAAAGGAGTTTGAATCGTTCCCAAGCTTCATGAAAGGGCTCTTCATTCATTTGAGAAAATGTTGCTATCTTTGTTCTTAGATCAACAATCTTTTGATGGGAATAGAACCTACCCATAAAAATTTCATAGACTGCCTCCCAAGTTTTAAGAGAACCTGACTGTAGAGTAATGAACCATGACCAAGCTTTATCTTTGAGAGTGTAAGGAAAACACCTCATCCTAAGTTGATCTTCACTAATTTCATGTAGTGGAAAGGTTTGGACAATAGCATAGAATTCTCGAATGAAATGCAAAGGATCTTCATTAGGGATACCGTAAAAGGAAGGCAACAAAGAATAATGAATCTTTTTCAATTCATAATTCCTTGCAGCCTCTTGCAATTGGATGCCGGAAGTTACATTGCCAATGATTGGCATTGTATAGTCTTTCATCTTTTTCCGCCTATCTTCAGCATCTCCCATGGTTGTTTGTAGTTGAAAATGATCCTCCTCCTATTGTGAATCAGCATTTTGCTTTTAAAAACAATGGTAGATATCTCTAAAAAAATGCAAGGAACCTAAATTATTTTTTTTTTTTTTTTTTTTTTTAATTTAAACGAAGGGACACAATTTTTGAAACAAACGAATTTATTTTATTTGAAATATTTTTTTTTTTATTACACGCAAACTAAAACAAAGGAAAATACAATAATGGGTGACCTCCCATGTAGGACTAAAATTTATCGTCTTCTAGTAAGACGTTGCTTGGAGATTGCAGAATGAAAAACTCAATGTCTCCTCTTCATTGAATTCATTTAAGTTTCAATTTTGCCTTTCTGCAAATGTTCAACTAACTGTTCAACTTGAACTTCCACCTTTTTGATAGAAGCTTCCACAGAGTCCAACGGGTGATTGGTTTTGATTGATTGTCCTACAAACTTGAATAAAAGAATTCAAGTTGTCCTCCAGGGTTGGTTTATTTGGAATGCTTCGTGGAATAGGTGGGTGGAATTCTTGGCCTGCTGGTTTGAGCTTTGAGGGAAAGGAGGGTTATTTTGCCTCCAAGAGAAATTTGGATGACTTCTCCACCCAGGATTATAGGTATTTGAATTGGGATCAAACCTTGGTCTTTGTTGATATGCTCCCAACACATTAACACCTTTCGAGGTCAGTTGTATCTCCTTGATGTGGACGAGGCTTGATGCCTTGTCCCCGTATTCTTTATCTGAAACCATATTGTTCATTATTTGTGTTGGTTTGTGTAGCGAGAAGCGGCAACTTGCTTAGTCGGTTGAACAAGTTGTTGTTGAATTTCATTACTTGGAGTCAATCTCATGAACACCACTTTTCTCACTCTGGAGCTTTTCTGTGGGAATTAGCACCCAACATCTCAAAGAGATTATACGTTTCGATGCGGTTTTTTCTCCTATTGCTCCTCACTGCGGCGTTGTCGACAATGAACCGACATTGTTGTGTAAGTCCATCGTAAAAGAATTGGTTCTGCAACCGTAGGGAAAGCTATGATGGGGACATTGAGTGAGAAACATTTTGAACCTATCCCAAGCTTCGTGGAATGGTTCTCCTTCCATCCGAGAGAAAGTAGCAATCTTTCCTCTCGGCTCGATGTTTTTGATGGGAATAGAATTTTCCCATGAATTTATTGTAAATTTGACCCCGTGTCATCGAGAGAACCGGGGGTAAGTGACATCAACCAAGCTTTAGCCTTATCCTTTAAGGTGTACGGAAAACATCTCATTCTAAGGCGATCCTCGTTTAGAATACCGAGGGAATGTTTGGACCGTAGCATAGAAATCTCTCATAAAGGAAAGAGAATCTTCATTAGGTAGCCCGTAGAAGGAAGGAAGCATAGAAAAATGAATATTTTTAAGGTCATAATTCCTAGCGACTTCTCCCAATCGGATAGCGGCGATTCTTAGTGCCAATCACCGGTCTTGCAAACTCTTTCATCGTGGTTTCCCTAACATGTTGGTTTTCCTCCATTTCTTTTGGTTCTAGTAAAGGATTAAGACGTTCTATGTTTGGCTCAAAAACTTGTTGATGGGAAGGATCCAGTGTTGTTGACACTTGTTTAAATTTATGAATATTATTTATATATGGTGTTAGGGGGTTTCCTAAGGATCTCCTACCACGCATAGACTATTTTTAAACGTAAATTTAAAACTCCTGTCAACAAAAATAAAGAAATTAGAAAATTTCCATGGCATTTAATACAAAACACTAGACAATTTTTTTTTTTTTTTTTTTTTTTTTTAATTCTTTTTTTTTTTTTTCGCTTTTTTTATTTTTTTATTTTTTTTTTCTTTTTTTATTTTTTTTTTTTTTTTTAAATAACATAATTAAGATAACCAAGAAATTGTTCTGGAAAGAATGGTGGTCTTGTTAAAAACCATTCTCCTAATGTAACAACGTTCCTGGTGAAAGACTACTAAGCACAAAGCTTCAAAGAACTACTCCTGCATTAACTCCTTTTAGATTTTTACTTTTTCATGACTTTTTATTTTTTTAATTTTTTTTTTTTTTTTTTTTTTTTTTTATGAACGGTAATTTTATTTTCCTATTCACACTATCTTATTTCTTATTAACTTAAAAATTTAAATTTTTTTTTTTTTTTTTTTAACGGTAAAAACTTTTTTACTTCAAATTTCAAATTTCTAAATTATTTACTTTTTATGCTATAATAAAAAAAAATTTAATTTTTTTTTTTTTTTTTATTTATTTATTTATTTATTTATTTATTTATTATTTATTTTTTATGAAATTTGAAATTTGATTAATTTTTATTTTATTTATTTATTATTATTATTATTATTATTTTTTTTTTTAAATATCACAATTATTTACAACACAAAAATATTTTTAAAATTTTGATAAATAAATTAAAAACGCTATTCCTTCCCCGGCAACGGCGCCAAAAACTTGATGAGCGAAAACCGGCATCGCCAATTCTCGCAAATACTTTGGTTTTAATATTTGTAAAACTCTCGCAAGTGCACGAATCATTTCGTAGAAAATGATAAGTATACTCCCAAGGTCGATCTAAGGAAGGAATGTATGTGGTTTTTAATTTATTATTCAAACTTTTAAAAACGAAATTAAATCCTAAACATCCTGTCACGATAGTTTTGGTTTTTGTGTTCCTAATCTAATAACATAAAATAAACATATATACAGATTAATTAAATATAATCTAAAAAGAATAAACATAGATACAAATTGAATAAATAAATATAAATACAGATTCAATAAATATTCATGCAAATTTTATCATTTATATTAGTGGAGTATTTATGGATATAATAACTAAGTTAATTATCTTTTCATATTATCTAGGTTATTAAAGATATAAATTGATATTTTATTGATTCTCTTTTTTTGTATGAATTCCACCTTTGGTGGGGTTAGATCTTCTTTGTTAACTAAACAAATCAATTAACACCTATGGGTGGGGTTGATAACTAATTTGGTTAATTAAATTAATTCCTTTTTCTAAGAGATTGAAAATGAACCATTTAAATGCCACCTTTGGTGGGGTTAAACGATTTAATCTTTTTTCAAGGTGTCCAAATTAAACTTAAGAATTTAGTTATCCGAGTACTAACTTTCAAGTTTTAAAATCACTATTGAAAACATGTTGTCAATACATTTCCACATAATAATTCTTATAAAAACTTTTGAAATAGAGCTTCACTCTAACTACCTAAGGCGATTGTACCAACAAATAAAAGAGCACTACTCTAAATTAGACAGAATAACTAAACCTTAAAGTCTAACTTTCAGATTTAAGTTTGTAATGAAAAATAATATATTTCTCTCTAACATCCTTAATATAAAATCTTGAATAAAAATAAAATCAATTCATTTTAGAAATTTTCACCTATTTAATATTTCGCAAGCATAACAACGTTATTATTATATCATGATTATAAGCAATATACAGTTAAATTTAATCACAGACAAATTAAATATAACATGTAAGAATAAAGCATAAAAATAACTGTAAAGAAAATAAAATCCTTACAGTACTTCGACGCTATTCCCGTTGCTAGAAAACCTCCAAGCGGAATTTGCACTTCCATTTATTGAATCAAAAATCTAAATTATTACAAAAACATTACAAGTTCCTCTCAAAAAAAAGAAGAACTCTAAACCTAAGACAATTGAACTAAAAACTAAGAGAAAAGCTAAGAAAAGCTTAGAAACTAAGAAAGAAACTAAAGAAAACTCAAAAACTAAGAAATGAGAGAAAGAAAGAAGAGAGAAGTGAGGTTTTGAGGTGTGTTTTGAAGTGAATGGAAGGGGGGTATTTATAGGTGAGGATGGAGAGAAAAAATGATTAAAAAAATGTTAAAAAAAATATTAAAAAATAAAAACGTGTTTTGGACATCTTTGAGGTCATCAATGACGTCGGCGTGACGTCATGGCGGCTGCACGTGAAAAATGGGTCAAAAACGCGTTGGCCATGTTGGGCATTCTTGGTATTCTGCCATGCCTTATGGTTGAAGCCATTCTTGGCGCTTCAGCGTGAACAGCGGTCTGCATGTAGCAGCCTTGTGAGCAATAAACGCAGCGCGCGACTCTGGCGTATTGGCCTTGTGGGCGCTGAAATTTCTTGTGTA
Source organism: Hippophae rhamnoides (assembly GCA_033030585.1). Lineage (NCBI taxonomy): Eukaryota > Viridiplantae > Streptophyta > Magnoliopsida > Rosales > Elaeagnaceae > Hippophae > Hippophae rhamnoides. The sequence goes on from CM065430.1 coordinate 53,299,481, forward strand.
GCGCGTTTTCCGATCTTTGACATTTTTGACCTTTTCGACCCATTTTGTCCAATTTTTCCATGTTTGTTGACCTTTTTCCACTTATTTATCAATTTATTTGTGATGTATTGCTTCAAGTATTCTTCTTTGAGTCTTTACATTGCGTTTTTAGGCCAAAATTCCTGAAAAACAATAAAAATACCCGTGATTCCGAAAAAGACAAATTTATATAAATATATGATAAAACATATAAATATATATATTTTTAATCAATTAAAGTGCATAAAATCATGGTTATTTTAGTGCTTTTTGAGCACTCATCATAGCGCTATTGAATAAGACCGGAAGTAAGTAAAATGAAAATGGTGCGTCAAAAACGTTAAACCCTGAGTAAATGATGTAAACGATGGAATTTGGCTACAAAAATCATTTTCCTTAGAAACACCCAATCATACTGTGTAATTTGATACGAGCTTCGATTTGATATATTATAATAGTCGTTTCGATACCCGAGTCAAAAGTTATCTCCATTCAAACTCGCAAAACATATTTATCAAATGTTTTGGTGTTTTTGAAAATGTGAACAACATAACCTTTCTTTTTCTCTTCTCTTATTTTTTTTTGAAGAATACATACTGATTGAAGACATATATAGAGAAACCTAGGTCGTAACCAATATATCTTTTATAGCGCTATTGAATAAGACCGGAAGTAAGTAAAATGAAAATGGTGCGTCAAAAACGTTAAACCCTTAGTAAATGATGTAAACGATGGAATTTGGCTACAAAAATCATTTTCCTTAGAAACACCCAATCATACTGTGTAATTTGATACGAGCTTCGATTTGATATATTATAATAGTCGTTTCGATACCCGAGTCAAAAGTTATCTCCGTTCAAACTAGCAACACATATTTATCAAATGTTTTGGTGTTTTTGAAAATGTGAACAACATAACCTTTCTTTTTCTCTTCTCTTATTTTTTTTGAAGAATACATACTGATTGAAGACATATATAGAGAAACCTAGGTCGTAACCAATATCTCTTTTATAGCGCTATTGAATAAGACCGTAAGTAAGTAAAATGAAAATGGTGCGTCAAAAACGTTAAACCCTGAGTAAATGATGTAAACGATGGAATTTGGCTACAAAAATCATTTTCCTTAGAAACACCCAATCATACTGTGTAATTTGATACGAGCTTCGATTTGATATATTATAATAGTCGTTTCGATACCCGAGTCAAAAGTTATCTCCATTCAAACTCGCAAAACATATTTATCAAATGTTTTGGTGTTTTTGAAAATGTGAACAACATAACCTTTCTTTTTCTCTTCTCTTATTTTTTTTGAAGAATACATACTGATTGAAGACATATATAGAGAAACCTAGGTCGTAACCAATATATCTTTTATAGCGCTATTGAATAAGACCGGAAGTAAGTAAAATGAAAATGGTGCGTCAAAAACGTTAAACCCTGAGTAAATGATGTAAACGATGGAATTTGGCTACAAAAATCATTTTCCTTAGAAACACCCAATCATACTGTGTAATTTGATACGAGCTTCGATTTGATATATTATAATAGTCGTTTCGATACCCGAGTCAAAAGTTATCTCCGTTCAAACTCGCAAAACATATTTATCAAATGTTTTGGTGTTTTTGAAAATGTGAACAACATAACCTTTCTTTTTCTCTTCTCTTATTTTTTTTGAAGAATACATACTGATTGAAGACATATATAGAGAAACCTAGGTCGTAACCAATATATCTTTTATAGCGCTATTGAATAAGACCGGAAGTAAGTAAAATGAAAATGGTGCGTCAAAAACGTTAAACCCTGAGTAAATGATGTAAACGATGGAATTTGGCTACAAAAATCATTTTCCTTAGAAACACCCAATCATACTGTGTAATTTGATACGAGCTTCGATTTGATATATTATAATAGTCGTTTCGATACCCGAGTCAAAAGTTATCTCCGTTCAAACTGGCAACACATATTTATCAAATGTTTTGGTGTTTTTGAAAATGTGAACAACATAACCTTTCTTTTTCTCTTCTCTTATTTTTTTTGAAGAATACATACTGATTGAAGACATATATAGAGAAACCTAGGTCGTAACCAATATCTCTTTTATAGCGCTATTGAATAAGACCGCAGTAAGTAAAATGAAAATGGTGCGTCAAAAACGTTAAACCCTGAGTAAATGATGTAAACGATGGAATTTGGCTACAAAAATCATTTTCCTTAGAAACACCCAATCATACTGTGTAATTTGATACGAGCTTCGATTTGATATATTATAATAGTCGTTTCGATACCCGAGTAAAAAGTTATCTCCGTTGAAAGTTGTAACTCATATTTATCAAATGTTTTGGTGTTTTTGAAAATGTGAACAACATAACCTTTCTTTTTCTCTTCTCTTATTTTTTTTGAAGAATACATACTGATTGAACACATATATAGAGAAACCTAGGTCGTAACCAATATCTCTTTTATAGCGCTATTGAATAAGACCTGAAGTAAGTAAAATGAAAATGGTGCGTCAAAAACGTTAAACCCTGAGTAAATGATGTAAACGATGGAATTTGGCTACAAAAATCATTTTCCTTAGAAACACCCAATCATACTGTGTAATTTGATACGAGCTTCGATTTGATATATTATAATAGTCGTTTCGATACCCGAGTCAAAAGTTATCTCCGTTCAAACTGCAAACACATATTTATCAAATGTTTTGGTGTTTTTGAAAATGTGAACAACATAACCTTTCTTTTTCTCTTCTCTTATTTTTTTTGAAGAATACATACTGATTGAAGACATATATAGAGAAACCTAGGTCGTAACCAATATATCTTTTATAGCGCTATTGAATAAGACCGAAGTAAGTAAAATGAAAATGGTGCGTCAAAAACGTTAAACCCTGAGTAAATGATGTAAACGATGGAATTTGGCTACAAAAATCATTTTCCTTAGAAACACCCAATCATACTGTGTAATTTGATACGAGCTTCGATTTGATATATTATAATAGTCGTTTCGATACCCGAGTCAAAAGTTATCTCCGTTCAAACTGGAACACATATTTATCAAATGTTTTGGTGTTTTTGAAAATGTGAACAACATAACCTTTCTTTTTCTCTTCTCTTATTTTTTTTGAAGAATACATACTGATTGAAGACATATATAGAGAAACCTAGGTCGTAACCAATATATCTTTTATAGCGCTATTGAATAAGACCTCGAGTAAAATGAAAATGGTGCGTCAAAAACGTTAAACCCTGAGTAAATGATGTAAACGATGGAATTTGGCTACAAAAATCATTTTCCTTAGAAACACCCAATCATACTGTGTAATTTGATACGAGCTTCGATTTGATATATTATAATAGTCGTTTCGATACCCGAGTCAAAAGTTATCTCCGTTCAAAGTTGCAACACAAATTTATCAAATGTTTTGGTGTTTTTGAAAATGTGAACAACATAACCTTTCTTTTTCTCTTCTCTTATTTTTTTTGAAGAATACATACTGATTGAAGACATATATAGAGAAACCTAGGTCGTAACCAATATCTCTTTTATAGCGCTATTGAATAAGACCGAAAGTAAGTAAAATGAAAATGGTGCGTCAAAAACGTTAAACCCTGAGTAAATGATGTAAACGATGGAATTTGGCTACAAAAATCATTTTCCTTAGAAACACCCAATCATACTGTGTAATTTGATACGAGCTTCGATTTGATATATTATAATAGTCGTTTCGATACCCGAGTCAAAAGTTATCTCCGTTGAAAGTTGCAACACATATTTATCAAATGTTTTGGTGTTTTTGAAAATGTGAACAACATAACCTTTCTTTTTCTCTTCTCTTATTTTTTTTGAAGAATACATACTGATTGAAGACATATATAGAGAAACCTAGGTCGTAACCAATATATCTTTTATAGCGCTATTGAATAAGACCGGAAGTAAGTAAAATGAAAATGGTGCGTCAAAAACGTTAAACCCTGAGTAAATGATGTAAACGATGGAATTTGGCTACAAAAATCATTTTCCTTAGAAACACCCAATCATACTGTGTAATTTGATACGAGCTTCGATTTGATATATTATAATAGTCGTTTCGATACCCGAGTCAAAAGTTATCTCCGTTCAAACTGGCAAAACATATTTATCAAATGTTTTGGTGTTTTTGAAAATGTGAACAACATAACCTTTCTTTTTCTCTTCGCTTATTTTTTTTAAGAATACATACTGATTGAACACATATATTGAGAAACCTAGGTCGTAACCAATATCTCTTTTATAGCGCTATTGAATAAGACCGGAAGTAAGTAAAATGAAAATGGTGCGTCAAAAACGTTAAACAATGAGTAAATGATGTAAACGATGGAATTTGGCTAAAAAAATCATTTTCCTTAGAAACACCCAATCATACTGTGTAATTTGATACGAGCTTCGATTTGATATATTATAATAGTCGTTTCGATACCCGAGTCAAAAGTTATCTCCGTTCAAACGGGCAACACATATTTATCAAATGTTTTGGTGTTTTTGAAAATGTGAACAACATAACCTTTCTTTTTCTCTTCTCTTATTTTTTTTTGAAGAATACATACTGATTGAAGACATATATAGAGAAACCTAGGTCGTAACCAATATATCTTTTATAGCGCTATTGAATAAGACCGGAAGTAAGTAAAATGAAAATGGTGCGTCAAAAACGTTAAACCCTGAGTAAATGATGTAAACGATGGAATTTGGCTACAAAAATCATTTTCCTTAGAAACACCCAATCATACTGTGTAATTTGATACGAGCTTCGATTTGATATATTATAATAGTCGTTTCGATACCCGAGTCAAAAGTTATCTCCGTTCAAACTGGCAACACATATTTATCAAATGTTTTGGTGTTTTTGAAAATGTGAACAACATAACCTTTCTTTTTCTCTTCTCTTATTTTTTTTTGAAAAATACATACTGATTGAAGACATATATAGAGAAACCTAGGTCGTAACCAATATCTCTTTTATAGCGCTATTGAATAAGACCGGAAGTAAGTAAAATGAAAATGGTGCGTCAAAAACGTTAAACCCTGAGTAAATGATGTAACCGATGGAATTTGGGTACAAAAATCATTTTCCTTAGAAACACCCAATCATACTGTGTAATAAGATACGAGCTTCGATTTGATATATTATAATGGTCGTTTCGATACCCGAGTCAAAAGTTATCTCCGTTCAAACTGGCAACACATATTTATCAAATGTTTTGGTGTTTTTGAAAATGTGAACAACATAACCTTTCTTTTTCTCTTCTCTTATTTTTTTGAAGAATACATACTGATTGAAGACATATATAGAGAAACCTAGGTCGTAACCAATATATCTTTTATAGCGCTATTGAATAAGACCAGAAGTAAGTAAAATGAAAATGGTGCGTCAAAAACGTTAAACCCTGAGTAAATGATGTAAACGATGGAATTTGGCTACAAAAATCATTTTCCTTAGAAACACCCAATCATACTGTGTAATTTGATACGAGATTCGATTTGATATATTATAATAGTCGTTTCGATACCCGAGTCAAAAGTTATCTCCGTTCAAACTGGCAAAACATATTTATCAAATGTTTTGGTGTTTTTGAAAATGTGAACAACATAACCTTTCTTTTTCTCTTCTCTTATTTTTTTTGAAGAATACATACTGATTGAAGACATATATAGAGAAACCTAGGTCGTAACCAATATATCTTTTATAGCGCTATTGAATAAGACCGGAAGTAAGTAAAATGAAAATGGTGCGTCAAAAACGTTAAACCCTGAGTAAATGATGTAAACGATGGAATTTGGCTACAAAAATCATTTTCCTTAGAAACACCCAATCATACTGTGTAATTTGATACGAGCTTCGATTTGATATATTATAATAGTCGTTTCGATACCCGAGTCAAAAGTTATCTCCGTTCAAACTGGCAACACATATTTATCAAATGTTTTGGTGTTTTTGAAAATGTGAACAACATAACCTTTCTTTTTCTCTTTTATTTTTTTTTGAGGAATACATACTGATTGAAGATATATATATATATAGAAACCTAGGTCGTAACCAATATCTATTTTATAGCGCTATTGAATAAGACCGGAAGTAAGTAAAATGAAAATGGTGCGTCAAAAACGTTAAACCCTGAGTAAATGATGTAAACGATGGAATTTGGCTACAAAAATCATTTTCCTTAGAAACGCCCAATCATACTGTGTAATTTGATACGAGCTTCGATTTGATATATTATAATAGTCGTTTCGATACCCGAGTCAAAAGTTATCTCCGTTCAAACGGGCAACACATATTTATCAAATGTTTTGGTGTTTTTGAAAATGTGAACAACATAACCTTTCTTTTTCTCTTCTCTTAATTTTTTTAAGAATACATACTGATTGAACACATATATAGATAAACCTAGGTCGTAACCAATATCTCTTTTATAGCGGTATTGAATAAGACCGGAAGTAAGTAAAATGAAAATGGTGCGTCAAAAACGTTAAACCCTGAGTAAATGATGTAAGCGATGGAATTTGGCTACAAAAATCATTTTCCTTAGAAACACCCAATCATACTGTGTAATTTGATACGAGCTTCGATTTGATATATTATAATAGTCGTTTCGATACCCGAGTCAAAAGTTATCTCCGTTCAAACTCGCAACACATATTTATCAAATGTTTTGGTGTTTTTGAAAATGTGAACAACATAACCTTTCTTTTTCTCTTCTCTTATTTTTTTTGAAGAATACATACTGATTGAAGACATATATAGAGAAACCTAGGTCGTAACCAATATCTCTTTTATAGCGCTATTGAATAAGACCGGAAGTAAGTAAAATGAAAATGGTGCGTCAAAAACGTTAAACCCTGAGTAAATGATGTAAACGATGGAATTTGGCTACAAAAATCATTTTCCTTAGAAACACCCAATCATACTGTGTAATTTGATACGAGCTTCGATTTGATATATTATAATAGTCGTTTCGATACCCGAGTCAAAAGTTATCTCCGTTCAAACTGGCAACACATATTTATCAAATGTTTTGGTGTTTTTGAAAATGTGAACAACATAACCTTTCTTTTTCTCTTCTCTTATTTTTTTTGAAGAATACATACTGATTGAAGACATATATAGAGAAACCTAGGTCGTAACCAATATCTCTTTTATAGCGCTATTGAATAAGACCGGAAGTAAGTAAAATGAAAATGGTGCGTCAAAAACGTTAAACCCTGAGTAAATGATGTAAACGATGGAATTTGGCTACAAAAATCATTTTCCTTAGAAACACCCAATCATAATGTGTAATTTGATATGAGCTTCGATTTGATATATTATAATAGTCGTTTCGATACCCGAGTCAAAAGTTATCTCCATTCAAACTCGCAAAACATATTTATCAAATGTTTTGGTGTTTTTCAAAATGTGAACAACATAACCTTTCTTTTTCTCTTCTCTTATTTTTTTTTGAAGAATACATACTGATTGAAGACATATATAGAGAAACTTAGGTCGTAACCAATATATCTTTTATAGCGCTATTGAATAAGACCGGAAGTAAGTAAAATGAAAATGGTGCGTCAAAAACGTTAAACCCTTAGTAAATGATGTAAACGATGGAATTTGGCTACAAAAATCATTTTCCTTAGAAACACCCAATCATACTGTGTAATTTGATACGAGCTTCGATTTGATATATTATAATAGTCGTTTCGATACCCGAGTCAAAAGTTATCTCCGTTCAAACTGGCAAAACATATTTATCAAATGTTTTGGTGTTTTTGAAAATGTGAACAACATAACCTTTCTTTTTCTCTTCTCTTATTTTTTTTGAAGAATACATACTGATTGAACACATATATAGAGAAACCTAGGTCGTAACCAATATCTCTTTTATAGCGCTATTGAATAAGACCTGAAGTAAGTAAAATGAAAATGGTGCGTCAAAAACGTTAAACCCTGAGTAAATGATGTAAACGATGGAATTTGGCTACAAAAATCATTTTCCTTAGAAACACCCAATCATACTGTGTAATTTGATACGAGCTTCGATTTGATATATTATAATAGTCGTTTCGATACCCGAGTCAAAAGTTATCTCCGTTCAAACTGCAACACATATTTATCAAATGTTTTGGTGTTTTTGAAAATGTGAACAACATAACCTTTCTTTTTCTCTTCTCTTATTTTTTTTGAAGAATACATACTGATTGAAGACATATATAGAGAAACCTAGGTCGTAACCAATATATCTTTTATAGCGCTATTGAATAAGACCCGAAGTAAGTAAAATGAAAATGGTGCGTCAAAAACGTTAAACCCTGAGTAAATGATGTAAACGATGGAATTTGGCTACAAAAATCATTTTCCTTAGAAACACCCAATCATACTGTGTAATTTGATACGAGATTCGATTTGATATATTATAATAGTCGTTTCGATACCCGAGTCAAAAGTTATCTCCGTTCAAACTGGCAAAACATATTTATCAAATGTTTTGGTGTTTTTGAAAATGTGAACAACATAACCTTTCTTTTTCTCTTCTCTTATTTTTTTTTGAAGAATACATACTGATTGAAGACATATATAGAGAAACCTAGGTCGTAACCAATATCTCTTTTATAGCGCTATTGAATAAGAAAGAAGTAAGTAAAATGAAAATGGTGCGTCAAAAACGTTAAACCCTTAGTAAATGATGTAAACGATGGAATTTGGCTACAAAAATCATTTTCCTTAGAAACACCCAATCATACTGTGTAATTTGATACGAGCTTCGATTTGATATATTATAATAGTCGTTTCGATACCCGAGTCAAAAATTATCTCTGTTCAAACGGGCAACACATATTTATCAAATGTTTTGGTGTTTTTGAAAATGTGAACAACATAACCTTTCTTTTTCTCTTCTCTTATTTTTTTTGAAGAATACATACTGATTGAAGACATATATAGAGAAACCTAGGTCGTAACCAATATATCTTTTATAGCGCTATTGAATAAGACCGGAAGTAAGTAAAATGAAAATGGTGCGTCAAAAACGTTAAACCCTGAGTAAATGATGTAAACGATGGAATTTGGCTACAAAAATCATTTTCCTTAGAAACACCCAATCATACTGTGTAATTTGATACGAGCTTCGATTTGATATATTATAATAGTCGTTTCGATACCCGAGTCAAAAGTTATCTCCGTTCAAACTGGCAAAACATATTTATCAAATGTTTTGGTGTTTTTGAAAATGTGAACAACATAACCTTTCTTTTTCTCTTCTCTTATTTTTTTTAAGAATACATACTGATTGAACACATATATAGAGAAACCTAGGTCGTAACCAATATCTCTTTTATAGCGCTATTGAATAAGACCGGAAGTAAGTAAAATGAAAATGGTGCGTCAAAAACGTTAAACCCTGAGTAAATGATGTAAACGATGGAATTTGGCTACAAAAATCATTTTCCTTAGAAACACCCAATCATACTGTGTAATTTGATACGAGCTTCGATTTGATATATTATAATAGTCGTTTCGATACCCGAGTCAAAAGTTATCTCCGTTCAAACGGGCAACACATATTTATCAAATGTTTTGGTGTTTTTGAAAATGTGAACAACATAACCTTTCTTTTTCTCTTCTCTTATTTTTTTTGAAGAATACATACTGATTGAAGACATATATAGAGAAACCTAGGTCGTAACCAATATATCTTTTATAGCGCTATTGAATAAGACCGGAAGTAAGTAAAATGAAAATGGTGCGTCAAAAACGTTAAACCCTGAGTAAATGATGTAAACGATGGAATTTGGGTACAAAAATCATTTTCTTAGAAAGACCCAATCATACTGTGTAATTTTGTACGAGATTCTATTTGATATATTATAATAGTCGTTTCGATACCCGAGTCAAAAGTTATCTCCTTTCAAACTGCCAACACATATTTATCAAATGTTTTGGTGTTTTTGAAAATGTGAACAACATAACCTTTCTTTTTCTCTTCTCTTATTTTTTTTGAAGAATACATTCTGATTGAACACATATATAGAGAAACCTAGGTGGTAACCAATATCTCTTTTATAGCGCTATTGAATAAGACCGGAAGTAAGTAAAATGAAAATGGTGCGTCAAAAACGTTAAACCCTGAGTAAATGATGTAAACGATGGAATTTGGCTACAAAAATCATTTTCCTTAGAAACACCCAATCATACTGTGTAATTTGATACGAGCTTCGATTTGATATATTATAATAGTCGTTTCGATACCCGAGTCAAAAGTTATCTCCGTTCAAACTGGCAACACATATTTATCAAATGTTTTGGTGTTTTTGAAAATGTGAACAACATAACCTTTCTTTTTCTCTTCTCTTATTTTTTTTTGAAGAATACATACTGATTGAAGACATATATAGAGAAACCTAGGTCGTAACCAATATATCTTTTATAGCGCTATTGAATAAGACCGGAAGTAAGTAAAATGAAAATGGTGCGTCAAAAACGTTAAACCCTGAGTAAATGATGTAAACGATGGAATTTGGCTACAAAAATCATTTTCCTTAGAAACACCCAATCATACTGTGTAATTTGATACGAGATTCGATTTGATATATTATAATAGTCGTTTCGATACCCGAGTCAAAAGTTATCTCCGTTCAAACTGGCAAAACATATTTATCAAATGTTTTGGTGTTTTTGAAAATGTGAACAACATAACCTTTCTTTTTCTCTTCGCTTATTTTTTTTAAGAATACATACTGATTGAACACATATATTGAGAAACCTAGGTCGTAACCAATATCTCTTTTATAGCGCTATTGAATAAGACCGGAAGTAAGTAAAATGAAAATGGTGCGTCAAAAACGTTAAACCCTTAGTAAATGATGTAAACGATGGAATTTGGCTACAAAAATCATTTTCCTTAGAAACACCCAATCATACTGTGTAATTTGATACGAGCTTCGATTTGATATATTATAATAGTCGTTTCGATACCCGAGTCAAAAATTATCTCTGTTCAAACGGGCAACACATATTTATCAAATGTTTTGGTGTTTTTGAAAATGTGAACAACATAACCTTTCTTTTTCTCTTCTCTTATTTTTTTTGAAGAATACATACTGATTGAAGACATATATAGAGAAACCTAGGTCGTAACCAATATATCTTTTATAGCGCTATTGAATAAGACCGGAAGTAAGTAAAATGAAAATGGTGCGTCAAAAACGTTAAACCCTGAGTAAATGATGTAAACGATGGAATTTGGCTACAAAAATCATTTTCCTTAGAAACACCCAATCATACTGTGTAATTTGATACGAGCTTCGATTTGATATATTATAATAGTCGTTTCGATACCCGAGTCAAAAGTTATCTCCATTCAAACTCGCAAAACATATTTATCAAATGTTTTGGTGTTTTTCAAAATGTGAACAACATAACCTTTCTTTTTCTCTTCTCTTATTTTTTTGAAGAATACATACTGATTGAAGACATATATACAGAAACCTAGGTCGTAACCAATATATCTTTTATAGCGCTATTGAATAAGACCGGAAGTAAGTAAAATGAAAATGGTGCGTCAAAAACGTTAAACCCTGAGTAAATGATGTAAACGATGGAATTTGGCTACAAAAATCATTTTCCTTAGAAACACCCAATCATACTGTGTAATTTGATACGAGCTTCGATTTGATATATTATAATAGTCGTTTCGATACCCGAGTCAAAAGTTATCTTCGTTCAAACGGGCAACACATATTTATCAAATGTTTTGGTGTTTTTGAAAATGTGAACAACATAACCTTTCTTTTCCTCTTCTCTTATTTTTTTTGAAGAATACATACTGATTGAACACATATATAGAGAAACCTAGGTCGCAACCAATATCTCTTTTATAGCGCTATTGAATAAGACCGAAAGTAAGTAAAATGAAAATGGTGCGTCAAAAACGTTAAACCCTGAGTAAATGATGTAAACGATGGAATTTGGCTACAAAAATCATTTTCCTTAGAAACACCCAATCATACTGTGTAATTTGATACGAGCTTCGATTTGATATATTATAATAGTCGTTTCGATACCCGAGTCAAAAGTTATCTCCGTTCAACACATATTTATCAAATGTTTTGGTGTTTTTGAAAATGTGAACAACATAACCTTTCTTTTTCTCTTCTCTTATTTTTTTTGAAGAATACATACTGATTGAACACATATATAGAGAAACCTAGGTCGTAACCAATATCTCTTTTATAGCGCTATTGAATAAGACCGGAAGTAAGTAAAATGAAAATGGTGCGTCAAAAACGTTAAACCCTGAGTAAATGATGTAAGCGATGGAATTTGGCTACAAAAATCATTTTCCTTAGAAACACCCAATCATACTGTGTAATTTGATACGAGCTTCGATTTGATATATTATAATAGTCGTTTCGATACCCGAGTCAAAAGTTATCTCCGTTCAAACGGGCAACACATATTTATCAAATGTTTTGGTGTTTTTGAAAATGTGAACAACATAACCTTTCTTTTTCTCTTCTCTTATTTTTTTGAAGAATACATACTGATTGAACACATATATAGAGAAACCTAGGTCGTAACCAATATCTCTTTTATAGCGCTATTGAATAAGACCGGAAGTAAGTAAAATGAAAATGGTGCGTCAAAAACGTTAAACAATGAGTAAATGATGTAAACGATGGAATTTGGCTTCAAAAATAATTTTCCTTAGAAACACCCAATCATAATGTGTAATTTGATACGAGCTTCGATTTGATATATTATAATAGTCGTTTCGATACCCGAGTCAAAAGTTATCTCCATTCAAACTCGCAAAACATATTTATCAAATGTTTTGGTGTTTTTCAAAATGTGAACAACATAACCTTTCTTTTTCTCTTCTCTTATTTTTTTTGAAGAATACATACTGATTGAACACATATATAGAGAAACCTAGGTCGTAACCAATATCTCTTTTATAGCGCTATTGAATAAGACCGGAAGTAAGTAAAATGAAAATGGTGCGTCAAAAACGTTAAACCCTGAGTAAATGATGTAAACGATGGAATTTGGCTACAAAAATCATTTTCCTTAGAAACACCCAATCATACTGTGTAATTTGATACGAGCTTCGATTTGATATATTATAATAGTCGTTTCGATACCCGAGTCAAAAGTTATCTCCGTTCAAACGGGCAACACATATTTATCAAATGTTTTGGTGTTTTTGAAAATGTGAACAACATAACCTTTCTTTTTCTCTTCTCTTATTTTTTTTGAAGAATACATACTGATTGAACACATATATAGAGAAACCTAGGTCGCAACCAATATCTCTTTTATAGCGCTATTGAATAAGACCGGAAGTAAAATGAAAATGGTGCGTCAAAAACGTTAAACCCTGAGTAAATGATGTAACCGATGGAATTTGGGTACAAAAATCATTTTCCTTAGAAACACCCAATCATACTGTGTAATAAGATACGAGCTTCGATTTGATATATTATTATAGTCATTTCGATACCCGAGTCATAAGTTATCTCCGTTCAAACTTGCAACACATATTTATCAAATGTTTTGGTGTTTTTGAAAATGTGAACAACATAACCTTTCTTTTTCTCTTCTCTTATTTTTTTTGAAAAATACATACTGATTGAACACATATATAGAGAAACCTAGGTCGTAACCAATATCTCTTTTATAGCGCTATTGAATAAGACCGGAAGTAAGTAAAATGAAAATGGTGCGTCAAAAACGTTAAACCCTGAGTAAATGATGTAAACGATGGAATTTGGCTACAAAAATCATTTTCCTTAGAAACACCCAATCATACTGTGTAATTTGATACGAGCTTCGATTTGATATATTATAATAGTCGTTTCGATACCCGAGTCAAAAGTTATCTCCGTTCAAACTGCCAACACATATTTATCAAATGTTTTGGTGTTTTTGAAAATGTGAACAACATAACCTTTCTTTTTCTCTTCTCTTATTTTTTTTGAAGAATACATACTGATTGAACACATATATAGAGAAACCTAGGTCGTAACCAATATCTCTTTTATAGCGCTATTGAATAAGACAGGAAGTAAGTAAAATGAAAATGGTGCGTCAAAAACGTTAAACCCTGAGTAAGTGATGTCAACGATGGAATTTGGCTACAAGAATCATTTTCCTAAGAAACACCCAATCATATTGTGTAATTTTATTAGAGCTTCGATTTGATATATTATAATAGTCGTTTTGATACCCGAGTCAAAAGTTATCTCCTTCCAAACTAGCAACACATATTTATAAATTGTTTGGGTGTTTTTGAAAATGTGAACAACATAACCTTTCTTTTTTCTCTTTTCTTATTTTTTTTGAAGAATACATACTGATTGAACACATATATAGAGAAACCTAGGTCGTAACCAATATCTCTTTTATAGCGCTATTGAATAAGACCGGAAGTAAGTAAAATGAAAATGGTGCGTCAAAAACGTTAAACCCTGAGTAAATGATGTAAACGATGGAATTTGGCTACAAAAATCATTTTCCTTAGAAACACCCAATCATACTGTGTAATTTGATACGAGCTTCGATTTGATATATTATAATAGTCGTTTCGATACCCGAGTCAAAAGTTATCTCCGTTCAAACTGGCAACACATATTTATCAAATGTTTTGGTGTTTTTGAAAATGTGAACAACATAACCTTTCTTTTTCTCTTCTCTTATTTTTTTTGAAGAATACATACTGATTGAACACATATATAGAGAAACCTAGGTCGTAACCAATATCTCTTTTATAGCGCTATTGAATAAGACCGGAAGTAAGTAAAATGAAAATGGTGCGTCAAAAACGTTAAACCCTGAGTAAATGATGTAAACGATGGAATTTGGCTACAAAAATCATTTTCCTTAGAAACACCCAATCATACTGTGTAATTTGATACGAGCTTCGATTTGATATATTATAATAGTCGTTTCGATACCCGAGTCAAAAGTTATCTCCGTTCAAACGGGCAACACATATTTATCAAATGTTTTGGTGTTTTTGAAAATGTGAACAACATAAACTTTCTTTTTCTCTTCTCTTATTTTGTTTGAAGAATACATACTGATTGAACACATATATAGAGAAACCTAGGTCGCAACCAATATCTCTTTTATAGCGCTATTGAATAAGACCGGAAGTAAGTAAAATGAAAATGGTGCGTCAAAAACGTTAAACCCTGAGTAAATGATGTAAACGATGGAATTTGGCTACAAAAATCATTTTCCTTAGAAACACCCAATCATACTGTGTAATTTGATACGAGCTTCGATTTGATATATTATAATAGTCGTTTCGATACCCGAGTCAAAAGTTATCTCCGTTCAAACGGGCAACACATATTTATCAAATGTTTTGGTGTTTTTGAAAATGTGAACAACATAACCTTTCTTTTTCTCTTCTCTTATTTTTTTTGAAGAATACATACTGATTGAACACATATATAGAGAAACCTAGGTCGTAACCAATATCTCTTTTATAGCGCTATTGAATAAGACCGGAAGTAAGTAAAATGAAAATGGTGCGTCAAAAACGTTAAACCCTGAGTAAATGATGTAAGCGATGGAATTTGGCTACAAAAATCATTTTCCTTAGAAACACCCAATCATACTGTGTAATTTGATACGAGCTTCGATTTGATATATTATAATAGTCGTTTCGATACCCGAGTCAAAAGTTATCTCCGTTCAAACACGCAACACATATTTATCAAATGTTTTGGTGTTTTTGAAAATGTGAACAACATAACCTTTCTTTTTCTCTTCTCTTATTTTTTTTGAAGAATAAATACTGATTGAACACATATATATAGAAACCTAGGTCGTAACCAATATCTCTTTTATAGCGCTATTGATTAAAACATAAAGTAAGTAAAATGAAAATGGTGCGTCAAAAACGTTAAACCCTGAGTAAATGATGTAAACGATGGAATTTGGCTACAAAAATCATTTTCCTTAGAAACACCCAATCATACTGTGTAATTTGATACGAGCTTCGATTTGATATATTATAATAGTCGTTTCGATACCCGAGTCAAAAGTTATCTCCGTTCAAACTGGCAAAACATATTTATCAAATGTTTTGGTGTTTTTGAAAATGTGAACAACATAACCTTTCTTTTTCTCTTCGCTTATTTTTTTTAAGAATACATACTGATTGAACACATATATTGAGAAACCTAGGTCGTAACCAATATCTCTTTTATAGCGCTATTGAATAAGACCGGAAGTAAGTAAAATGAAAATGGTGCGTCAAAAACGTTAAACAATGAGTAAATGATGTAAACGATGGAATTTGGCTACAAAAATAATTTTCCTTAGAAACACCCAATCATAATGTGTAATTTGATATGAGCTTCGATTTGATATATTATAATAGTCGTTTCGATACCCGAGTCAAAAGTTATCTCCATTCAAACTCGCAAAACATATTTATCAAATGTTTTGGTGTTTTTCAAAATGTGAACAACATAACCTTTCTTTTTCTCTTCTCTTATTTTTTTTTGAAGAATACATACTGATTGAAGACATATATAGAGAAACCTAGGTCGTAACCAATATATCTTTTATAGCGCTATTGAATAAGACCGGAAGTAAGTAAAATGAAAATGGTGCGTCAAAAACGTTAAACCCTGAGTAAATGATGTAAACGATGGAATTTGGCTACAAAAATCATTTTCCTTAGAAACACCCAATCATACTGTGTAATTTGATACGAGCTTCGATTTGATATATTATAATAGTCGTTTCGATACCCGAGTCAAAAGTTATCTCCGTTCAAACGGGCAACACATATTTATCAAATGTTTTGGTGTTTTTGAAAATGTGAACAACATAAACTTTCTTTTTCTCTTCTCTTATTTTGTTTGAAGAATACATACTGATTGAACACATATATAGAGAAACCTAGGTCGCAACCAATATCTCTTTTATAGCGCTATTGAATAAGACCGGAAGTAAGTAAAATGAAAATGGTGCGTCAAAAACGTTAAACCCTGAGTAAATGATGTAAACGATGGAATTTGGCTACAAAAATCATTTTCCTTAGAAACACCCAATCATACTGTGTAATTTGATACGAGCTTCGATTTGATATATTATAATAGTCGTTTCGATACCCGAGTCAAAAGTTATCTCCGTTCAAACTGGCAACACATATTTATCAAATGTTTTGGTGTTTTTGAAAATGTGAACAACATAACCTTTCTTTTTCTCTTCTCTTATTTTTTTTTGAAGAATACATACTGATTGAACACATATATAGAGAAACCTAGGTCGTAACCAATATCTCTTTTATAGCGCTATTGAATAAGACCGGAAGTAAGTAAAATGAAAATGGTGCGTCAAAAACGTTAAACCCTGAGTAAATGATGTAAACGATGGAATTTGGCTACAAAAATCATTTTCCTTAGAAACACCCAATCATACTGTGTAATTTGATACGAGCTTCGATTTGATATATTATATTAGTCCTTTCGATACCCGAGTCAAAAGTTACCTCCTTTCAAACTGCCAACACATATTTATCAAATGTTTTGGTGTTTTTGAAAATGTGAACAACATAACCTTTCTTTTTCTCTTCTCTTATTTTTTTTGAAGAATACATACTGATTGAACACATATATAGAGAAACCTAGGTCGTAACCAATATCTCTTTTATAGCGCTATTGAATAAGACCGGAAGTAAGTAAAATGAAAATTGTGCGTCAAAAACGTTAAAACCTGAGTAAGTGATGTAAGCGATGGAATTTGGCTAGAAAAATCATTTTCCTTAGAAACACCCAATCATATCGTGTAATTTGATACGAGCTTCGATTTGATATATTATAATAGTCGTTTCGATACCCGAGTCAAAAGTTATCTCCGTTCAAACTAGCAACATATATTTATCAAATGTTTTGGTGTTTTTGAAAATGTGAACAACATAACCTTTCTTTTTCTCTTCTATTATTTTTTTTGAAGAATACATACTGATTGAACACATATATAGAGAAACCTAGGTCGTAACCAATATCTCTTTTATAGCGCTATTGAATAAGACCGGAAGTAAGTAAAATGAAAATGGTGCGTCAAAAACGTTAAACCCTGAGTAAATGATGTAAGCGATGGAATTTGGCTACAAAAATCATTTTCCTTAGAAACGCCCAATCATACTGTGTAATTTGATACGAGCTTCGATTTGATATATTATAATAGTCGTTTCGATACCCGAGTCAAAAGTTATCTCCGTTCAAACGGGCAACACATATTTATCAAATGTTTTGGTGTTTTTGAAAATGTGACCAACATAACTTTCTTTTTCTCTTCTCTTATTTTTTTGAAGAATACATACTGATTGAACACATATATAGATAATCCTAGGTCGTAACCAATATCTCTTTTATAGCGCTATTGAATAAGACCGGAAGTAAGTAAAATGAAAATGGTGCGTCAAAAACGTTAAACCCTGAGTAAATGATGTAAACGATGGAATTTGGCTACAAAAATCATTTTCCTTAGTAACACCCAATCATACTGTGTAATTTGATACGAGCTTCGATTTGATATATTATAATAGTCGTTTCGATACCCGAGTCAAAAGTTATCTCCGTTCAAACGGGCAACACATATTTATCAAATGTTTTGGTGTTTTTGAAAATGTGAACAACATAAACTTTCTTTTTCTCTTCTCTTATTTTGTTTGAAGAATACATACTGATTGAACACATATATAGAGAAACCTAGGTCGCAACCAATATCTCTTTTATAGCGCTATTGAATAAGACCGGAAGTAAGTAAAATGAAAATGGTGCGTCAAAAACGTTAAACCCTGAGTAAATGATGTAAACGATGGAATTTGGCTACAAAAATCATTTTCCTTAGAAACACCCAATCATACTGTGTAATTTGATACGAGCTTCGATTTGATATATTATAATAGTCGTTTCGATACCCGAGTCAAAAGTTATCTCCGTTCAACACATATTTATCAAATGTTTTGGTGTTTTTGAAAATGTGAACAACATAACCTTTCTTTTTCTCTTCTCTTATTTTTTTTGAAGAATACATACTGATTGAACACATATATAGAGAAACCTAGGTCGTAACCAATATCTCTTTTATAGCGCTATTGAATAACACCTCAAGTAAGTAAAATGAAAATGGTGCGTCAAAAACGTTAAACCCTGAGTAAATGATGTAAACGATGGAATTTGGCTACAAAAATCATTTTCCTTAGAAACACCCAATCATACTGTGTAATTTGATACGAGCTTCGATTTGATATATTATAATAGTCGTTTCGATACCCGAATCAAATGTTATCTCCGTTCAACACATATTTATCAAATGTTTTGGTGTTTTTGAAAATGTGAACAACATGACCTTTCTTTTTCTCTTTTCTTATTTTTTTTGAAGAATACATACTGGTTGAACACATATATAGAGAAACCTAGGTCGTAACCAATATCTCTTTTATAGCGCTATTGAATAAGACAGGAAGTAAGTAAAATGAAAATGGTGCGTCAAAAACGTTAAACCCTGAGTAAGTGATGTCAACGATGGAATTTGGCTACAAAAATCATTTTCCTTAGAAAGACCCAATCATACTGTGTAATTTAATACGAGCTTCGATTTGATATAATATAATAGTCGTTTCGATACCCGAATCAAAAGTTATCTCCTTTCAAACTAGCAACACATATTTATCAAATGTTTTGGTGTTTTTGAAAATGTGAACAACATGACCTTTCTTTTTCTCTTTTCTTATTTTTTTGTAGAATACATACTGGTTGAACACATATATAGAGAAACCTAGGTCGTAACCAATATCTCTTTTATAGCGCTATTGAATAAGACAGGAAGTAAGTAAAATGAAAATGGTGCGTCAAAAACGTTAAACCCTGAGTAAGTGATGTCAACGATGGAATTTGGCTACAAAAATCATTTTCCTTAGAAACACCCAATCATACTGTGTAATTTGATACGAGCTTCGATTTGATATATTATAATAGTCGTTTCGATACCCGAGTCAAAAGTTATCTCCGTTCAAACGGGCAACACATATTTATCAAATGTTTTGGTGTTTTTGAAAATGTGACCAACATAACTTTCTTTTTCTCTTCTCTTATTTTTTTGAAGAATACATACTGATTGAACACATATATAGATAATCCTAGGTCGTAACCAATATCTCTTTTATAGCGCTATTGAATAAGACCGGAAGTAAGTAAAATGAAAATGGTGCGTCAAAAACGTTAAACCCTGAGTAAATGATGTAAGCGATGGAATTTGGCTACAAAAATCATTTTCCTTAGAAACGCCCAATCATACTGTGTAATTTGATACGAGCTTCGATTTGATATATTATAATAGTCGTTTCGATACCCGAGTCAAAAGTTATCTCCGTTCAAACGGGCAACACATATTTATCAAATGTTTTGGTGTTTTTGAAAATGTGAACAACATAAACTTTCTTTTTCTCTTCTCTTATTTTGTTTGAAGAATACATACTGATTGAACACATATATAGAGAAACCTAGGTCGTAACCAATATCTATTTTATAGCGGTATTGAATAAGACCGGAAGTAAGTAAAATGAAAATGGTGCGTCAAAAACGTTAAACCCTGAGTAAATGATGTAAGCGATGGAATTTGGCTACAAAAATCATTTTCCTTAGAAACGCCCAATCATACTGTGTAATTTGATACGAGCTTCGATTTGATATATTATAATAGTCGTTTCGATACCCGAGTCAAAAGTTATATCCGTTCAAACTAGCAACACATATTTATCAAATGTTTTGGTGTTTTTGAAAATGTGAACAACATAACCTTTCTTTTTCTCTTCTCTTATTTTTTTTGAAGAATACATACTGATTGAACACATATATAGAGAAACCTAGGTCGTAACCAATATCTCTTTTATAGCGCTATTGAATAAGACCGGAAGTAAGTAAAATGAAAATGGTGCGTCAAAAACGTTAAACCCTGAGTAAATGATGTAAACGATGGAATTTGGCTACAAAAATCATTTTCCTTAGAAACACCCAATCATACTGTGTAATTTGATACGAGCTTCGATTTGATATATTATAATAGTCGTTTCGATACCCGAGTCAAAAATTATCTCTGTTCAAACGGGCAACACATATTTATCAAATGTTTTGGTGTTTTTGAAAATGTGAACAACATAACCTTTCTTTTTCTCTTCTCTTATTTTTTTTTAAGAATACATACTGATTGAAGACATATATAGAGAAACCTAGGTCGTAACCAATATATCTTTCATAGCGCAATTGAATAAGACCGGAAGTAAGTAAAATGAAAATGGTGCGTCAAAAACGTTAAACAATGAGTAAATGATGTAAACGATGGAATTTGGCTGCAAAAATCATTTTCCTTAGAAACACCCAATCATACTGTGTAATTTGATACGAGCTTCGATTTGATATATTATAATAGTCGTTTCGATACCCGAGTCAAAAGTTATCTCCGTTCAAACTGGCAAAACATATTTATCAAATGTTTTGGTGTTTTTGAAAATGTGAACAACATAACCTTTCTTTTTCTCTTCTCTTATTTTTTTTGAAGAATACATACTGATTGAACACATATATAGAGAAACCTAGGTCGTAACCAATATCTCTTTTATAGCGCTATTGAATAAGACCGGAAGTAAGTAAAATGAAAATGGTGCGTCAAAAACGTTAAACCCTGAGTAAATGATGTAAACGATGGAATTTGGCTACAAAAATCATTTTCCTTAGAAACACCCAATCATACTGTGTAATTTGATACGAGCTTCGATTTGATATATTATAATAGTCGTTTCGATACCCGAATCAAAAGTTATCTCCTTTCAAACTAGCAACACATATTTATCAAATGTTTTGGTGTTTTTGAAAATGTGAACAACATAACCTTTCTTTTTCTCTTTTCTTATTTTTTTTGAAGAATACATACTGATTGAACACATATATAGAGAAACCTAGGTCGTAACCAATATCTCTTTTATAGCGCTATTGAATAAGACCGGAAGTAAGTAAAATGAAAATGGTGCGTCAAAAACGTTAAACCATGAGTAAGTGATGTCAACGATGGAATTTGGCTACAAAAATCATTTTCCTTCGAAACACCTAATCATACTATGTAATTTGATACGAGCTTCGATTTGATATATTATAATAGTCGTTTCGATACCCAAATCAAAAGTTATCTCCTTTCAAACTAGCAACACATATTTATCAAATGTTTTGGTGTTTTTGAAAATGTGAACAACATAACCTTTCTTTTTCTCTTCTCTTATTTTTTTTGAAGAATACATACTGATTGAACACATATATAGAGAAACCTAGGTCGTAACCAATATCTCTTTTATAGCGCTATTGAATAAGACCGGAAGTAAGTAAAATGAAAATGGTGCGTCAAAAACGTTAAACCCTGAGTAAGTGATGTAAACGATGGAATTTGGCTACAAAAATCATTTTCCTTAGAAACACCCAATCATACTGTGTAATTTGATACGAGCTTCGATTTGATATATTATAATAGTCGTTTCGATACCCGAATCAAAAGTTATCTCCTTTCAAACTAGCAACACATATTTATCAAATGTTTTGGTGTTTTTGAAAATGTGAACAACATAACCTTTCTTTTTCTCTTCTCTTATTTTTTTTGAAGAATACATACTGATTGAACACATATATAGAGAAACCTAGGTCGTAACCAATATCTCTTTTATAGCGCTATTGAATAAGACCGGAAGTAAGTAAAATGAAAATAGTGCGTCAAAAACGTTAAACCGTGAGTAAGTGATTTAAGCGATGGAATTTGGCTACAAAAATCATTTTCCTTAGAAACGCCCAATCATACTGTGTAATTTGATACGAGCTTCGATTTGATATATTATAATAGTCGTTTCGATACCCGAGTCAAAAGTTATCTCCGTTCAAACGGGCAACAAATATTTATCAAATGTTTTGGTGTTTTTAAAATGTGAACAACATAACCTATCTTTTCCTCTTCTCTTATTTTTTTTGAAGAATACATACTGATTGAACACATATATAGAGAAACGTAGGTCGCAACCAATATCTCTTTTATAGCGCTATTGAATAAGACCGGAAGTAAGTAAAATGAAAATAGTGCGTCAAAAACGTTAAACCGTGAGTAAGTGATTTAAGCGATGGAATTTGGCTACAAAAATCATTTTCCTTAGAAATACCCGATCATACTGTGTAATTTGATACGAGCTTCGATTTGATATATTATAATAGTCGTTTCGATACCCGAGTCAAAAGTTATCTCCGTTCAAAGTGGCAACATATATTTATCAAATGTTTTGGTGTTTTTGAAAATGTGAACAACATAACCTTTCTTTTTCTCTTCTCTTATTTTTTTTGAAGAATACATACTGATTGAACACATATATAGAGAAACCTAGGTCGTAACCAATATCTCTTTTATAGCGCTATTGAATAAGACCGGAAGTAAGTAAAATGAAAATGGTGCGTCAAAAACGTTAAACCCTGAGTAAATGATGTAAACGATGGAATTTGGCTACAAAAATCATTTTCCTTAGAAACACCCAATCATACTGTGTAATTTGATACGAGCTTCGATTTGATATATTATAATAGTCGTTTCGATACCCGAGTCAAAAGTTATCTCCGTTCAAACGGGCAACACATATTTATCAAATGTTTTGGTGTTTTTGAAAATGTGAACAACATAACCTTTCTTTTTCTCTTCTCTTATTTTTTTTGAAGAATACATACTGATTGAACACATATATAGAGAAACCTAGGTCGCAACCAATATCTCTTTTATAGCGCTATTGAATAAGACCGGAAGTAAGTAAAATGAAAATAGTGCGTCAAAAACGTTAAACCGTGAGTAAGTGATTTAAGCGATGGAATTTGGCTACAAAAATCATTTTCCTTAGAAATACCCAATCATACTGTGTAATTTGATACGAGCTTCGATTTGATATATTATAATAGTCGTTTCGATACCCGAGTCAAAAGTTATCTCCGTTCAAACTAGCAACACATATTTATCAAATGTTTTGGTGTTTTTGAAAATGTGAACAACATAACCTTTCTTTTTCTCTTCTCTTATTTTTTTTGAAGAATACATACTGATTGAAGACATATATAGAGAAACCTAGGTCGTAACCAATATCTCTTTTATAGCGCTATTGAATAAGACAGGAAGTAAGTAAAATGAAAATGGTGCGTCAAAAACGTTAAACCGTGAGTAAGTGATGTTAACGATGGAATTTGGCTACAAAAATCATTTTCCTTCGAAACAACCTATAATACTATGTAATTTGATACGAGCTTCGATTTGATATATTATAATAGTCGTTTCGATACCCGAATCAAAAGTTATCTCCTTTCAAACTAGCAACACATATTTATCAAATGTTTTGGTGTTTTTGAAAATGTGAACAACATAACCTTTCTTTTTCTCTTCTCTTAATTTTTTTTGAAGAATACATACTGATTGAACACATATATAGAGAAACCTAGGTCATAACCAATATCTCTTTTATAGCGCTATTGAATAAGACCAAAAGTAAGAAAAATGAAAATGGTGCTTCAAAAACGTTAAACCATGAGTAAGTGATGTCAACGATGGAATTTGGCTACAAAAATCATTTTCCTTCGAAACACCAAATCATACTGTGTAATTTGATACGAGCTTCGATTTGATATATTATAATAGTCGTTTCGATACCCGAATCAAAAGTTATCTCCGTTCAAACTAGCAACACATATTTATCAAATGTTTTGGTGTTTTTGAAAATGTGAACAACATAACCTTTCTTTTTCTCTTTTCTTATTTTTTTTGAAGAATACATACTGATTGAACACATATATAGAGAAACCTAGGTCGTAACCAATATCTCTTTTATAGAGCTATTGAATAAGACCGGAAGTAAGAAAAATGAAAATGGTGCGTCAAAAACGTTAAACCATGAGTAAGTGATGTAGACGATGGAATTTGGCTACAAAAATCATTTTCCTTAGAAAGACCCATTAATACTGTGTAATTTTATACAAGCTTCGATTTGATATATTATAATAGTCGTTTTGATACCCGAGTCATAAGTTATCTCCGTTCAAACTCGCAACACATATTTATCAAATGTTTTGGTGTTTTTGAAAATGTGAACAACATAACCTTTCTTTTTTTCTTCTCTTATTTTTTTTGAAAAATACATACTGATTGAACAAATATATAGAGAAACCTAGGTCATAACCAATATCTCTTTTATAGAGCTATTGAATAAGACCGGAAGTAAGAAAAATGAAAATGGTGCGTCAAAAACGTTAAACCATGAGTAAGTGATGTCAACGATGGAATTTGGCTACAAAAATCATTTTCCTTCGAAACACCAAATCATACTGTGTAATTTGATACGAGCTTCGATTTGATAATTTATAATAGTCGTTTCGATACCCGAATCAAAAGTTATCTCCGTTCAAACTAGCAACACATATTTATCAAATGTTTTGGTGTTTTTGAAAATGTGAACAACATAACCTTTCTTTTTCTCTTCTCTTAATTTTTTTTGAAGAATACATACTGATTGAACACATATATAGAGAAACCTAGGTCATAACCAATATCTCTTTTATAGAGCTATTGAATAAGACCGGAAGTAAGAAAAATGAAAATGGTGCGTCAAAAACGTTAAACCATGAGTAAGTGATGTCAACGATGGAATTTGGCTTCAAAAATAATTTTCCTTCGAAACACCAAATCATACTGTGTAATTTGATACGAGCTTCGATTTGATAATTTATAATAGTCGTTTCGATACCCGAATCAAAAGTTATCTCCTTCCAAACTAGCAACACATATTTATAAATTGTTTGGGTGTTTTTGAAAATGTGGACAACATAACCTTTTTTTTTCTCTTCTCTTAAATTTTTTTGAAGAATACATACTGATTGAACACATATATAAAGAAACCTAGGTCCTAACCAATATCTCTTTTATAGCGCTATTGAATAAGACCGGAAGTAAGTAAAATGAAAATGGTGCGTCAAAAACTTTAAACCGTGAGTAAGTGATGTAAATGATGGAATTTGGCTACAAAAATCATTTTCCTTAGAAA
The DNA here is from genome assembly GCA_033030585.1 of Hippophae rhamnoides. Taxonomy (NCBI): domain Eukaryota; kingdom Viridiplantae; phylum Streptophyta; class Magnoliopsida; order Rosales; family Elaeagnaceae; genus Hippophae; species Hippophae rhamnoides. Next base: position 53,325,637 of record CM065430.1, read on the forward strand.
GACCCATTAATACTGTGTAATTTTATACAAGCTTCGATTTGATATATTATAATAGTCGTTTCGATACCCGAATCAAAAGTTATCTCCTTTCAAACTAGCAACACATATTTATCAAATGTTTTGGTGTTTTTGAAAATGTGGACAACATAACCTTTCTTTTTCTCTTCTCTTATTTTTTTTGAAGAATACATACTGATTGAACACATATATAGAGAAACCTAGGTCGTAACCAATATCTCTTTTATAGCGCTATTGAATAAGACCTGTAAGTAAAATGAAAATGGTGCGTCAAAAACGTTAAACCGTGAGTAAATGATGTAAACGATGGAATTTGGCTACAAAAATCATTTTCCTTAGAAACACCCAATCATACTGTGTAATTTGATACGAGCTTCGATTTGATATATTATAATAGTCGTTTCGATACCCGAGTCAAAAGTTATCTCCTTTCAAACTAGCAACACATATTTATCAAATGTTTTGGTGTTTTTGAAAATGTGAACAACATAACCTTTCTTTTTCTCTTCTCTTATTTTTTTTGAAGAATACATACTGATTGAACACATATATAGAGAAACCTAGGTCGCAACCAATATCTCTTTTATAGCGCTATTGAATAAGACCGGAAGTAAGTAAAATGAAAATGGTGCGTCAAAAACGTTAAACCGTGAGTAAGTGATTTAAGCGATGGAATTTGGCTACAAAAATCATTTTCCTTAGAAACACCCAATCATACTGTGTAATTTGATACGAGCTTCGATTTGATATATTATAATAGTCGTTTCGATACCCGAGTCAAAAGTTATCTCCGTTCAAACTAGCAACACATATTTATCAAATGTTTTGGTGTTTTTGAAAATGTGAACAACATAACCTTTCTTTTTCTCTTCTCTTATTTTTTTTGAAGAATACATACTGATTGAACACATATATAGAGAAACCTAGGTCGTAACCAATATCTCTTTTATAGCGCTATTGAATAAGACCGGAAGTAAAATGAAAATGGTGCGTCAAAAACGTTAAACCGTGAGTAAGTGATATAAACGATGGAATTTGGCTACAAAAATCATTTTCCTTCGAAACACCCAATCATACTGTGTAATTTGGTACGAGCTTCGATTTGATATATTATAATAGCCGTTTCGATACCCGAGTCAAAAGTTATCTCCTTCCAAACTAGCAACACATATTTATCAAATGTTTTGGTGTTTTTGAAAATGTGAACAACATAACCTTTCTTTTTCTCTTTTCTTATTTTTTTTGAAGAATACATACTGATTGAACACATATATAGAGAAACCTAGGTCGTAACCAATATCTCTTTTATAGCGCTATTGAATAAGACCGGAAGTAAGTAAAATGAAAATGGTGCGTCAAAAACGTTAAACCGTGAGTAAGTGATGTAAATGATGGAATTTGGCTACAAAAATCATTTTCCTTAGAAACACCCAATCATATTGTGTAATTTTATTAGAGCTTCGATTTGATATATTATAATAGTCGTTTCGATACCCGAATCAAAAGTTATCTCCTTCCAAACTAGCAACACATATTTATAAATTGTTTGGGTGTTTTTGAAAATGTGGACAACATAACCTTTCTTTTTCTCTTCTCTTAATTTTTTTTGAAGAATACATACTGATTGAACACATATATAAAGAAACCTAGGTCATAACCAATATCTCTTTTATAGCGCTATTGAATAAGACCGGAAGTAAGTAAAATGAAAATGGTGCGTCAAAAACTTTCAACCGTGAGTAAGTGATGTAGACGATGGAATTTGGCTACAAAAATCATTTTCCTTAGAAAGACCCAATCATACTGTGTAATTTGATACGAGCTTCGATTTGATATAATATAATAGTCGTTTCGATACCCGAATCAAAAGTTATCTCCTTTCAAACTAGCAACACATATTTATCAAATGTTTTGGTGTTTTTGAAAATGTGAACAACATAACCTTTCTTTTTCTCTTCTCTTATTTTTTTTGAAGAATACATACTGATTGAACACATATATAGAGAAACCTAGGTCGCAACCAATATCTCTTTTATAGCGCTATTGAATAAGACCGGAAGTAAGTAAAATGAAAATAGTGCGTCAAAAACGTTAAACCGTGAGTAAGTGATTTAAGCGATGGAATTTGGCTACAAAAATCATTTTCCTTAGAAATACCCAATCATACTGTGTAATTTGATACGAGCTTCGATTTGATATATTATAATAGTCGTTTCGATACCCGAGTCAGAAGTTATCTCCGTTCAAACGGGCAACATATATTTATCAAATGTTTTGGTGTTTTTGAAAATGTGAACAACATAACCTTTCTTTTTCTCTTCTCTTATTTTTTTTGAAGAATACATACTGATTGAACACATATATAGAGAAACCTAGGTCGTAACCAATATCTCTTTTATAGCGCTATTGAATAAGCCGGAAGTAAGTAAAATGAAAATGGTGCGTCAAAAACTTTAAACCGTGAGTAAGTGATATAAACGATGGAATTTGGCTACAAAAATCATTTTCCTTAGAAACACCCAATCATATTGTGTAATTTTATTAGAGCTTCGATTTGATATATTATAATAGTCGTTTCGATACCCGAGTCAAAAGTTATCTCCTTCCAAACTAGCAACACATATTTATCAAATGTTTTGGTGTTTTTGAAAATGTGAACAACATAACCTTTCTTTTTCTCTTTTCTTATTTTTTTTGAAGAATACATACTGATTGAACACATATATAGAGAAACCTAGGTCGTAACCAATATCTCTTTTATAGCGCTATTGAATAAGACCGAAAGTAAGTAAAATGAAAATGGTGCGTCAAAAACTTTAAACCGTGAGTAATTGATGTAAACGATGGAATTTGGCTACAAAAATCATTTTCCTTAGAAACACCCAATCATACTGTGTAATTTGATTAGAGCTTCGATTTGATATATTATAATAGTCGTTTCGATACCCGAGTCAAAAGTTATCTCCTTTCAAACTAGCAACACATATTTATCAAATGTTTTGGTGTTTTTGAAAATGTGAACAACATAACCTTTCTTTTTCTCTTCTCTTATTTTTTTTGAAGAATACATACTGATTGAACACATATATAGAGAAACCTAGGTCGTAACCAATATCTCTTTTATAGCGCTATTGAATAAGACCTAAGTAAGTAAAATGAAAATGGTGCGTCAAAAACTTTAAACCGTGAGTAAGTGATGTAAACGATGGAATTTGGGTACAAAAATCATTTTCCTTAGAAAGACCCAATCATACTGTGTAATTTAATACGAGCTTCGATTTGATATAATATAATAGTCGTTTCGATACCCGAATCAAATGTTATCTCCGTTCAACACATATTTATCAAATGTTTTGGTGTTTTTGAAATTGTGAACAATATAACCTTTCTTTTTCTCTTCTCTTATTTTTTTTGAAGAATACATTCTGATTGAACACATATATAGAGAAACCTAGGTCGTAACCAATATCTCTTTTATAGCGCTATTGAATAAGACCGGAAGTAAGTAAAATGAAAATGGTGCGTCAAAAACTTTAAACCGTGAGTAAGTGATGTAAACGATGGAATTTGGCTACAAAAATCATTTTCCTTAGAAAGACCCAATCATACTGTGTAATTTGATACGAGCTTCGATTTGATATAATATAATAGTCGTTTCGATACCCGAATCAAAAGTTATCTCCTTTCAAACTAGCAACACATATTTATCAAATGTTTTGGTGTTTTTGAAAATGTGAACAACATAACCTTTCTTTTTCTCTTTTCTTATTTTTTTTGAAGAATACATACTGATTGAACACATATATAGAGAAACCTAGGTCGTAACCAATATCTCTTTTATAGCGCTATTGAATAAGATCGGAAGTAAGTAAAATGAAAATGGTGCGTCAAAAACTTTAAACCGTGAGTAAATGATGTAAACGATGGAATTTGGCTACAAAAATCATTTTCCTTAGAATCACCCTATCATACTGTGTAATTTGGTACGAGCTTCGATTTGATATATTATAATAGTCGTTTCGATACCCGAGTCAAAAGTTATCTCCTTCCAAACTAGCAACACATATTTATAAATTGTTTGGGTGTTTTTGAAAATGTGGACAACATGACCTTTCTTTTTCTCTTTTCTTATTTTTTTTAAGAATACATACTGGTTGAACACATATATAGAGAAACCTAGGTCGTAGCCAATATCTATTTTATAGCGCTATTGAATAAGACCGGAAGTAAAATGAAAATGGTGCGTCAAAAACTTTAAACCGTGAGTAAGTGATGTAAACGATGGAATTTGGCTACAAAAATCATTTTCCTTAGAAACACCCAATCATACTGTGTAATTTGATACGAGCTTCGATTTGATATAATATAATAGTCGTTTCGATACCCGAATCAAAAGTTATCTCCTTTCAAACTAGCAACACATATTTATCAAATGTTTTGGTGTTTTTGAAAATGTGAACAACATGACCTTTCTTTTTCTCTTTTCTTATTTTTTTGTAGAATACATACTGGTTGAACACATATATAGAGAAACCTAGGTCGTAACCAATATCTCTTTTATAGCGCTATTGAATAAGACAGGAAGTAAGTAAAATGAAAATGGTGCGTCAAAAACTTTAAACCGTGAGTAAGTGATGTAAACGATGGAATTTGGCTACAAAAATCATTTTCCTTAGAAAGACCCAATCATACTGTGTAATTTGATACGAGCTTCGATTTGATATAATATAATAGTCGTTTCGATACCCGAATCAAAAGTTATCTCCTTTCAAACTAGCAACACATATTTATCAAATGTTTTGGTGTTTTTGAAAATGTGAACAACATAACCTTTCTTTTTCTCTTTTCTTATTTTTTTGAAGAATACATACTGATTGAACACATATATAGAGAAACCTAGGTCGTAACCAATATCTCTTTTATAGCGCTATTGAATAAGACCGGAAGTAAGTAAAATGAAAATGGTGCGTCAAAAACTTTAAACCGTGAGTAAGTGATGTAAACGATGGAATTTGGCTACAAAAATCATTTTCCTTAGAAACACCCAATCATACTGTGTAATTTGATACGAGCTTCGATTTGATATATTATAATAGTCGTTTCGATACCCGAATCAAAAGTTATCTCCTTTCAAACTAGCAACACATATTTATCAAATGTTTTGGTGTTTTTGAAAATGTGAACAACATAACCTTTCTTTTTCTCTTCTCTTATTTTTTTTGAAGAATACATACTGATTGAACACATATATAGAGAAACCTAGGTCGTAACCAATATCTCTTTTATAGCGCTATTGAATAAGACCGGAAGTAAAATGAAAATGGTGCGTCAAAAACTTTAAACCGTGAGTAAGTGATGTAAACGATGGAATTTGGCTACAAAAATCATTTTCCTTAGAAAGACCCAATCATACTGTGTAATTTGATACGAGCTTCGATTTGATATATTATAATAGTCGTTTCGATACCCGAATCAAAAGTTATCTCCTTTCAAACTAGCAACACATATTTATCAAATGTTTTGGTGTTTTTGAAAATGTGAACAACATAACCTTTCTTTTTCTCTTTTCTTATTTTTTTTGAAAAATACATACTGATTGAACACATATATAGAGAAACCTAGGTCGTAGCCAATATCTCTTTTATAGAGCTATTGAATAAGACCGGAAGTAAAATGAAAATGGTGCATCAAAAACTTTCAACCGTGAGTAAGTGATGTAGACGATGGAATTTGGCTACAAAAATCATTTTCCTTAGAAACACCCTATCATACTGTGTAATTTGATACGAGCTTCGATTTGATATATTATAATAGTCGTTTCGATACCCGAATCAAAAGTTATCTCCTTTCAAACTAGCAACACATATTTATCAAATGTTTTGGTGTTTTTGAAAATGTGAACAACATGACCTTTCTTTTTCTCTTTTCTTATTTTTTTTGAAGAATACATACTGATTGAACACATATATAGAGAAACCTAGGTCGTAACCATTATCTCTTTTATAGCGCTATTGAATAAGACCAGAAGTAAGTAAAATGAAAATGGTGCGTCAAAAACTTTAAACCGTGAGTAAGTGATGTCAATGATGAAATATGGCTACAAAAATCATTTTCCTTCGAAACACCCAATCATACTATGTAATTTGATACGAGCTTCGATTTGATATATTATAATAGTCGTTTCGATACCCAAATCAAAAGTTATCTCCTTTCAAACTAGCAACACATATTTATCAAATGTTTTGGTGTTTTTGAAAATGTGAACAACATAACCTTTCTTTTTCTCTTTTCTTATTTTTTTGGAAGAATACATACTGATTGAACACATATATAGAGAAACCTAGGTCGTAACCAATATCTCTTTTATAGCGTTATTAAATAAGACCGGAAGTAAGTAAAATAATAATGGTGCGTCAAAAACTTTAAACCGTGAGTAAGTGATGTAAACGATGGAATTTGGCTACAAAAATCATTTTCCTTAGAAATACCCAATCATACTGTGTAATTTGATACGAGCTTCGATTTGATATAATATAATAGTCGTTTCGATACCCGAATCAAAAGTTATCTCCTTTCAAACTAGCAACACATATTTATCAAATGTTTTGGTGTTTTTGAAAATGTGAACAACATAACCTTTCTTTTTCTCTTTTCTTATTTTTTTTGAAGAATACATACTGATTGAACACATATATAGAGAAACCTAGGTCGTAACCAATATCTCTTTTATAGCGCTATTGAATAAGACCGGAAGTAAGTAAAATGAAAATGGTGCGTCAAAAACTTTAAACCGTGAGTAAGTGATGTAAATGATGGAATTTGGATACAAAAATCATTTTCCTTAGAAAAACCCAATCATATTGTGTAATTTTATTAGAGCTTCGATTTGATATATTATAATAGTCGTTTCGATACCCGAATCAAAAGTTATCTCCTTCCAAACTAGCAACACATATTTATAAATTGTTTGGGTGTTTTTGAAAATGTGGACAACATAACCTTTCTTTTTCTCTTCTCTTAATTTTTTTTGAAGAATACATACTGATTGAACACATATATAGAGAAACCTAGGTCGTAACCAATATCTCTTTTATAGCGCTATTGAATAAGACCGGAAGTAAGTAAAATGAAAATGGTGCGTCAAAAACTTTAAACCGTGAGTAAGTGATGTAAACGATGGAATTTGGCTACAAAAATCATTTTCCTTAGAAACACCCAATCATACTGTGTAATTTGATACGAGCTTCGATTTGATATATTATAATAGTCGTTTCGATACCCGAATCAAAAGTTATCTCCTTTCAAACTAGCAACACATATTTATAAATTGTTTGGGTGTTTTTGAAAATGTGGACAACATAACCTTTCTTTTTCTCTTCTCTTAATTTTTTTTGAAGAATACATACTGATTGAACACATATATAAAGAAACCTAGGTCATAACCAATATCTCTTTTATAGCGCTATTGAATAAGACCGGAAGTAAGTAAAATGAAAATGGTGCGTCAAAAACTTTAAACCGTGAGTAAGTGATGTAAACGATGGAATTTGGCTACAAAAATCATTTTCCTTAGAAACACCCAATCATATTGTGTAATTTGATTAGAGCTTCGATTTGATATATTATAATAGTCGTTTCGATACCCGAATCAAAAGTTATCTCCTTTCAAACTAGCAACACATATTTATAAATTGTTTGGGTGTTTTTGAAAATGTGGACAACATAACCTTTCTTTTTCTCTTCTCTTATTTTTTTTGAAGAATACATACTGATTGAACACATATATAGAGAAACCTAGGTCATAACCAATATCTCTTTTATAGCGCTATTGAATAAGACCGGAAGTAAGTAAAATGAAAATGGTGCGTCAAAAACTTTAAACCGTGAGTAAGTGATATAAACGATGGAATTTGGCTACAAAAATCATTTTCCTTCGAAACACCCAATCATACTGTGTAATTTGGTACGAGCTTCGATTTGATATATTATAATAGCCGTTTCGATACCCGAGTCAAAAGTTATCTCCTTCCAAACTAGCAACACATATTTATAAATTGTTTGGGTGTTTTTGAAAATGTGGACAACATAACCTTTATTTTTCTCTTCTCTTAATTTTTTTGAAGAATACATACTGATTGAACACATATATAAAGAAACCTAGGTCATAACCAATACCTCTTTTATAGCGCTATTGAATAAGACCGAAGTAAGTAAAATGAAAATGGTGCGTCAAAAATTGAAACCGTGAGTAAGTGATGTAAACGATGCAATTTGGCTACAAAAATCATTTTCCTTAGAAACACCCAATCATACTGTGTAATTTGATTAGAGCTTCGATTTGATATATTATAATAGTCGTTTCGATACCCGAATCAAAAGTTATCTCCTTTCAAACTAGCAACACATATTTATCAAATGTTTTGGTGTTTTTGAAAATGTGAACAACATAACCTTTCTTTTTCTCTTCTCTTATTTTTTTGAAGAATACATACTGATTGAACACATATATAGAGAAACCTAGGTCGTAACCAATATCTCTTTTATAGAGCTATTGAATAAGACCGGAAGTAAGTAAAATGAAAATGGTGCGTCAAAAACTTTAAACCGTGAGTAAGTGATGTAAACGATGGAATTTGGCTACAAAAATCATTTTCCATAGAATCACCCAATCATACTGTGTAATTTGATACGAGCTTCGATTTGATATATTATAATAGTCGTTTCGATACCCGAATCAAAAGTTATCTCCTTTCAAACTAGCAACACATATTTATCAAATGTTTTGGTGTTTTTGAAAATGTGAACAACATAACCTTTCTTTTTCTCTTCTCTTATTTTTTTTGAAGAATACATACTGATTGAACACATATATAGAGAAACCTAGGTCGTAACCAATATCTCTTTTATAGCGCTATTGAATAAGACCGGAAGTAAGTAAAATGAAAATGGTGCGTCAAAAACTTTAAACCGTGAGTAAGTGATTTAAGCGATGGAATTTGGCTACAAAAATCATTTTCCTTAGAAACACCCAATCATACTGTGTAATTTGATACGAGCTTCGATTTGATATATTATAATAGTCGTTTCGATACCCGAGTCAAAAGTTATCTCCGTTCAAACGGGCAACACATATTTATCAAATGTTTTGGTGTTTTTGAAAATGTGAACAACATAACCTTTCTTTTTCTCTTCTCTTATTTTTTTTGAAGAATACATACTGATTGAACACATATATAGAGAAACCTAGGTCGTAACCAATATCTCTTTTATAGCGCTATTGAATAAGACCGGAAGTAAGTAAAATGAAAATGGTGCGTCAAAAACTTTAAACCGTGAGTAAATGATGTAAACGATGGAATTTGGCTACAAAAATCATTTTCCTTAGAATCACCCTATCATACTGTGTAATTTGGTACGAGCTTCGATTTGATATATTAAAATAGTCGTTTCGATACCCGAGTCAAAAGTTATCTCCTTCCAAACTAGCAACACATATTTATAAATTGTTTGGGTGTTTTTGAAAATGTGGACAACATAACCTTTATTTTTCTCTTCTCTTAATTTTTTTGAAGAATACATACTGATTGAACACATATATAAAGAAACCTAGGTCATAACCAATACCTCTTTTATAGCGCTATTGAATAAGACCGGAAGTAAGTAAAATGAAAATGGTGCGTCAAAAACTTTAAACCGTGAGTAAGTGATGTAAACGATGGAATTTGGGTACAAAAATCATTTTCCTTAGAATCACCCTATCATACTGTGTAATTTGATACGAGCTTCGATTTGATATATTATAATAGTCGTTTCGATACCCGAATCAAAAGTTATCTCCTTTCAAACTAGCAACACATATTTATCAAATGTTTTGGTGTTTTTGAAAATGTGAACAACATAACCTTTCTTTTTCTCTTCTCTTATTTTTTTTGAAGAATACATACTGATTGAACACATATATAGAGAAACCTAGGTCGTAACCAATATCTCTTTTATAGCGCTATTGAATAAGACCGGAAGTAAGTAAAATGAAAATGGTGCGTCAAAAACTTTAAACCGTGAGTAAGTGATGTAAACGATGGAATTTGGCTACAAAAATCATTTTCCTTAGAAACACCCAATCATACTGTATAATTTGATTAGAGATTCAATTTGATATATTATAATAGTCCTTTCGATACCCGAATCAAAAGTTATCTCCTTTCAAACTGGCAACACATATTTATTAAATGTTTTGGTGTTTTTGAAAATGTGAACAACATAACCTTTCTTTTGCTCTTCTCTTATTTTTTTTTGAAGAATACATACTGATTGAACACATATATAAAGAAACCTAGGTCGTAACCAATATCTCTTTTATAGCGCTATTGAATAAGACCGGAAGTAAGTAAAATGAAAATGGTGCGTCAAAAACTTTAAACCGTGAGTAAGTGATGTAAACGATGGAATTTGGCTACAAAAATCATTTTCCTTAGAATCACCCTATCATACTGTGTAATTTGATACGAGCTTCGATTTGATATATTATAATAGTCGTTTCGATACCCGAATCAAAAGTTATCTCCTTTCAAACTAGCAACACATATTTATCAAATGTTTTGGTGTTTTTGAAAATGTGAACAACATAACCTTTCTTTTTCTCTTTTCTTATTTTTTTTGAAGAATACATACTGATTGAACACATATATAGAGAAACCTAGGTCGTAACCAATATCTCTTTTATAGCGCTATTGAATAAGACCGGAAGTAAGTAAAATGAAAATGGTGCGTCAAAAACTTTAAACCGTGAGTAAGTGATGTAAACGATGGAATTTGGGTACAAAAATCATTTTCCTTAGAAAGACCCAATCATACTGTGTAATTTAATACGAGCTTCGATTTGATATAATATAATAGTCGTTTCGATACCCGAATCAAAAGTTATCTCCTTTCAAACTAGCAACACATATTTATCAAATGTTTTGGTGTTTTTGAAAATGTGAACAACATAACCTTTCTTTTTCTCTTCTCTTATTTTTTTTGAAGAATACATACTGATTGAACACATATATAGAGAAACCTAGGTCGTAACCAATATCTCTTTTATAGCGCTATTGAATAAGACCAGAAGTAAGTAAAATGAAAATGGTGCGTCAAAAACTTTAAACCGTGAGTAAGTGATGTAAACGATGGAATTTGGCTACAAAAATCATTTTCCTTAGAAACACCCAATCATACTGTGTAATTTGATTAGAGCTTCGATTTGATATATTATAATAGTCGTTTCGATACCCGAGTCAAAAGTTATCTCCTTTCAAACTAGCAACACATATTTATCAAATGTTTTGGTGTTTTTGAAAATGTGAACAACATAACCTTTCTTTTTCTCTTTTCTTATTTTTTTTGAAGAATACATACTGATTGAACACATATATAGAGAAACCTAGGTCGTAACCAATATCTCTTTTATAGCGCTATTGAATAAGACCGGAAGTAAGTAAAATGAAAATAGTGCGTCAAAAACTTTAAACCGTGAGTAAGTGATGTAGACGATGGAATTTGGCTACAAAAATCATTTTCCTTAGAATCACCCTATCATACTGTGTAATTTGATACGAGCTTCGATTTGATATATTATAATAGTCGTTTCGATACCCGAGTCAAAAGTTATCTCCGTTCAAACTGGCAACACATATTTATCAAATGTTTTGGTGTTTTTGAAAATGTGAACAACATAACCTTTCTTTTTCTCTTCTCTTATTTTTTTTGAAGAATACATACTGATTGAACACATATATAGAGAAACCTAGGTCGTAACCAATATCTCTTTTATAGCGCTATTGAATAAGACCGGAAGTAAGTAAAATGAAAATGGTGCGTCAAAAACTTTAAACCGTGAGTAAGTGATGTAAACGATGGAATTTGGCTACAAAAATCATTTTCCTTAGAAACACCCAATCATACTGTGTAATTTGATACGAGCTTCGATTTGATATATTATAATAGTCGTTTCGATACCCGAATCAAAAGTTATCTCCTTTCAAACTAGCAACACATATTTATCAAATGTTTTGGTGTTTTTGAAAATGTGAACAACATAACCTTTCTTTTTCTCTTCTATTATTTTTTTTGAAGAATACATTCTGATTGAAATCATATATAGAGAAACCTAGGTGGTAACCAATATCTCTTTTATAGCGCTATTGAATAAGACCGTAAGTAAGTAAAATGAAAATGGTGCGTCAAAAACTTTAAACCGTGAGTAAGTGATGTAAACGATGGAATTTGGGTACAAAAATCATTTTCCTTAGAAACACCAAACCATACTGTGTAATTTGATACGATCTTTGATTTGATATATTATAATAGTCGTTTCGATACCGGAGTCAAAAGTTATCTCCGTTCAAACTGGCAACACATATTTATCAAATGTTTTGGTGTTTTTGAAAATGTGAACAACATAACCTTTCTTTTTCTCTTCTCTTATTTTTTTTGAAGAATACATACTGATTGAAGAAATATATAGAAAAACCTAGGTCGTAGCCAATATCTATTTTATAGCGCTATTGAATAAGACCGGAAGTAAGTAAAATGAAAATGGTGCGTCTAACACTTTCAACCGTGAGTAAGTGATGTAGACGATGGAATTTGGCTACAAAAATCATTTTACTTAGAATCACCCAATCATACTGTGTAATTTGATACGAGCTTTGATTTGATATATTATAATAGTCGTTTCGATACCCGAGTCAAAAGTTATCTCCGTTCAAACTGGCAACACATATTTATCAAATGTTTTTGTGTTTTTGAAAATGTGAACAACATAACCTTTCTTTTTCTCTTTTCTTATTTTTTTTGAAGAATACATACTGATTGAACACATATATAGAGAAACCTAGGTCGTAACCAATATCTCTTTTATAGCGCTATTGAATAAGGCCGGAAGTAAGTAAAATGAAAATGGTGCGTCAAAAACTTTAAACCCTGAGTAAATGATGTAAACGATGGAATTTGGCTACAAAAATCATTTTCCTTAGAAACACCCAATCATACTGTGTAATTTGATACGAGCTTCGATTTGATATATTATAATAGTCGTTTCGATACCCGAGTCAAAAGTTATCTCCGTTCAAACTGGCAACACATATTTATCAAATGTTTTGGTGTTTTTGAAAATGTGAACAACATAACCTTTCTTTTTCTCTTCTCTTATTTTTTTCAAGAATACATACTGATTGAAGACATATATAGAGAAACCTAGGTCGTAACCAATATCTCTTTTATAGCGCTATTGAATAAGACCAGAAGTAAGTAAAATAATAATGGTGCGTCACAAACTTTAAACCGTGAGTAAGTGATGTAAACGATGGAATTAGGCTACAAAAATCATTTTCCTTAGAAACACCCAATCATACTGTGTAATTTGATACGAGCTTCGATTTGATATATTATAATAGTCGTTTCGATACCCGAGTCAAAAGTTATCTCCGTTCAAACTAGCAACACATATTTATCAAATGTTTTGGTGTTTTTGAAAATGTGAACAACATAACCTTTCTTTTTCTCTTCTCTTATTTTTTTGAAGTATACATACTGATTGAACACATATATATAGAAACCTAGGTTGTAACCAATATCTCTTTTATAGCGCTATTGAATAAGACCGGAAGTAAGTAAAATGAAAATAGTGCGTCAAAAACTTTAAACCGTGAGTAAGTGATGTAAACGATGGAATTTGGCTACAAAAATCATTTTCCTTAGAAACACCCAATCATACTGTGTAATTTGATACGAGCTTCGATTTGATATATTATAATAGTCGTTTCGATACCCGAATCAAAAGTTATCTCCTTTCAAACTAGCAACACATATTTATCAAATGTTTTGGTGTTTTTGAAAATGTGAACAACATAACCTTTCTTTTTCTCTTCTCTTATTTTTTTTGAAGAATACATACTGATTGAACACATATATAGAGAAACCTAGGTGGTAACCAATATCTCTTTTATAGCGCTATTGAATAAGACCGGAAGTAAGTAAAATGAAAATGGTGCGTCAAAAACTTTAAACCGTGAGTAAGTGATGTAAACGATGGAATTTGGCTACAAAAATCATTTTCCTTAGAATCACCCTATCATACTGTGTAATTTGATACGAGCTTCGATTTGATATATTATAATAGTCGTTTCGATACCCGAATCAAAAGTTATCTCCTTTCAAACTAGCAACACATATTTATCAAATGTTTTGGTGTTTTTGAAAATGTGAACAACATAACCTTTCTTTTTCTATTCTCTTATTTTTTTTGAAGAATACATACTGATTGAACACATATATAGAGAAACCTAGGTCGTAGCCAATATCTATTTTATAGCGCTATTGAATAAGACCGGAAGTAAAATGAAAATGGTGCGTCAAAAACTTTAAACCGTGAGTAAGTGATGTAAACGATGGAATTTGGCTACAAAAATCATTTTCCTTAGAATCACCCTATCATACTGTGTAATTTGATACGAGCTTCGATTTGATATATTATAATAGTCGTTTCGATACCCGAATCAAAAGTTATCTCCTTTCAAACTAGCAACACATATTTATCAAATGTTTTGGTGTTTTTGAAAATGTGAACAACATAACCTTTCTTTTTCTCTTCTCTTATTTTTTTTGAAGAATACATACTGATTGAACACATATATAGAGAAACCTAGGTCGTAACCAATATCTCTTTTATAGCGCTATTGAATAAGACCGGAAGTAAGTAAAATGAAAATAGTGCGTCAAAAACTTTAAACCGTGAGTAAGTGATGTAGACGATGGAATTTGGCTACAAAAATCATTTTCCTTAGAATCACCCAATCATACTGTGTAATTTGATACGAGCTTCGATTTGATATATTATAATAGTCGTTTCGATACCCGAGTCAAAAGTTATCTCCGTTCAAACTAGCAACACATATTTATCAAATGTTTTGGTGTTTTTGAAAATGTGAACAACATAACCTTTCTTTTTCTCTTTTCTTATTTTTTTTGAAGAATACATACTGATTGAACACATATATAGAGAAACCTAGGTCGTAACCAATATCTCTTTTATAGCGCTATTGAATAAGACCGGAAGTAATAAAATGAAAATGGTGCGTCAAAAACTTTAAACCGTGAGTAAGTGATGTAAACGATGGAATTTGGCTACAAAAATCATTTTCCTTAGAAACACCCAATCATACTGTGTAATTTGATTAGAGCTTCGATTTGATATATTATAATAGTCGTTTCGATACCCGAATCAAAAGTTATCTCCTTTCAAACTAGCAACACATATTTATCAAATGTTTTGGTGTTTTTGAAAATGTGAACAACATAACCTTTCTTTTTCTCTTCTATTATTTTTTTTGAAGAATACATTCTGATTGAAATCATATATAGAGAAACCTAGGTGGTAACCAATATCTCTTTTATAGCGCTATTGAATAAGACCGGAAGTAAGTAAAATGAAAATGGTGCGTCAAAAACTTTAAACCGTGAGTAAGTGATGTAAACGATGGAATTTGGGTACAAAAATCATTTTCCTTAGAATCACCCTATCATACTGTGTAATTTGATACGAGCTTCGATTTGATATATTATAATAGTCGTTTCGATACCCGAATCAAAAGTTATCTCCTTTCAAACTAGCAACACATATTTATCAAATGTTTTGGTGTTTTTGAAAATGTGAACAACATAACCTTTCTTTTTCTCTTCTCTTATTTTTTTTGAAGAATACATACTGATTGAACACATATATAGAGAAACCTAGGTCGTAACCAATATCTCTTTTATAGCGCTATTGAATAAGACCGAAGTAAGTAAAATGAAAATAGTGCGTCAAAAACTTTAAACCGTGAGTAAGTGATGTAGACGATGGAATTTGGCTACAAAAATCATTTTCCTTAGAATCACCCAATCATACTGTGTAATTTGATACGAGCTTCGATTTGATATATTATAATAGTCGTTTCGATACCCGAGTCAAAAGTTATCTCCGTTCAAACTAGCAACACATATTTATCAAATGTTTTGGTGTTTTTGAAAATGTGAACAACATAACCTTTCTTTTTCTCTTCTCTTATTTTTTTTGAAGAATACATACTGATTGAACACATATATAGAGAAACCTAGGTCGTAACCAATATCTCTTTTATAGCGCTATTGAATAAGACCGGAAGTAAGTAAAATGAAAATAGTGCGTCAAAAACTTTAAACCGTGAGTAAGTGATGTAGACGATGGAATTTGGCTACAAAAATCATTTTCCTTAGAATCACCCAATCATACTGTGTAATTTGATACGAGCTTCGATTTGATATATTATAATAGTCGTTTCGATACGCGAGTCAAAAGTTATCTCCGTTCAAACTAGCAACACATATTTATCAAATGTTTTGGTGTTTTTGAAAATGTGAACAACATAACCTTTCTTTTTCTCTTCTCTTAATTTTTTTGAAGAATACATACTGATTGAACACATATATAAAGAAACCTAGGTCATAACCAATATCTCTTTTATAGCGCTGTTGAATAAGACCTGAAGTAAGTAAAATGAAAATAGTGCGTCAAAAACTTTAAACCGTGAGTAAGTGATGTAGACGATGGAATTTGGCTACAAAAATCATTTTCCTTAGAATCACCCTATCATACTGTGTAATTTGATACGAGCTTCGATTTGATATATTATAATAGTCGTTTCGATACCCGAGTCAAAAGTTATCTCCGTTCAAACTAGCAACACATATTTATCAAATGTTTTGGTGTTTTTGAAAATGTGAACAACATAACCTTTCTTTTTCTCTTCTCTTATTTTTTTTGAAGAATACATACTGATTGAACACATATATAGAGAAACCTAGGTCGTAACCAATATCTCTTTTATAGCGCTATTGAATAAGACCGGAAGTAAGTAAAATGAAAATGGTGCGTCAAAAACTTTAAACCGTGAGTAAGTGATGTAAACGATGGAATTTGGCTACAAAAATCATTTTCCTTAGAAACACCCAATCATACTGTGTAATTTGATACGAGCTTCGATTTGATATATTATAATAGTCGTTTCGATACCCGAGTCAAAAGTTATCTCCGTTCAAACTAGCAACACATATTTATCAAATGTTTTGGTGTTTTTGAAAATGTGAACAACATAACCTTTCTTTTTCTCTTCTCTTATTTTTTTTGAAGAATACATACTGATTGAACACATATATAGAGAAACCTAGGTCGTAACCAATATCTCTTTTATAGCGCTATTGAATAAGACCGGAAGTAAGTAAAATGAAAATGGTGCGTCAAAAACTTTAAACCGTGAGTAAGTGATGTAAACGATGGAATTTGGGTACAAAAATCATTTTCCTTAGAAAGACCCAATCATACTGTGTAATTTGATACGAGCTTCGATTTGATATATTATAATAGTCGTTTCGATACCCGAATCAAAAGTTATCTCCTTTCAAACTAGCAACACATATTTATCAAATGTTTTGGTGTTTTTGAAAATGTGAACAACATGACCTTTCTTTTTCTCTTTTCTTATTTTTTTTGAAGAATACATACTGGTTGAACACATATATAGAGAAACCTAGGTTGTAACCAATATCTCTTTTATAGCGCTATTGAATAAGACCGGAAGTAAGTAAAATGAAAATAGTGCGTCAAAAACTTTAAACCGTGAGTAAGTGATGTAGACGATGGAATTTGGCTACAAAAATCATTTTCCTTAGAATCACCCTATCATAGTGTGTAATTTGATACGAGCTTCGATTTGATATATTATAATAGTCGTTTCGATACCCGAGTCAAAAGTTATCTCCGTTCAAACTAGCAACACATATTTATCAAATGTTTTGGTGTTTTTGAAAATGTGAACAACATAACCTTTCTTTTTCTCTTCTCTTATTTTTTTTGAAGAATACATACTGATTGAACACATATATAGAGAAACCTAGGTCGTAACCAATATCTCTTTTATAGCGCTATTGAATAAGACCGGAAGTAAGTAAAATGAAAATAGTGCGTCAAAAACTTTAAACCGTGAGTAAGTGATGTAGACGATGGAATTTGGCTACAAAAATCATTTTCCTTAGAATCACCCTATCATACTGTGTAATTTGATACGAGCTTCGATTTGATATATTATAATAGTCGTTTCGATACCCGAGTCAAAAGTTATCTCCGTTCAAACTAGCAACACATATTTATCAAATGTTTTGGTGTTTTTGAAAATGTGAACAACATAACCTTTCTTTTTCTCTTCTCTTATTTTTTTGAAGTATACATAATGATTGAACACATATATATAGAAACCTAGGTTGTAACCAATATCTCTTTTATAGCGCTATTGAATAAGACCGGAAGTAAGTAAAATGAAAATAGTGCGTCAAAAACTTTAAACCGTGAGTAAGTGATGTAGACGATGGAATTTGGCTACAAAAATCATTTTCCTTAGAATCACCCTATCATACTGTGTAATTTGATACGAGCTTCGATTTGATATATTATAATAGTCGTTTCGATACCCGAGTCAAAAGTTATCTCCGTTCAAACTGGCAACACATATTTATCAAATGTTTTGGTGTTTTTGAAAATGTGAACAACATAACCTTTCTTTTTCTCTTTTCTTATTTTTTTTGAAGAATACATACTGATTGAACACATATATAGAGAAACCTAGGTCGTAACCAATATCTCTTTTATAGCGTTATTAAATAAGACCGGAAGTAAGTAAAATAATAATGGTGCGTCAAAAACTTTAAACCGTGAGTAAGTGATGTAAACGATGGAATTTGGCTACAAAAATCATTTTCCTTAGAAACACCCAATCATACTGTGTAATTTGATTAGAGCTTCGATTTGATATATTATAATAGTCGTTTCGATACCCGAATCAAAAGTTATCTCCTTTCAAACTAGCAACACATATTTATCAAATGTTTTGGTGTTTTTGAAAATGTGAACAACATGACCTTTCTTTTTCTCTTTTCTTATTTTTTTTGAAGAATACATACTGGTTGAACACATATATAGAGAAACCTAGGTCGTAGCCAATATCTCTTTTATAGCGCTATTGAATAAGACCGGAAGTAAGTAAAATGAAAATGGTGCGTCAAAAACTTTAAACCGTGAGTAAGTGATGTAAACGATGGAATTTGGGTACAAAAATCATTTTCCTTAGAATCACCCTATCATACTGTGTAATTTGATACGAGCTTCGATTTGATATATTATAATAGTCGTTTCGATACCCGAGTCAAAAGTTATCTCCGTTCAAACTGGCTACACATATTTATCAAATGTTTTGGTGTTTTTGAAAATGTGAACAACATAACCTTTCTTTTTCTCTTCTCTTAATTTTTTTGAAGAATACATACTGATTGAACACATATATAAAGAAACCTAGGTCATAACCAATATCTCTTTTATAGCGCTATTGAATAAGACCGGAAGTAAGTAAAATGAAAATGGTGCGTCAAAAACTTTCAACCGTGAGTAAGTGATGTAGACGATGGAATTTGGCTACAAAAATCATTTTCCTTAGAAAGACCCAATCATACTGTGTAATTTGATACGAGCTTCGATTTGATATAATATAATAGTCGTTTCGATACCCGAATCAAAAGTTATCTCCTTTCAAACTAGCAACACATATTTATCAAATGTTTTGGTGTTTTTGAAAATGTGAACAACATGACCTTTCTTTTTCTCTTTTCTTATTTTTTTTGAAGAATACATACTGGTTGAACACATATATAGAGAAACCTAGGTCGTAGCCAATATCTATTTTATAGCGCTATTGAATAAGACCGGAAGTAAAATGAAAATGGTGCGTCAAAAACTTTAAACCGTGAGTAAGTGATGTAAACGATGGAATTTGGGTACAAAAATCATTTTCCTTAGAATCACCCTATCATACTGTGTAATTTGATACGAGCTTCGATTTGATATATTATAATAGTCGTTTCGATACCCGAGTCAAAAGTTATCTCCGTTCAAACTGGCAACACATATTTATCAAATGTTTTGGTGTTTTTGAAAATGTGAACAACATAACCTTTCTTTTTCTCTTCTCTTATTTTTTTGAAGTATACATACTGATTGAACACATATATAGAGAAACCTAGGTCGTAACCAATATCTCTTTTATAGCGCTATTGAATAAGACCGGAAGTAAGTAAAATGAAAATGGTGCGTCAAAAACTTTAAACCGTGAGTAAGTGATGTAAACGATGGAATTTGGATGCAAAAATCATTTTCCTTAGAAACACCCAATCATACTGTGTAATTTGATACGAGCTTCGATTTGATATATTATAATAGTCGTTTCGATACCCGAGTCAAAAGTTATCTCCGTTCAAACTGGCAACACATATTTATCAAATGTTTTGGTGTTTTTGAAAATGTGAACAACATAACCTTTCTTTTTCTCTTCTCTTATTTTTTTTGAAGAATACATACTGATTGAACACATATATAGAGAAACCTAGGTCGTAACCAATATCTCTTTTATAGCGCTATTGAATAAGACCTGAAGTAAGTAAAATGAAAATAGTGCGTCAAAAACTTTAAACCGTGAGTAAGTGATGTAGACGATGGAATTTGGCTACAAAAATCATTTTCCTTAGAATCACCCTATCATACTGTGTAATTTGATACGAGCTTCGATTTGATATATTATAATAGTCGTTTCGATACCCGAGTCAAAAGTTATCTCCGTTCAAACTGGCTACACATATTTATCAAATGTTTTGGTGTTTTTGAAAATGTGAACAACATAACCTTTCTTTTTCTCTTCTCTTATTTTTTTTGAAGTATACATACTGATTGAACACATATATAGAGAAACCTAGGTCGTAACCAATATCTCTTTTATAGCGCTATTGAATAAGACCGGAAGTAAGTAAAATGAAAATAGTGCGTCAAAAACTTTAAACCGTGAGTAAGTGATGTAGACGATGGAATTTGGCTACAAAAATCATTTTCCTTAGAATCACCCTATCATACTGTGTAATTTGATACGAGCTTCGATTTGATATATTATAATAGTCGTTTCGATACCCGAGTCAAAAGTTATCTCCGTTCAAACTGGCAACACATATTTATCAAATGTTTTGGTGTTTTTGAAAATGTGAACAACATAACCTTTCTTTTTCTCTTCTCTTATTTTTTTTGAAGAATACATACTGATTGAACACATATATAGAGAAACCTAGGTCGTAACCAATATCTCTTTTATAGCGCTATTGAATAAGACCGAAAGTAAGTAAAATGAAAATAGTGCGTCAAAAACTTTAAACCGTGAGTAAGTGATGTAGACGATGGAATTTGGCTACAAAAATCATTTTCCTTAGAATCACCCTATCATACTGTGTAATTTGATACGAGCTTCGATTTGATATATTATAATAGTCGTTTCGATACCCGAGTCAAAAGTTATCTCCGTTCAAACTGGCAACACATATTTATCAAATGTTTTGGTGTTTTTGAAAATGTGAACAACATAACCTTTCTTTTTCTCTTCTCTTATTTTTTTTGAAGAATACATACTGATTGAACACATATATAGAGAAACCTAGGTTGTAACCAATATCTCTTTTATAGCGCTATTGAATAAGACCGGAAGTAAGTAAAATGAAAATAGTGCGTCAAAAACTTTAAACCGTGAGTAAGTGATGTAGACGATGGAATTTGGCTACAAAAATCATTTTCCTTAGAATCACCCTATCATAGTGTGTAATTTGATACGAGCTTCGATTTGATATATTATAATAGTCGTTTCGATACCCGAGTCAAAAGTTATCTCCGTTCAAACTGGCAACACATATTTATCAAATGTTTTGGTGTTTTTGAAAATGTGAACAACATAACCTTTCTTTTTCTCTACTCTTATTTTTTTTGAAGAATACATACTGATTGAAGATATATATAGAGAAACCTAGGTCGTAACCAATATCTCTTTTATAGCGCTATTGAATTAGACCGGAAGTAAGTAAAATGAAAATGTGCGTCAAAAACGTTAAACCGTGAGTAAGTGATGTAGACGATGGAATTTGGCTACAAAAATCATTTTCCTTAGAATCACCCTATCATACTGTGTAATTTGATACGAGCTTCGATTTGATATATTATAATAGTCGTTTCGATACCCGAGTCAAAAGTTATCTCCGTTCAAACTGGCAAAACATATTTATCAAATGTTTTGGTGTTTTTGAAAATGTGAACAACATAACCTTTCTTTTTCTCTTCTCTTATTTTTTTTGAAGAATACATACTGATTGAACACATATATAGAGAAACCTAGGTTGTAACCAATATCTCTTTTATAGCGCTATTGAATAAGACCGAAGTAAGTAAAATGAAAATAGTGCGTCAAAAACTTTAAACCGTGAGTAAGTGATGTAGACGATGGAATTTGGCTACAAAAATCATTTTCCTTAGAATCACCCTATCATACTGTGTAATTTGATACGAGCTTCGATTTGATATATTATAATAGTCGTTTCGATACCCGAGTCAAAAGTTATCTCCGTTCAAACTGGCAACACATATTTATCAAATGTTTTGGTGTTTTTGAAAATGTGAACAACATAACCTTTCTTTTTCTCTTCTCTTATTTTTTTTGAAGAATACATACTGATTGAACACATATATAGAGAAACCTAGGTCGTAACCAATATCTCTTTTATAGCGCTATTGAATAAGACCGAAAGTAAGTAAAATGAAAATAGTGCGTCAAAAACTTTAAACCGTGAGTAAGTGATGTAGACGATGGAATTTGGCTACAAAAATCATTTTCCTTAGAATCACCCTATCATACTGTGTAATTTGATACGAGCTTCGATTTGATATATTATAATAGTCGTTTCGATACCCGAGTCAAAAGTTATCTCCGTTCAAACTGGCAACACATATTTATCAAATGTTTTGGTGTTTTTGAAAATGTGAACAACATAACCTTTCTTTTTCTCTTCTCTTATTTTTTTTTGAAGAATACATACTGATTGAACACATATATATAGAAACCTAGGTCGTAACCAATATCTCTTTTATAGCGCTATTGAATAAGACCGGAAGTAAGTAAAATGAAAATGGTGCGTCAAAAACTTTAAACCGTGAGTAAGTGATGTAAACGATGGAATTTGGGTACAAAAATCATTTTCCTTAGAATCACCCTATCATACTATGTAATTTGATACGAGCTTTGATTTGATATATTATAATAGTCGTTTCGATACCCGAGTCAAAAGTTATCTCCGCTCAAACTCGCAACACATATTTATCAAATGTTTTGGTGTTTTTGAAAATGTGAACAACATAACCTCTCTTTTTCTCTTTTCTTATTTTTTTTGAAGAATACATACTGATTGAACACATATATAGAGAAACCTAGGTCGTAACCAATATCTCTTTTATAGCGCTATTGAATAAGACCGGAAGTAAGTAAAATGAAAATAGTGCGTCAAAAACTTTAAACCGTGAGTAAGTGATGTAGACGATGGAATTTGGCTACAAAAATCATTTTCCTTAGAATCACCCTATCATACTGTGTAATTTGATACGAGCTTCGATTTGATATATTATAATAGTCGTTTCGATACCCGAGTCAAAAGTTATCTCCGTTCAAACTAGCAACACATATTTATCAAATGTTTTGGTGTTTTTGAAAATGTGAACAACATAACCTTTCTTTTTCTCTTCTCTTATTTTTTTTGAAGTATACATACTGATTGAACACATATATATATAGAAACCTAGGTTGTAACCAATATCTCTTTTATAGCGCTATTGAATAAGACCGGAAGTAAGTAAAATGAAAATAGCGCGTCAAAAACTTTAAACCGTGAGTAAGTGATGTAGACGATGGAATTTGGCTACAAAAATCATTTTCCTTAGAATCACCCTATCATACTGCGTAATTTGATACGAGCTTCGATTTGATATATTATAATAGTCGTTTCGATACCCGAGTCAAAAGTTATCTCCGTTCAAACTGGCTACACATATTTATCAAATGTTTTGGTGTTTTTGAAAATGTGAACAACATAACCTTTCTTTTTCTCTTCTCTTATTTTTTTTGAAGTATACATACTGATTGAACACATATATAGAGAAACCTAGGTCGTAACCAATATCTCTTTTATAGCGCTATTGAATAAGACCTGAAGTAAGTAAAATGAAAATAGTGCGTCAAAAACTTTAAACCGTGAGTAAGTGATGTAGACGATGGAATTTGGCTACAAAAATCATTTTCCTTAGAATCACCCTATCATACAGTGTAATTTGATATGAGCTTCGATTTGATATATTATAATAGTCGTTTCGATACCCGAGTCAAAAGTTATCTCCGTTCAAACTGGCTACACATATTTATAAAATGTTTTGGTGTTTTTGAAAATGTGAACAACATAACCTCTCTTTTTCTCTTTTCTTATTTTTTTTGAGGAATACATACTGATTGAACACATATATAGAGAAACCTAGGTTGTAACCAATATCTCTTTTATAGCGCTATTGAATAAGACCGGAAGTAAGTAAAATGAAAATAGCGCGTCAAAAACTTTAAACCGTGAGTAAGTGATGTAGACGATGGAATTTGGCTACAAAAATCATTTTCCTTAGAATCACCCTATCATACTGCGTAATTTGATACGAGCTTCGATTTGATATATTATAATAGTCGTTTCGATACCCGAGTCAAAAGTTATCTCCGTTCAAACTGGCTACACATATTTATCAAATGTTTTGGTGTTTTTGAAAATGTGAACAACATAACCTTTCTTTTTCTCTTCTCTTATTTTTTTTGAAGTATACATACTGATTGAACACATATATAGAGAAACCTAGGTCGTAACCAATATCTCTTTTATAGCGCTATTGAATAAGACCGAAAGTAAGTAAAATGAAAATAGCACGTCAAAAACTTTAAACCGTGAGTAAGTGATGTAAACGATGGAATTTGGGAACAAAAATCATTTTCCTTAGAATCACCCTATCATACTGTGTAATTTGATACGAGCTTCGATTTGATATATTATAATAGTCGTTTCGATACCCGAGTCAAAAGTTATCTCCGTTCAAACTGGCAACACATATTTATCAAATGTTTTGGTGTTTTTGAAAATGTGAACAACATAACCTTTCTTTTTCTCTTCTCTTATTTTTTTGAAGAATACATACTGATTGAACACATATATAAAGAAACCTAGGTCGTAACCAATATCTCTTTTATAGCGCTATTGAATAAGACCGGAATTAAGTAAAATGAAAATAGTGCGTCAAAAACTTTAAACCGTGAGTAAGTGATGTAGACGATGGAATTTGGCTACAAAAATCATTTTCCTTAGAATCACCCTATCATACTGCGTAATTTGATACGAGCTTCGATTTGATATATTATAACAGTCGTTTCGATACCCGAGTCAAAAGTTATCTCCGTTCAAACTGGCTACACATATTTATAAAATGTTTTGGTGTTTTTGAAAATGTGAACAACATAACCTTTCTTTTTCTCTTCTCTTAATTTTTTTGAGGAATACATACTGATTGAACACATATATAGAGAAACCTAGGTCGTAACCAATATCTCTTTTATAGCGCTATTGAATAAGACCGGAAGTAAGTAAAATGAAAATAGCGCGTCAAAAACTTTAAACCGTGAGTAAGTGATGTAGACGATGGAATTTGGCTACAAAAATCATTTTCCTTAGAATCACCCTATCATACTGTGTAATTTGATACGAGCTTCGATTTGATATATTATAATAGTCGTTTCGATACCCGAGTCAAAAGTTATCTCCGTTCAAACTGGCAACACATATTTATCAAATGTTTTGGTGTTTTTGAAAATGTGAACAACATAACCTTTCTTTTTCTCTTCTCTTAATTTTTTTGAAGAATACATACTGATTGAACACATATATATAGAAACCTAGGTTGTAACCAATATCTCTTTTATAGCGCTATTGAATAAGACCGGAAGTAAGTAAAATGAAAATAGCGCGTCAAAAACTTTAAACCGTGAGTAAGTGATGTAGACGATGGAATTTGGCTACAAAAATCATTTTCCTTAGAATCACCCTATCATACTGTGTAATTTGATACGAGCTTCGATTTGATATATTATAATAGTCGTTTCGATACCCGAGTCAAAAGTTATCTCCGTTCAAACTGGCTACACATATTTATCAAATGTTTTGGTGTTTTTGAAAATGTGAACAACATAACCTTTCTTTTTCTCTTCTCTTATTTTTTTTGAAGTATACATACTGATTGAACACATATATAGAGAAACCTAGGTCGTAACCAATATCTCTTTTATAGCGCTATTGAATAAGACCGGAAGTAAGTAAAATGAAAATAGCACGTCAAAAACTTTAAACCGTGAGTAAGTGATGTAGACGATGGAATTTGGGAACAAAAATCATTTTCCTTAGAATCACCCTATCATACTGTGTAATTTGATACGAGCTTCGATTTGATATATTATAACAGTCATTTCGATACGCGAGTCAAAAGTTATCTCCGTTCAAACTGGCTACACATATTTATAAAATGTTTTGGTGTTTTTGAAAATGTGAACAACATAACCTCTCTTTTTCTCTTTTCTTATTTTTTTTGAGGAATACATACTGATTGAACACATATATAGAGAAACCTAGGTCGTAACCAATATCTCTTTTATAGCGCTATTGAATAAGACCGGAAGTAAAATGAAAATGGTGCGTCAAAAACTTTAAACCGTGAGTAAGTGATGTAAACGATGGAATTTGGCTACAAAAATCATTTTCCTTAGAATCACCCTATCATACTGTGTAATTTGATACGAGCTTCGATTTGATATATTATAATAGTCGTTTCGATACCCGAGTCAAAAGTTATCTCCGTTCAAACTGGCAACACATATTTATCAAATGTTTTGGTGTTTTTGAAAATGTGAACAACATAACCTTTCTTTTTCTCTTCTCTTATTTTTTTTGAAGAATACATACTGATTGAACACATATATAGAGAAACCTAGGTCGTAACCAATATCTCTTTTATAGCGCTATTGAATAAGACCGGAAGTAAGTAAAATGAAAATAGTGCGTCAAAAACTTTAAACCGTGAGTAAGTGATGTAGACGATGGAATTTGGCTACAAAAATCATTTTCCTTAGAATCACCCTATCATACAGTGTAATTTGATATGAGCTTCGATTTGATATATTATAATAGTCGTTTCGATACCCGAGTCAAAAGTTATCTCCGTTCAAACTGGCAACACATATTTATCAAATGTTTTGGTGTTTTTGAAAATGTGAACAACATAACCTTTCTTTTTCTCTACTCTTATTTTTTTTTGAAGAATACATACTGGTTGAACACATATATAGAGAAACCTAGGTTGTAACCAATATCTCTTTTATATCGCTATTGAATAAGACCGGAAGTAAGTAAAATGAAAATAGTGCGTCAAAAACTTTAAACCGTGAGTAAGTGATGTAGATGATGGAATTTGGCTACAAAAATCATTTTCCTTAGAATCACCCTATCATACAGTGTAATTTGATACGAGCTTCGATTTGATATATTATAATAGTCGTTTCGATACCCGAGTCAAAAGTTATCTCCGTTCAAACTAGCAACACATATTTATCAAATGTTTTGGTGTTTTTGAAAATGTGAACAACATAACCTTTCTTTTTCTCTTTTCTTATTTTTTTGTAGAATACATACTGGTTGAACACATATATAGAGAAACCTAGGTCGTAACCAATATCTCTTTTATAGCGCTATTGAATAAGACCTGTAAGTAAAATGAAAATAGTGCGTCAAAAACTTTAAACCGTGAGTAAGTGATGTAGACGATGGAATTTGGCTACAAAAATCATTTTCCTTAGAATCACCCTATCATACTGTGTAATTTGATACGAGCTTCGATTTGATATATTATAATAGTCGTTTCGATACCCGAGTCAAAAGTTATCTCCGTTCAAACTGGCAACACATATTTATCAAATGTTTTGGTGTTTTTGAAAATGTGAACAACATAACCTTTCTTTTTCTCTTCTCTTATTTTTTTTGAAGAATACATACTGATTGAACACATATATAGAGAAACCTAGGTCGTAACCAATATCTCTTTTATAGCGCTATTGAATAAGACCTGAAGTAAGTAAAATGAAAATAGTGCGTCAAAAACTTTAAACCGTGAGTAAGTGATGTAGACGATGGAATTTGGCTACAAAAATCATTTTCCTTAGAATCACCCTATCATACTGTGTAATTTGATACGAGCTTCGATTTGATATATTATAATAGTCGTTTCGATACCCGAGTCAAAAGTTATCTCCGTTCAAACTGGCTACACATATTTATCAAATGTTTTGGTGTTTTTGAAAATGTGAACAACATAACCTCTCTTTTTCTCTTTTCTTATTTTTTTTGAAGAATACATACTGATTGAACACATATATAGAGAAACCTAGGTCGTAACCAATATCTCTTTTATAGCGCTATTGAATAAGACCGGAAGTAAAATGAAAATGGTGCGTCAAAAACTTTAAACCGTGAGTAAGTGATGTAAACGATGGAATTTGGGTACAAAAATCATTTTCCTTAGAATCACCCTATCATACTGTGTAATTTGATACGAGCTTCGATTTGATATATTATAATAGTCGTTTCGATACCCGAGTCAAAAGTTATCTCCGTTCAAACTGGCAACACATATTTATCAAATGTTTTGGTGTTTTTGAAAATGTGAACAACATAACCTTTCTTTTTCTCTTCTCTTATTTTTTTCAAGAATACATACTGATTGAACACATATATAGAGAAACCTAGGTCGTAACCAATATCTCTTTTATAGCGCTATTGAATAAGACCTGAAGTAAGTAAAATGAAAATAGTGCGTCAAAAACTTTAAACCGTGAGTAAGTGATGTAGACGATGGAATTTGGCTACAAAAATCATTTTCCTTAGAATCACCCTATCATACTGTGTAATTTGATACGAGCTTCGATTTGATATATTATAATAGTCGTTTCGATACCCGAGTCAAAAGTTATCTCCGTTCAAACTAGCAACACATATTTATCAAATGTTTTGGTGTTTTTGAAAATGTGAACAACATAACCTTTCTTTTTCTCTTCTCTTATTTTTTTGAAGAATACATACTGATTGAACACATATATAGAGAAACCTAGGTTGTAACCAATATCTCTTTTATAGCGCTATTGAATAAGACCGGAAGTAAGTAAAATGAAAATAGTGCGTCAAAAACTTTAAACCGTGAGTAAGTGATGTAAACGATGGAATTTGGGTACAAAAATCATTTTCCTTAGAATCACCCTATCATACTGTGTAATTTGATACGAGCTTCGATTTGATATATTATAATAGTCGTTTCGATACCCGAGTCAAAAGTTATCTCCGTTCAAACTGGCTACACATATTTATCAAATGTTTTGGTGTTTTTGAAAATGTGAACAACATAACCTCTCTTTTTCTCTTTTCTTATTTTTTTTGAGGAATACATACTGATTGAACACATATATAGAGAAACCTAGGTCGTAACCAATATCTCTTTTATAGCGCTATTGAATAAGACCGGAAGTAAAATGAAAATGGTGCGTCAAAAACTTTAAACCGTGAGTAAGTGATGTAAACGATGGAATTTGGGTACAAAAATCATTTTCCTTAGAATCACCCTATCATACTGTGTAATTTGATACGAGCTTCGATTTGATATATTATAATAGTCGTTTCGATACCCGAGTCAAAAGTTATCTCCGTTCAAACTGGCAGCACATATTTATCAAATGTTTTGGTGTTTTTGAAAATGTGAACAACATAACCTTTCTTTTTCTCTTTTCTTATTTTTTTTGAAGAATACATACTGATTGAACACATATATAGAGAAACCTAGGTCGTAACCAATATCTCTTTTATAGCGCTATTGAATAAGACCGGAAGTAAAATGAAAATGGTGCGTCAAAAACTTTAAACCGTGAGTAAGTGATGTAAACGATGGAATTTGGCTACAAAAATCATTTTCCTTAGAATCACCCTATCATACTGTGTAATTTGATACGAGCTTCGATTTGATATATTATAATAGTCGTTTCGATACCCGAGTCAAAAGTTATCTCCGTTCAAACTGGCAACACATATTTATCAAATGTTTTGGTGTTTTTGAAAATGTGAACAACATAACCTTTCTTTTTCTCTTCTCTTATTTTTTTTGAAGAATACATACTGATTGAACACATATATAGAGAAACCTAGGTCGTAACCAATATCTCTTTTATAGCGCTATTGAATAAGACCGAAAGTAAGTAAAATGAAAATAGTGCGTCAAAAACTTTAAACCGTGAGTAAGTGATGTAGACGATGGAATTTGGCTACAAAAATCATTTTCCTTAGAATCACCCTATCATACTGTGTAATTTGATACGAGCTTCGATTTGATATATTATAATAGTCGTTTCGATACCCGAGTCAAAAGTTATCTCCGTTCAAACTAGCAACACATATTTATCAAATGTTTTGGTGTTTTTGAAAATGTGAACAACATAACCTTTCTTTTTCTCTTCTCTTATTTTTTTTGAAGAATACATACTGATTGAACACATATATAGAGAAACCTAGGTCGTAACCAATATCTCTTTTATAGCGCTATTGAATAAGACCGGAAGTAAGTAAAATGAAAATGGTGCGTCAAAAACGTTAAACCCTGAGTAAATGATGTAAACGATGGAATTTGGCTACAAAAATCATTTTCCTTAGAAACACCCAATCATACTGTGTAATTTGATACGAGCTTCGATTTGATATATTATAATAGTCGTTTCGATACCCGAATCAAAAGTTATCTCCTTTCAAACTAGCAACACATATTTATCAAATGTTTTGGTGTTTTTGAAAATGTGAACAACATAACCTTTCTTTTTCTCTTCTCTTATTTTTTTTGAAGAATACATACTGATTGAACACATATATAGAGAAACCTAGGTCGTAACCAATATCTCTTTTATAGCGCTATTGAATAAGACCGGAAGTAAGTAAAATGAAAATAGTGCGTCAAAAACTTTAAACCGTGAGTAAGTGATGTAGACGATGGAATTTGGCTACAAAAATCATTTTCCTTAGAATCACCCTATCATACTGTGTAATTTGATACGAGCTTCGATTTGATATATTATAATAGTCGTTTCGATACCCGAGTCAAAAGTTATCTCCGTTCAAACTGGCTACACATATTTATCAAATGTTTTGGTGTTTTTGAAAATGTGAACAACATAACCTTTCTTTTTCTCTTCTCTTATTTTTTTTGAAGTATACATACTGATTGAACACATATATAGAGAAACCTAGGTCGTAACCAATATCTCTTTTATAGCGCTATTGAATAAGACCGGAAGTAAGTAAAATGAAAATAGTGCGTCAAAAACTTTAAACCGTGAGTAAGTGATGTAGACGATGGAATTTGGCTACAAAAATCATTTTCCTTAGAATCACCCTATCATACTGTGTAATTTGATACGAGCTTCGATTTGATATATTATAATAGTCGTTTCGATACCCGAGTCAAAAGTTATCTCCGTTCAAACTGGCAACACATATTTATCAAATGTTTTGGTGTTTTTGAAAATGTGAACAACATAACCTTTCTTTTTCTCTTTTCTTATTTTTTTTTTGAAGAATACATACTGGTTGAACACATATATAGAGAAACCTAGGTCGTAGCCAATATCTCTTTTATAGCGCTATTGAATAAGACCGGAAGTAAGTAAAATGAAAATGGTGCGTCAAAAACTTTAAACCGTGAGTAAGTGATGTAAACGATGGAATTTGGGTACAAAAATCATTTTCCTTAGAATCACCCTATCATACTGTGTAATTTGATACGAGCTTCGATTTGATATATTATAATAGTCGTTTCGATACCCGAGTCAAAAGTTATCTCCGTTCAAACTGGCAACACATATTTATCAAATGTTTTGGTGTTTTTGAAAATGTGAACAACATAACCTTTCTTTTTCTCTTCTCTTATTTTTTTTGAAGAATACATACTGATTGAACACATATATAGAGAAACCTAGGTCGTAACCAATATCTCTTTTATAGCGCTATTGAATAAGACCGAAGTAAGTAAAATGAAAATAGTGCGTCAAAAACTTTAAACCGTGAGTAAGTGATGTAGACGATGGAATTTGGCTACAAAAATCATTTTCCTTAGAATCACCCTATCATACTGTGTAATTTGATACGAGCTTCGATTTGATATATTATAATAGTCGTTTCGATACCCGAGTCAAAAGTTATCTCCGTTCAAACTGGCTACACATATTTATCAAATGTTTTGGTGTTTTTGAAAATGTGAACAACATAACCTTTCTTTTTCTCTTCTCTTATTTTTTTGAAGAATACATACTGATTGAACACATATATAGAGAAACCTAGGTCGTAACCAATATCTCTTTTATAGCGCTATTGAATAAGACCGGAAGTAAGTAAAATGAAAATAGCGCGTCAAAAACTTTAAACCGTGAGTAAGTGATGTAGACGATGGAATTTGGCTACAAAAATCATTTTCCTTAGAATCACCCTATCATACTGCGTAATTTGATACGAGCTTCGATTTGATATATTATAACAGTCGTTTCGATACCCGAGTCAAAAGTTATCTCCGTTCAAACTGGCTACACATATTTATAAAATGTTTTGGTGTTTTTGAAAATGTGAACAACATAACCTCTCTTTTTCTCTTTTCTTATTTTTTTTGAGGAATACATACTGATTGAACACATATATAGAGAAACCTAGGTCGTAACCAATATCTCTTTTATAGCGCTATTGAATAAGACCGGAAGTAAAATGAAAATGGTGCGTCAAAAACTTTAAACCGTGAGTAAGTGATGTAGACGATGGAATTTGGCTACAAAAATCATTTTCCTTAGAATCACCCTATCATACTGTGTAATTTGATACGAGCTTCGATTTGATATATTATAATAGTCGTTTCGATACCCGAGTCAAAAGTTATCTCCGTTCAAACTAGCAACACATATTTATCAAATGTTTTGGTGTTTTTGAAAATGTGAACAACATGACCTTTCTTTTTCTCTTCTCTTAATTTTTTTGAAGAATACATACTGATTGAACACATATATAAAGAAACCTAGGTCATAACCAATATCTCTTTTTATAGCGCTATTGAATAAGACCTGAAGTAAGTAAAATGAAAATAGTGCGTCAAAAACTTTAAACCGTGAGTAAGTGATGTAGACGATGGAATTTGGCTACAAAAATCATTTTCCTTAGAATCACCCTATCATACTGTGTAATTTGATACGAGCTTCGATTTGATATATTATAATAGTCGTTTCGATACCCGAGTCAAAAGTTATCTCCGTTCAAACTGGCAACACATATTTATCAAATGTTTTGGTGTTTTTGAAAATGTGAACAACATAACCTCTCTTTTTCTCTTTTCTTATTTTTTTTGAGGAATACATACTGATTGAACACATATATAGAGAAACCTAGGTCGTAACCAATATCTCTTTTATAGCGCTATTGAATAAGACCGGAAGTAAAATGAAAATGGTGCGTCAAAAACTTTAAACCGTGAGTAAGTGATGTAGACGATGGAATTTGGCTACAAAAATCATTTTCCTTAGAATCACCCTATCATACTGTGTAATTTGATACGAGCTTCGATTTGATATATTATAATAGTCGTTTCGATACCCGAGTCAAAAGTTATCTCCGTTCAAACTGGCAACACATATTTATCAAATGTTTTGGTGTTTTTGAAAATGTGAACAACATAACCTTTCTTTTTCTCTTCTCTTATTTTTTTTGAAGAATACATACTGATTGAACACATATATATAGAAACCTAGGTTGTAACCAATATCTCTTTTACAGCGCTATTGAATAAGAACGTAAGTAAAATGAAAATAGCGCGTCAAAAACTTTAAACCGTGAGTAAGTGATGTAGACGATGGAATTTGGCTACAAAAATCATTTTCCTTAGAATCACCCTATCATACTGTGTAATTTGATACGAGCTTCGATTTGATATATTATAATAGTCGTTTCGATACCCGAGTCAAAAGTTATCTCCGTTCAAACTGGCTACACATATTTATAAAATGTTTTGGTGTTTTTGAAAATGTGAACAACATAACCTCTCTTTTTCTCTTTTCTTATTTTTTTTGAGGAATACATACTGATTGAACACATATATAGAGAAACCTAGGTCGTAACCAATATCTCTTTTATAGCGCTATTGAATAAGACCGGAAGTAAAATGAAAATGGTGCGTCAAAAACTTTAAACCGTGAGTAAGTGATGTAAACGATGGAATTTGGGTACAAAAATCATTTTCCTTAGAATCACCCTATCATACTGTGTAATTTGATACGAGCTTCGATTTGATATATTATAATAGTCGTTTCGATACCCGAGTCAAAAGTTATCTCCGTTCAAACTGGCAACACATATTTATCAAATGTTTTGGTGTTTTTGAAAATGTGAACAACATAACCTTTCTTTTTCTCTACTCTTATTTTTTTTTGAAGAATACATACTGGTTGAACACATATATAGAGAAACCTAGGTTGTAACCAATATCTCTTTTATATCGCTATTGAATAAGACCGGAAGTAAGTAAAATGAAAATAGTGCGTCAAAAACTTTAAACCGTGAGTAAGTGATGTAGATGATGGAATTTGGCTACAAAAATCATTTTCCTTAGAATCACCCTATCATACAGTGTAATTTGATACGAGCTTCGATTTGATATATTATAATAGTCGTTTCGATACCCGAGTCAAAAGTTATCTCCGTTCAAACTGGCTACACATATTTATCAAATGTTTTGGTGTTTTTGAAAATGTGAACAACATAACCTTTCTTTTTCTCTTCTCTTATTTTTTTGAAGAATACATACTGATTGAACACATATATAGAGAAACCTAGGTCGTAACCAATATCTCTTTTATAGCGCTATTGAATAAGACCGGAAGTAAGTAAAATGAAAATAGTGCGTCAAAAACTTTAAACCGTGAGTAAGTGATGTAGACGATGGAATTTCGCTACAAAAATCATTTTCCTTAGAATCACCCTATCATACAGTGCAATTTGATACTAGCTTCGATTTGATATATTATAATAGTCGTTTCGATACCCGAGTCAAAAGTTATCTCCGTTCAAACTGCCAACACATATTTATCAAATGTTTTGGTGTTTTTGAAAATGTGAACAACATAACCTTTCTTTTTCTCTTCTCTTATTTTTTTTGAAGTATACATACTGATTGAACACATATATAGAGAAACCTAGGTCGTAACCAATATCTCTTTTATAGCGCTATTGAATAAGACCGGAAGTAAAATGAAAATAGCGCGTCAAAAACTTTAAACCGTGAGTAAGTGATGTAGACGATGGAATTTGGCTACAAAAATCATTTTCCTTAGAATCACCCTATCATACTGTGTAATTTGATACGAGCTTCGATTTGATATATTATAACAGTCATTTCGATACCCGAGTCAAAAGTTATCTCCGTTCAAACTGGCTACACATATTTATAAAATGTTTTGGTGTTTTTGAAAATGTGAACAACATAACCTCTCTTTTTCTCTTTTCTTATTTTTTTTTGAGGAATACATACTGATTGAACACATATATAGAGAAACCTAGGTCGTAACCAATATCTCTTTTATAGCGCTATTGAATAAGACCGGAAGTAAGTAAAATGAAAATGGTGCGTCAAAAACTTTAAACCGTGAGTAAGTGATGTAGACGATGGAATTTGGCTACAAAAATCATTTTCCTTAGAATCACCCTATCATACTGTGTAATTTGATACGAGCTTCGATTTGATATATTATAATAGTCGTTTCGATACCCGAGTCAAAAGTTATCTCCGTTCAAACTGGCAACACATATTTATCAAATGTTTTGGTGTTTTTGAAAATGTGAACAACATAACCTTTCTTTTTCTCTTTTCTTATTTTTTTTGAAGAATACATACTGGTTGAACACATATATAGAGAAACCTAGGTTGTAACCAATATCTCTTTTATAGCGCTATTGAATAAGACCGGAAGTAAGTAAAATGAAAATAGTGCGTCAAAAACTTTAAACCGTGAGTAAGTGATGTAGACGATGGAATTTGGCTACAAAAATCATTTTCCTTAGAATCACCCTATCATACTGTGTAATTTGATACGAGCTTCGATTTGATATATTATAATAGTCGTTTCGATACCCGAGTCAAAAGTTATCTCCGTTCAAACTGGCAACACATATTTATCAAATGTTTTGGTGTTTTTGAAAATGTGAACAACATAACCTTTCTTTTTCTCTTCTCTTATTTTTTTTAAGAATACATACTGATTGAACACATATATAGAGAAACCTAGGTCGTAACCAATATCTCTTTTATAGCGCTATTGAATAAGACCGGAAGTAAGTAAAATGAAAATAGTGCGTCAAAAACTTTAAACCGTGAGTAAGTGATGTAGACGATGGAATTTGGCTACAAAAATCATTTTCCTTAGAATCACCCTATCATACTGTGTAATTTGATACGAGCTTCGATTTGATATATTATAATAGTCGTTTCGATACCCGAGTCAAAAGTTATCTCCGTTCAAACTGGCAACACATATTTATCAAATGTTTTGGTGTTTTTGAAAATGTGAACAACATAACCTTTCTTTTTCTCTTCTCTTATTTTTTTTGAAGAATACATACTGATTGAACACATATATAGAGAAACCTAGGTCGTAACCAATATCTCTTTTATAGCGCTATTGAATAAGACCTGAAGTAAGTAAAATGAAAATAGTGCGTCAAAAACTTTAAACCGTGAGTAAGTGATGTAGACGATGGAATTTGGCTACAAAAATCATTTTCCTTAGAATCACCCTATCATACTGTGTAATTTGATACGAGCTTCGATTTGATATATTATAATAGTCGTTTCGATACCCGAGTCAAAAGTTATCTCCGTTCAAACTGGCAACACATATTTATCAAATGTTTTGGTGTTTTTGAAAATGTGAACAACATAACCTTTCTTTTTCTCTTCTCTTATTTTTTTTAAGAATACATACTGATTGAACACATATATAGAGAAACCTAGGTCGTAACCAATATCTCTTTTATAGCGCTATTGAATAAGACCGGAAGTAAGTAAAATGAAAATAGTGCGTCAAAAACTTTAAACCGTGAGTAAGTGATGTAGACGATGGAATTTGGCTACAAAAATCATTTTCCTTAGAATCACCCTATCATACTGTGTAATTTGATACGAGCTTCGATTTGATATATTATAATAGTCGTTTCGATACCCGAGTCAAAAGTTATCTCCGTTCAAACTGGCAACACATATTTATCAAATGTTTTGGTGTTTTTGAAAATGTGAACAACATAACCTTTCTTTTTCTCTTCTCTTATTTTTTTTGAAGAATACATACTGATTGAACACATATATAGAGAAACCTAGGTCGTAACCAATATCTCTTTTATAGCGCTATTGAATAAGACCTGAAGTAAGTAAAATGAAAATAGTGCGTCAAAAACTTTAAACCGTGAGTAAGTGATGTAGACGATGGAATTTGGCTACAAAAATCATTTTCCTTAGAATCACCCTATCATACTGTGTAATTTGATACGAGCTTCGATTTGATATATTATAATAGTCGTTTCGATACCCGAGTCAAAAGTTATCTCCGTTCAAACTGGCAACACATATTTATCAAATGTTTTGGTGTTTTTGAAAATGTGAACAACATAACCTTTCTTTTTCTCTTCTCTTATTTTTTTTTGAAGTATACATACTGATTGAACACATATATATAGAAACCTAGGTTGTAACCAATATCTCTTTTATAGCGCTATTGAATAAGACCGGAAGTAAGTAAAATGAAAATAGCGCGTCAAAAACTTTAAACCGTGAGTAAGTGATGTAGACGATGGAATTTGGCTACAAAAATCATTTTCCTTAGAATCACCCTATCATACTGTGTAATTTGATACGAGCTTCGATTTGATATATTATAATAGTCGTTTCGATACCCGAGTCAAAAGTTATCTCCGTTCAAACTAGCAACACATATTTATCAAATGTTTTGGTGTTTTTGAAAATGTGAACAACATAACCTTTCTTTTTCTCTTCTCTTATTTTTTTTGAAGAATACATACTGATTGAACACATATATAGAGAAACCTAGGTCGTAACCAATATCTCTTTTATAGCGCTATTGAATAAGACCGAAAGTAAGTAAAATGAAAATAGCGCGTCAAAAACTTTAAACCGTGAGTAAGTGATGTAGACGATGGAATTTGGCTACAAAAATCATTTTCCTTAGAATCACCCTATCATACTGTGTAATTTGATACGAGCTTCGATTTGATATATTATAATAGTCGTTTCGATACCCGAGTCAAAAGTTATCTCCGTTCAAACTAGCAACACATATTTATCAAATGTTTTGGTGTTTTTGAAAATGTGAACAACATAACCTTTCTTTTTCTCTTCTCTTATTTTTTTGAAGTATACATACTGATTGAACACATATATAAAGAAACCTAGGTCATAACCAATATCTCTTTTTATAGCGCTATTGAATAAGACCTGAAGTAAGTAAAATGAAAATAGTGCGTCAAAAACTTTAAACCGTGAGTAAGTGATGTAGACGATGGAATTTGGCTACAAAAATCATTTTCCTTAGAATCACCCTATCATACTGTGTAATTTGATACGAGCTTCGATTTGATATATTATAATAGTCGTTTCGATACCCGAGTCAAAAGTTATCTCCGTTCAAACTAGCAACACATATTTATCAAATGTTTTGGTGTTTTTGAAAATGTGAACAACATAACCTTTCTTTTTCTCTTCTCTTATTTTTTTTGAAGTATACATACTGATTGAACACATATATATAGAAACCTAGGTTGTAACCAATATCTCTTTTATAGCGCTATTGAATAAGACCGGAAGTAAGTAAAATGAAAATAGCGCGTCAAAAACTTTAAACCGTGAGTAAGTGATGTAGACGATGGAATTTGGCTACAAAAATCATTTTCCTTAGAATCACCCTATCATACAGTGTAATTTGATATGAGCTTCGATTTGATATATTATAATAGTCGTTTCGATACCCGAGTCAAAAGTTATCTCCGTTCAAACTAGCAACACATATTTATCAAATGTTTTGGTGTTTTTGAAAATGTGAACAACATAACCTTTCTTTTTCTCTTCTCTTAATTTTTTTGAAGAATACATACTGATTGAACACATATATAGAGAAACCTAGGTCGTAATTGATGAACGAAAACCGGCATCGCCAATTCTCGCAAATACTTTGGTTTTAATATTTGTAAAACTCTCGCAAGTGCACGAATCATTTCGTAGAAAATGATAAGTATACTCCCAAGGTCGATCTAAGGAAGGAATGTATGTGGTTTTTAATTTATTATTCAAACTTTTAAAAACGAAATTAAATCCTAAACATCCTGTCACGATAGTTTTGGTTTTTGTGTTCCTAATCTAATAACATAAAATAAACATATATACAGATTAATTAAATATAATCTAAAAAGAATAAACATAGATACAAATTGAATAAATAAATATAAATACAGATTCAATAAATATTCATGCAAATTTTATCATTTATATTAGTGGAGTATTTATGGATATAATAACTAAGTTAATTATGCTTGCTCATATTATCTAGGTTATTAAAGATATAAATTGATATTTTATTGATTCTCTCTTTTTTGTATGAATACCACCTTTGGTGGGGTTAGATACTCTTTGTTAACTAAACAAATCAATTAACACCTATGGGTGGGGTTGATAACTAATTTGGTTAATTAAATTAATTCCTTTTTCTAAGAGATTGAAAATGAACCATTTAAATGCCACCTTTGGTGGGGTTAGACAATTTAAACTTTATTCAAGGTGTCCAAATTAAACTTAAGAATTTAGTTATCCGAGTACTAACTTTCAAGTTTTAAAATCACTATTGAAAACATGTTGTCAATACATTTCCACATAATAATTCTTATAAAAACTTTTGAAATAGAGCTTCACTCTAACTACCGGGCGATTGTACCAACAAATAAAAGAGCACTACTCTAAATTAGACCGGATAACTAAACCTTAAAGTCTAACTTTCAGATTTAAGTTTGTAATGAAAAATAATATATTTCTCTCTAACATCCTTAATATAAAATCTTGAATAAAAATAAAATCAATTCATTTTAGAAATTTTCACCTATTTAATATTTCGCAAGCATAACAACGTTATTATTATATCATGATTATAAACAGCTAGCACGCTTAAATTTAATCACAGTACAAATTAAATATAACATGTAAGAATAAAGCATAAAAATAATCAGAAGAAAATAAAATCCTTACGACTTCGACGCTATTCCCGTTGCTAGAAAACCTCCAAGCGGAATTTGCACTTCCATTTATTGAATCAAAAATCTAAATTATTACAAAAACATTACAAGTTCCACTCAAAAAGAGAAGAACTCTAAACCTAAGACAATTGAACTAAAAACTAAGAGAAAAACTAAGAAAAGCTTAGAAACTAAGAAAGAAACTAAAGAAAACTCAAAAACTAAGAAAATGAGAGAAAGAAAGAAGAGAGAAGTGAGGTTTTGAGGTGTGTTTTGAAGTGAATGGAAGGGGGGTATTTATAGGTGAGGATGGAGAGAAAAAATGATTAAAAAAATGTTAAAAAAAATATTCAAAAAATAAAAACGTGTTTTGGACCTGCTGAGGTCATCAATGACGTCGCATGACGTCACGGGGCGGCCGCACGTGAAAAATGGGTCAAAAACGCGTTGGGCGCGCGCGCCGGGCGCCGCCGGGCGCCGCGCGCGCGGCCGGGCCAACGCCGCGCGCAGCCCGCGCGCGTGAACAGCGCCCGCGCTGCAGCGCGCGGAAGCGCGCGCGGCGCGCGCGCGGCTGGGCGCCGGGCGCGCGCGGCTCCGGGCGCCGCGCGCGCGGCCGGGCGCCTGGCCGGGCTGCGGCGCGCGTTTTTCCGTCTTTGACATTTTTGACCTTTTCGACCCATTTTGTCCAATTTTTCCATGTTTGTTGACCTTTTTCCACTTATTTATCAATTTATTTGTGATGTATTGCTTCAAGTATTCTTCTTTGAGTCTTTACATTGCGGTTTTAGGCCAAAATTCCTGAAAAACAATAAAAATACCCGTGATTCCGAAAAAGACAAATTTATATAAATATATGATAAAACATATAAATATATATATTTTTAATCAATTAAAGTGCATAAAATCATGGTTATTTTAGTGCTTTTTGAGCACTCATCACAACCCCCAACTAGCTTCTTGCTAGTCCCTTAGCAAGAGAAGCGATAAAAACTAAAAATTAAACTATCCTAAATCACTTCCGTGGATTGACACGGTTGCATTTAGCCTATGCAACAAGCCTTTAAACCCCTAGGTTGCCCTAGTGGACGAGTTTGAGTCTCGTGAGGGTTTTCAGTAATGATACCCACAAACATTGTACTAAATGTAAAAACAAAAGAAACAATAAAAACAAACAACTTAAAAATTAAATTTACAACAAAATCACAAATTAACAACATTTCACAAAAATGTCTCATACTTTTTAATCTCCTTTAAGATCATAATTAAAATCTCAAGCATAAGTTATCTTAATCTCTTTAAACAATCATGATTTATTATAATAATTAGTCGAAAATCATTTTCATATTTCATATCAAAAATGTATCCATTTAATTTCACCCAATTTCGGTGTCATGAATCGAATTCGCTTCGACTCTATTCCTCACAAGTCAATACTCTCAAAACACAGAATCCTATGGGTTCAAACACTCATACTAATTTATATGCGAAAGAGTTGATGTATAGAAATGAACTAATATGTTCGCATATGTATAAAGAATAAAGGCTCAAAGTGTTATTTTAACATTGATCTCATGAAAGGAATCAAATGTATAAATTATAAAGATATCATATATAAAAATTATTTTCATGCATAAATCAAACTCATTAAGAAAGAATTTCAAGATATATGCCTTTTACAAATGAAGAAATTGCAATGACTTTTTGGGAATTACTTCTTATATCTTTCTTTTGTAATTAGCCTTTACTCACAACTTTGTAGGCAATGCGGGTTATAGTATGTAGATGATACTATTTTTATCTCTCTATATTTTTTTTTCTCAGAGATATTTCTCAATATATGTATTTTTTAGAGAGTCAACCCACGTATGCATTGTACATTTTTTGGATTCTGGTGAGTGGTAAATTTTGTGGCTTGTCTGTTTGATCTTGGTTTAGGTAACCGCAGATATGTCTTTTTGTTTTTGTAGTAGTCATGCATAAATGAGATATAAGCATATACTATCAACTTCTACTCAAATCATTTAATCTAAGCAAAAATAATAATCAAAAATATATGATACTCTATTAAAATGAAAAAATTCATACATTCAATGCTAATACCTATAGAGATCATCTAAAAATTTGAAGAAATAAGAAATGTGTTTGGAGTAGAAAAAATATATATTTCACTCTGAATAAAGGAAATTAGGCTCAAATTATATCTCACAAAGGTAGTCTCCACTAAAAAAAAACTCATAAACACCGATTTTGGGTTTAATATAATTTCAACATCTTATCAAGAAATACTAATTATGACAAAAACTAACTAATTATCAAAAATAATTACAAAATATTTCATGATATGTTTTCAAAAATTAATCTAACAGTACAAAAGACTTAACTATTTACTTAAATTTGATTTAAAGAAATGATAAACTTTTGTGAAACTTTCTCTTTTTTTTTTTTTTTTTTTTTTTTTTTTTTTTTTTATTCCAAAAATTACTAAATCACACAAAATAGAAATAAAACCAAACACACAAAAAATGAAAAAGTATATTTTTTTTATATTTTTTTTTATTTATTTTTTAATTAAGCATGGTAACTTTTCACCACCCCCAACCTAGAACTTACATTGTCCTCAATGTAACAACTGTAAATTAAAGATAAAGAGAGAAGAGAAGAAAGATTACCTATTTCCTGAGAATGTGCAAGTAGTAATGGAAAATGCAAGTGCATCCATCATATTCATCATTAAAGTGTATACGTATTTATCGTCAGAACTTCTAACATCTCAACAAATATTTTTAGTTCTAACAATTTAAAAATTATTCACATGTAATTAAAATGAAATAAACAATAAAATTAAGTAAAGAAAACAAATAACAAACAAAAATTATTATTATTATTTTTTTTTTATTTTTTTTTTATTTTACCTAAAATGATGGGTTGCCTCCCATCCAGCGCTTAGTTTAACGTCTTAGCAAGACGTATCTTTTTGGTGCTAAGGGTTACTCAGCCAAATGCAATCCATTTCAGCAATGTTGTTTGGTTCTTCTAAATAAGGCTTGACACGATGGCCATTGACTTTGAACGTTTTTTGTGTCTTGGAGTCCAATAGTTCCACTACTCCATGTTCAAATACTTGAACTA
This sequence comes from Hippophae rhamnoides, assembly GCA_033030585.1. NCBI lineage: Eukaryota > Viridiplantae > Streptophyta > Magnoliopsida > Rosales > Elaeagnaceae > Hippophae > Hippophae rhamnoides. The sequence continues at coordinate 53,369,206 of CM065430.1, forward strand.
TTTTGAATGGTCCATCCCATCTTGATCTCACTTTTCCGGAAACAATCTCAAACGAGAGTTAAATAAAAGAACTTTCATTCCAGGGTGAAGAGTCTTAGGAACTAGCCTCTTGTCATGATAGCGCTTAGTACGCTCCTTGTATAATTTGGCATTCTCATAGGCTTCATTCCTAATTTCTTCCAACTCATGAAGTCGAGTAATCGTTTTTCACCGCTTTATCTAAATCCATGTTTAACTCTTTAATTGCCCAATAAGCTTTGTGTTCAAGTTCAACTGGAAGGTGGCACGCTTTCCCAAAGATTAACCGGTAAGTGGCTCATCCCAATAGGTGTTTTGTAAGCGGTGCGGTATGCCCATAAGGCATCATTTAGCTTAAATGCCCAATCCTTCCTTGACGGACGCACAATGCGTTCCAAGATTCCCTTAATTTGCCTATTGCTCACTTCCACTAAACCTAAGTTCGAGGATGATATGGAGTAGCTACTTTATGTGTGATGTTGTACTTGTTTAGTACTCCATCAAAGAGTTTGTTACAAAAATGGCTACCTCCATCACTTATTATAGCTCTAGGCATTCCGAACCTACCGAATATGAAATCTTTCAAGAATTTCACAACAACATTAGCATCATTGGTTTTGGTGGGGATAGCTTCTACCCACTTGGACACATAATCCACAAAGAACCAAAATGTATTGAAAACCATTAGATGGGGAAAAGGACCCATGAAGTCAATCCCATACATCAAAGAGTTCAACAACTAAATTAGATGTCAAAGGCATTTCATCTCTTTTGCTTATGTTTCCTGTTCTTTGACATCTATCACATTGTGCACAAAACATACGAGCATCTTTAAAAAGAGTGGGCCAAAAGAATCCAGATCAGTAATATCTTACGGGCTGTCTTTTCACCTCCAAAATGACCCCCACAATGAAGTTCATGACAAAAAGTCGAATGCTCTTATGTTCTTCTTCTCGTACACATCTCCTGATGACTTGATCTTGACCAATCTTGTATAAATAAGGGTCATCCCGTAAATAGTCCTTAATAGTTTTAAAAACCTTTTCTTGTCCTCGATATGAAGTGTTAGGTCGCAAAACACCAAAGTGGCAAGATAGTTTACAATATCAAGATACCACGGGTTCGGACCTATGAAAAATAACTGCTCATCAGAAAGGTTTCAACTATATCATCATTACTCTCATCTTTAAGAGAATTGAAGTCGAAATCAACCTAGACAAATGGTCACTACTAAGTTTTCACCGCCTTTCTTATCCTTGATTTCTAGGTCAAATTCTTGTAAGAGTAAGACCCACCGATTAATCTTGGCTTGGCATTTGGTTTACTTAATAGGTATCTTAAAGCAAAGATGATCGTAATGTACAATCACTTTAGATCCTACTAAATAAGACCGAAATTTGTCTAAAGAGAATACTATAGCCAAGAATTCCTTTTCAAATGGTGGTGTAATTCATTTGGGCATCATTGAGTGTTTTGCTAGCATAGTAGATGACATGTAAACGCTTATCCACTCTTTGTCCCAGGACTGCTCCTATTGCATAATCACAAGCATCACACATTATCTCAAAAGGTAAAGACCAGGTTGGTGCCATTATAACAGGGGTAGATGTTAGTTTCTCTTTCAAGGTATTAAAGGAAATAAGGCAGTCATTGTTGAAGTCAAATTCAGCATCTTTGGATAATAAGTTACATAAAGGACGACTTATTTTAGAGAAATCTTTAATAAATCGTCTGTAAAATCCTGCATGTCCCAAGAAGCTTCTTATCCCCTTCACAGATGTAGGGGGAGGTAGTTTGGATATCAATTCAACTTTTGCCTTATCAACTTCAATACCCTTGTTTGAAATTATATGTCCCAAAACTATCCCTTGTTGAACCATAAAATGACTTTTCTCCCAACTAAGGGTTAGATTGCATTCAATGCATCTTTCTAAAACCAAAGTCAATTTATGTAAGCAATCATCAAATGAGTTCCCAAAGACAGAGAAATCGTCCATGAAAATTTCAATGAATTTCTCCACCATGTCCGAGAAAATAGATATCATGCATCTCTCGAAAGTGGCAAGGGCATTGCATAACCCAAATGGCATTCTCATGAAAAGCAAATGTCCCAAAAGGACATGTAAATGTGGTCTTTTCCTGATCTTCTGCTATGGGTACTTGATAATATCCAGATACCCATCCAAGAAACAAGAAAATTCGTGTCTACTAATCTTTCCAACATTTGATCAATGAATGGAAGAGGAAAGTGATCCTTTTTCGTATATAAATTTAGTTTCCTAAAATCTATACACATTCTCCATCCAAAGGATTATTCTAGTGTGCACTAATTCTCTTTTATCATTTTTAACAACTGTTTTCCCTTGTTTCTTAGGTACCACATGCACCGGACTGACCCACTTACTATCCGCAATAGGATAGATAATCCCTTCTCCTAACAATTTAAGGATTTCCTTTTTAACTACCTCGTGCATGTTTGGGTTTAGTCTTCTTTGGGCCTCTCGCATGTGTTTAGCACCATCCTCCAAGTTGATCTTCAGTGCATACACATTGTTGGACTAATGCCTCTTATATCCCCTATACTCCAACCTATAGATTTCTTAAACTGCTTAAGCACTTTGATGAAGTTCCTTTTCTTGTGGTTTGGTCAAGGTTGAAGAAATTATCACCGGATATGTTTCTCCTTCTCCCAAAAACACATATTTTAAGTGCTCGTGTAAGTCTTTGAGTTCAAGTTCGTGTGGATTGGCCTCTTTAACAGATGAAGAACTGGTAGATTTAAAAGTGCACTAGATTTTGTCATCACTTCATTATTGTCTAGTTGTTCAAGGTACCCCTTAATTTCTTCATCTAAATCTTCTTCAACCTTTTCAAGTGTAAGAACAAGTTTCAAGCTTGTCTTCTATTCTGGTTTGGAAAAAGGTGTTTTGGATAAGATTATCCAAAGGATCAACTTCGAATATTTCATCGATGGCGTAAATAGAAGGGAAAGGTGAAGAATCAAAAACTTTGAAATGAACAAATTTCTCCTAAGACTGTCATTGTCAAATTTCCATCTTGGACATCAATAATAGTTTTAGTAGTTGCCATAAATGGTCTACCAAGCAATATTGTATGCTCTCTCGTCCAATGCCGGATTTTCTTGCATATCCGTAACCACAAAGTCAACAGTATTATCGCTTGTCTACCTGTACTCAAAACATCCTCAACTATTCCCTCCGGATATTTAAGAGATCTATCTCGCAAGTCATAGGACATAGTCAGGGTTTTAAATCCCCTAGATTGAAATGTGAGAATATAGAGTAGGGCATCAAATTTATACTAGCACCTAAATCAAGCATTGCCTTAGCAACCTTCCTATCCCCCATAGTTATGTTTATAATAAAACTTCCAGGGTCTTTCAACTTAGTGGTAGTTCAGGTCAAGTACAACGCTAGAAATTTCTCGACACTACTACTGCTCATTCAGCCCATACCTCCTTTTCTTAGTGTTCAACTCTTTGAAAAACTTGGCATATGAGGCACATTCATGATCACTTCTAATAATGGTAAATTGATATTTACTTTAGAGAGCATATTAAAAAGATCATTGAATTGCTTATCTTGTTTGGACTCTTTCAACCGGTGGGGAAAAGGTACTTGCATCCGTGTGGTTCTCGTTGTCTTTTGAATTTTGGGAGTGTCGATGACCCCCAATGAGTTTTTCAGAAAGCTTGTGAAGTTTAACACTTGTTTCTCCTTTTTGCGATATTAGAATGTCGCCTTCTTTGTTTGTTAGAGATTTCGTGTACACCGGTATTGACTACCTTACCACTTCAAGGGTTCTAACATCTTTTGCTTGTTCTCGTTGACTGGCAACTTTCCTGGTTCTTTCTTTTGCATTTGTTCACCGCTGTGCCCAACTTTAGATTCAATTCTTTTAACCGAAGCCTCCATGGTGTTCAACCTTTGATTAGTCATCGCTGGTTGTCACGACTAACTTGAATAAAAGCATTCAAGCTATCTTCTAAGGTTGGTTTAAAAGATTGGCTTGGTGGGTAAGGGTGGTTGTAGGTTGGGTGATTATAGGTGTTTGGATGATACTTTTGAAAATATTGGACTTCCTCTATGGCATCGACACTAGAATCACAAGTATTTGAATAATTATGAGTACCATGCCCAATTGAACAACACACTCCACATACCTCTTGATTTGAAATTTGGTGAGACGTGAGGAATTTCACTTGTTTAGTCAATTCAAAGAATTTGCAAGGTTATCTCATCATCAAAGCCGACCTCATTGACCTTTGCTTTCCTTCCACCACCTCTTTGTTGGGAATTAGAACCCAATAGCTCATAGAGATTATAGGCTTCCTCTCATTGCCTTTTCTCCTACAAAGACCTCCAAAGAAGATATCAACCATGTATTGACTCAGTAGTGTCAATCCATCGTAAAAGAATTGGTTTTGTAGTCAGAAGTGGAAAGCTATGATTTTGACATTGAATGAAAAGGAGTTTGAATCGTTCCCAAGCTTCATGAAAGGGCTCTTCATTCATTTGAGAAAATGTTGCTATCTTTGTTCTTAGATCAACAGCCTTTTGACGGGAATAGAACCTACCCATAAAAATTTCATAGATCGCCTCCCAAGTTTTAAGAGAACCCGATCAGTAGAGTAATGAACCATGACCAAGCTTTATCTTTGAGAGTGTAAGGAAAACACCTCATCCTAAGTTGATCTTCACTAATTTCATGTAGTGGAAAGGTTTGGACAATAGCATAGAATTCTCGAATGAAATGCAAAGGATCTTCATTAGGGATACCGTAAAAGGAAGGCAACAAAGAATAATGAATCTTTTTCAATTCATAATTCCTTGCAGCCTCTTGCAATTGGATGCCGGAAGTTACATTGCCAATGATTGGCATTGTATAGTCTTTCATCTTTTTCCGCCTATCTTCAGCATCTCCCATGGTTGTTTGTAGTTGAAAATGATCCTCCTCCTATTGTGAATCAGCATTTTGCTTTTAAAAACAATGGTAGATATCTCTAAAAAATGCAAGGAACCTAAATTATTATTATTTTTTTTTTTTTTTTATTTGTTTTTTTTTTAATTTAAACGAAGGGACACAATTTTTGAAACAAACGAATTTATTTTATTTGAAATATTTTTTTTTATTACACGCAAACTAAAACAAAGGAAAATACAATAATGGGTGACCTCCCATGTAGGACTAAAATTTATCGTCTTCTAGTAAGACGTTGCTTGGAGATTGCAGAATGAAAAACTCAATGTCTCCTCTTCATTGAATTCATTTAAGTTTCAATTTTGCCTTTCTGCAAATGTTCAACTAACTGTTCAACTTGAACTTCCACCTTTTTGATAGAAGCTTCCACAGAGTCCAACCGTTGATTGGTTTTTGATTGATTGTCCCTACAAACTTGAATAAAAGAATTCAAGTTGTCCTCCAGGGTTGGTTTATTTGGAATGCTTCGTGGAATAGGTGGGTGGAATTGGCTGCCCGCCTGGTTTGAGCTTTGAGGAAAGGAGGGTTATTTTGCCTCCAAGAGAAATTTGGATGACTTCTCCACCCAGGATTATAGGTATTTGAATTGGGATCAAACCTTGGTCTTTGTTGATACGCTCCCAACACATTAACCTCGCTCGTGTCCCAGCTTGTATCTCCTTGATGTGGACAAGCTTCATTTTGTCCCATGTTGTTTGTACAAACCATATTGTTCATTATTTGTGTTGGTTTGTGTAATGAGAAGCGGCAACTTGCTTAGTCAGCTGAACAAGTTGTTGTTGAATTTCATTACCGGAGTCAATCTCACGAACACCGCCTTTTCTCACTCTGGAGCTTTTCTCGCCGGGAATTAGCACCCAACATCTCAAAGAGATTATACGTTTCGATGCGCTTTTTCTCCTATCGCTCCTCCCGCAGCGTTGTCGACAATGAACCGACATTGTTGTGTAAGTCCATCGTAAAAGAATTGGTTCTCGCAACCGTAGGGAAAGCTATGATGGGACATTGAGTGAGAAACATTTTGAACCTATCCCAAGCTTCATGGAATGGTTCTCCTTCCATCCGAGAGAAAGTAGCAATCTTTCCTCTCACCGATGTTTTTGACGGGAATAGAATTTTCCCATGAATTTATTGTAAATTTGACCCCATGTCATCGAGAACCAGGGGTAAGTTGACATCAACCAAGCTTTAGCCTTATCCTTTAAGGTGTACGGAAAACATCTCATTCTAAGCCGATCCTCGTTTAGAATACCGAGGGGAATGTTTGGACCGTAGCATAGAAATCTCTCATAAAGGAAAGAGAATCTTCATTAGGTAGCCCATGTAAGGAAGGAAGCATAGAAAAATGAATATTTTTAAGGTCATAATTCCTAGCAGCCTTCTCCCAATCGGATAATGGCAGCTGTGCCGTGCCAATCACCTGCCTTGCAAACTCTTTCATCGTGGTTTCCCTAACATGTTGGTTTTCCTCCATTTCTTTTGGTTCTAGTAAAGGATTAAGACGTGGTTCTATGTTTGGCTCAAAAACTTGTTGATGGGTAGGATCCAAATGTTGTTGACACTTGTTTAAATTTATGAATATTATTTACATACGGTGTTGTGTGGTTTCCTAAGGATCTCCTACCACGCATACACTACTTTTAAACGTAAATTTAAACCTCCTGTCAACAAAAATAAAGAAATTAGAAAATTTCCATGGCATTTAATACAAAACACTAGACAATTTTTTTTTTTTTTTTTTTTTTTTTAATTAATTTTTTTTTTTTTTTTTTTTTTTTAAATAACATAATTTGTTTTAACCAAGAAATGTTCCTGTGAAAGAATGGTGGTGCTATGGCTCCTTAAAAACCATTCTCCTAGCCGTAACAACGCTCCTGTGAAAGACTAAAGACAAAGCGCTTCAAAGATCTAGTCTCCTAGACAGGACTGGCTTAGGTTTTTGATTTTCATGCCTTTTAGTTTTTTAATTTTTTTTTTTTTTTTTTTTTACGAACGGTAATTTTATTTTACTATTCACACTATCTTATTTCTTAAAATTTTAAAAAAAATTTTAATTTTTTTTTTTTTTTTTTTTTTTTTTACGTACGGTAATTTTATTTTACTATTCACACTATCTTATTTTTTAAAATTTTAAAAAAAAAATTTAATTTTTTTTTTTTTTTTTTACGTGCGGTAAAAACTTTTTTACTTCAAATTTCAAATTTCTAAATTATTTACTTTTTATGCTATAATAAAAAAAAATTTAATTTTTTTTTTTTTTTTTATTTATTTATTTATTATTTATTTTTTATGAAATTTGAAATTTGATTAATTTTTATTTTATTTATTTATTATTATTATTATTATTATTTTTTTTTTAAATATCACAATTATTTACAACACAAAAATATTTTTAAAATTTTGATAAATAAATTAAAAACGCTATTCCTTCCACCAAGAATCCGCCAAAAACTTGATGAACGAAAACCGGCAACGCCAATTCTCGCAAATACTTTGGTTTTAATATTTGTAAAACTCTCGCAAGTGCACGAATCATTTCGTAGAAAATGATAAGTATACTCCCAAGGTCGATCTAAGGAAGGAATGTATGTGGTTCTTAATTTATTATTCAAACTTTTAAAAACGAAATTAAATCCTAAACATCCTGTCACGATAGTTTTGGTTTTTGTGTTCCTAATCTAATAACATAAAATAAACATATATACATATTAATTAAATATAATCTAAAAAGAATAAACATAGATACAAATTCAATAAATAAATATAAATACAGATTCAATAAATATTCATGCAAATTTTATCATTTATATTAGTGGAGTATTTATGGATATAATAACTAAGTTAATTATGCTTGCTCATATTATCTAGGTTATTAAAGATATAAATTGATATTTTATTGATTCTCTCTTTTTTGTTTGAATACCACCTTTGGTGGGGTTAGATACTCTTTGTTAACTAAACAAATCAATTAACACCTATGGGTGGGGTTGATAACTAATTTGGTTAATTAAATTAATTCCTTTTTCTAAGAGATTGAAAATGAACCATTTAAATGCCACCTTTGGTGGGGTTAGACAGTTTAAACTTTATTCAAGGTGTCCAAATTAAACTTAAGAATTTAGTTATCCGAGTACTAACTTTCAAGTTTTAAAATCACTATTGAAAACATGTTGTCAATACATTTTCACATAATAATTCTTATAAAAACTTTTGAAATAGAGCTTCACTCTAACTACCGGGCGATTGTACCAACAAATAAAAGAGCACTACTCTAAATTAGACTGGATAACTAAACCTTAAAGTCTAATCTTCAGATTTAAGTTTGTAATGAAAAATAATATATTTCTCTCTAACATCCTTAATATAAAATCTTGAATAAAAATAAAATCAATTCATTTTAGAAATTTTCACCTATTTAATATTTCGCAAGCATAACAACGTTATTATTATATCATGATTATAAACAACTAGCATAATTAAATTTAATCACAGACAAATCAAATATAACATGTAAGAATAAAGCATAAAAATAACTGTAAAGAAAATAAAATCCTTACAGAACTTCGACGCTATTCCCGTTGCTAGAAAACCTCCAAGCGGAATTTGCACTTCCATTTATTGAATCAAAAATCTAAATTATTACAAAAACATTACAAGTTCCTCTCAAAAAGAGTAAGAACTCTAGACGTAAGACAATTGAACTAAAAGCTAAGAGAAAAAGAAAGAAAAGCTTAGAAACTAAGAAAGAAACTAAAGAAAACTCAAAAAGTAAGAAATGAGAGAAAGAAAGAAGAGAGAAGTGAGGTTTTGAGGTGTGTTTTGAAGTGAATGGAAGGGGTATTTATAGGTGAGGATGGAGAGAAAAATGATTAAAAAAATGTTAAAAAAATATTAAAAAATAAAAACGTGTTTTGGACCTGAGGTCATCAATGACGCCGATGACGTCACGGGGCGGCCGCACGTGAAAATGGGTCAAAAACGCGTCATGCGCGCTGGCCGCCGCCGGGCGCCATACAAGGCCGGGCCGAGCGCCGCGCGCAGCTGCGCGCGTGAATAGCCGCGCGCTGCGCGGAAGCAGATCAACGCGCGCGCGGGCGCGCGCGCTGGGCGCGCGCGGCCTGGCGCCGGGCGCGCGCGCCGGGCGCTGGCCGGGCCGCGCGCGCGTTTTTCCGTCTTTGACATTTTTGACCTTTTCGACCCATTTTGTCCAATTTTTCCATGTTTGTTGACCTTTTTCCACTTATTTATCAATTTATTTGTGATGTATTGCTTCAAGTATTCTTCTTTGAGTCTTTACATTGCGTTTTTAGGCCAAAATTCCTGAAAAACAATAAAAATACCCGTGATTCCGAAAAGACAAATTTATATAAATATATGATAAAACATATAAATATATATATTTTTAATCAATTAAAGTGCATAAAATCATGGTTATTTTAGTGCTTTTTGAGCACTCATCACAACCCCCAACCAGCTTCTTGCTAGTCCCTTAGCAAGAGAAGCGATAAAAACTAAAAATTAAACTATCCTAAATCACTTCCGTGGATTGACACGGTTGCATTTAGCCTATGCAACAAGCCTTTAAACCTCTAGGTTGCCCTAGTGGACGAGTTTGAGTCTCGTGAGGGTTTTCAGTAATGATACCCACAAACATTGTACTAAATGTAAAAACAAAAGAAACAATAAAAACAAACAACTTAAAAATTAAATTTACAACAAAATCACAAATTAACAACATCTCACAAAAATGTCTCATACTTTTTAATCTCCTTTAAGATCATAATTAAAATCTCAAGCATAAGTTATTTTAATCTCTTTAAACAATCATGATTTATTATAATAATTAGTCGAAAATCATTTTCATATTTCATATCAAAAATGTATCAATTTAATTTCACCCAATTTCAGTGTCATGAATCAGAATTCGCTTCGACTCTATTCCTCACAAGTCAATACTCTCAAAACACTGAATCCTATGGGTTCAAACACTCATACTAATTTATATGCGAAAGAGTTGATGTATAGAAATGAACTAATATGTTCGCATATGTATAAAGAATAAAGGCTCAAAGTGTTATTTTAACATTGATCTCATGAAAGGAATCAAATGTATAAATTATAAAGATATCATATATAAAAATTATTTTCATGCATAAATCAAACTCATTAAGAAAGAATTTCAAGATATATGCCTTTTACAAATGAAGAAATTGCAATGACTTTTTAGGGAATTACTTCTTATATCTTTCTTTTGTAATTAGCCTTTACTCACAACTTTGTAGGCAATGCGGGTTATAGTATGTAGATGATACTATTTTTATCTCTCTTCTTTTTTTTCTGTAGATATTTTTCAATATGTGTATTTTTTAGAGAGTCAACCCATGTACAGATTGTACATTTTTTTGGATTTTGGTGAGTGGTTAATTTTGTGGCTTTTCTGTTTGATCTTGGTTTAGGTAACCCCAGATATGTCTTTTGTTTTTGTAGTAGTCATGCATAAATGAGATATAAGCATATACTATCAATTTCTACTCAAATCATTTAATCTAAGCAAAAATAATAATCAAAAATATATGATACTCTATTAAGATGTAAAAATCCAGACATTCAATGCTAATACCTATAGAGATCATCTAAAAATTTGAAGAAATAAGAAATGTGTTTGGAGTAGAAAAAATATATATTTCACTCTGAATAAAGGAAATTAGGCTCAAATTATATCTCACAAAGGTAGTCTCCACTAAAAAAACTCATAAATACCGATTTTGGGTTTAATATAATTTCTACATCTTATCAAGAAATACTAATTATGACAAAAACTAACTAATTATCAAAAATAATTACAAAATATTTCATGATATGTTTTCAAAAATTAATCTAACAGTACAAAAGACTTAACTATTTACTTAAATTTGATTTAAAGAAATGATAAACTTTTGTGAAACTTTCTCTTTTTTTTTTTTTTTATTTTTTATTTTTTATTTTTTTTTATTCCAAAAATTACTAAATCACACAGAATAGAAATAAAACCAAGCACACAAAAAATGAAAAAGTATATTTTTTTTATATTTTTTTTTATTTATTTTTTAATTAAGCATGGTAACTTTTCACCACCCCCAACCTAGAACTTACATTGTCCTCAATGTAACAACTGTAAATTAAAGATAAAGAGAGAAGAGAAGAAAGATTACCTATTTCCTGAGAATGTGCAAGTAGTAATGGAAAATGCAGGTGCATCCATCATATTCATCATTAAAGTGTATACAGACAGATCGCTGTAAACTTCTAACATCTCAACAAATATTTTTAGTTTTAACAATTTAAAAATTATTCACATGTAATTAAAATGAAATAAACAATAAAATTAAGTAAATAAAACAAATAACAAACAAAAAATTTTATTTTTTATTTTTTTATTTTTTTATTTTTTTATTTTTTTATTTTTTTTACTTTTTTTTTATTTTTTTTTTTACCTAAAATGATGGGTTGCCTCCCATCCAACGCTTAGTTTAACGTCTTAGCAAGACGTATCTTTTTGGTGCTAAGGGTTACTCAGCCAAATGCAATCCATTTCAGCAATGTTGTTTGGTTCTTCTAAATAAGGCTTGACACGATGGCCATTGACTTTGAACGTTTTTTGTGTCTTGGAGTCCAATAGTTCCACTACTCCATGTTCAAATACTTGAACTATTTTGAATGGTCCATCCCATCTTGATCTCAGCTTTCCTAGAAACAATCTCAAATGAGAGTTAAATAAAAGAACTTTCATTCCAGGGTGAAGAGTCTTAGGAACTAGCCTCTTGTCATGATAGCGCTTAGTACGCTCCTTGTATAATTTGGCATTCTCATAGGCTTCATTCCTAATTTCTTCCAACTCATGAAGCTGGAGTAATCGTTTTTCACCTGCTTTATCTAAATCCATGTTTAACTCTTTAATTGCCCAATAAGCTTTGTGTTCAAGTTCAACTGGAAGGTGGCACACTTTCCCAAAGATTAACCGGTAAGGGCTCATCCCAATAGGTGTTTTGTAAGCGGTGCGGTATGCCCATAAGGCATCATTTAGCTTAAATGCCCAATCCTTCCTTGACGGACGCACAGTGCGTTCCAATATTCCCTTAATTTGCCTATTGCTCACTTCCACTAAACCGGAAGTTTGAGGATGATATGGAGTAGGTACTTTATATGTGATGTTGTACTTGTTTAGTACTCCATCAAAGAGTTTGTTACAAAAATGGCTACCTCCATCACTTATTATAGCTCTAGGCGTTCTGAACCTACTGAATATGAAATATTTCAAGAATTTCACAAAAACATTAGCATCATTGGTTTTGGTGGGGATAGCTTCTACCCACTTGGACACATAATCCACAGCAACCAAAATGTATTGAAAACCATTAGATGGGGGAAAAGGACCCATGAAGTCAATCCCCCATACATCAAAGAGTTCAACAACTAAATTAGATGTCAAAGGCATTTCATCTCTTTTGCTTATGTTTCCTGTTCTTTGACATCTATCACATTGTGCACAAAACATACGAAGCATCTTTAAAAAGAGTGGGCCAAAAGAATCCAGATCGTAATATCTTACGGGCTGTCTTTTCACCTCCAAAATGACCCCACAATGAAGTTCATGACAAAAAGTCGAATGCTCTTATGTTCTTCTTTCCGGTACACATCTCCTGATGACTTGATCTTGACCAATCTTGTATAAATAAGGGTCATCCCGTAAATAGTCCTTAATAGTTTTAAAAACCTTTTCTTGTCCTGATATGAAGTGTTAGGTTGCAAAACACCAAAGTGGCAAGATAGTTTACAATATCAAAGATACCATGGGTTCGGACCTATGAAAAATAACTGCTCATCAGAAAGGTTTCAACTATATCGTCATTACTCTCATCTTTAAGAGAATTGAAGTCAGAAATCAACCTAGACAAATGGTCAGCTACTAAGTTTTCACTGCCTTTCTTATCCTTGATTTCTAGGTCAAATTCTTGTAAGAGTAAGACCCACCTAATTAATCTTGGCTTGGCATTTGGTTTACTTAATAGGTATCTTAAAGCAAGATGATCGTAATGTACAATCACTTTAGATCCTACTAAATAAGACCGAAATTTGTCTAAAGAGAATACTATAGCCAAGAATTCCTTTTCAGTGGTGGTGTAATTCATTTGGGCATCATTGAGTGTTTTGCTAGCATAGTAGATGACATGTAAACGCTTATCCACTCTTTGTCCCAGGACTGCTCCTATTGCATAATCAGAAGCGTCACACATTATCTCAAAAGGTAAAGACCATTTGGTGCCATTATAACAGGGGTAGATGTTAGTTTCTCTTTCAAGGTATTAAAGGAAATAAGGCAGTCATTGTTGAAGTCAAATTCAGCATCTTTGGATAGTAAGTTACATAAAGGACGACTTATTTTAGAGAAATCTTTAATAAATCGTCTGTAAAATCCTGCATGTCCCAAGAAGCTTCTTATCCCCTTCACAGATGTAGGGAGGTAGTTTGGATATCAATTCAACTTTTGCCTTATCAACTTCAATACCCTTGTTTGAAATTATATGTCCTAAAACTATCCCTTGTTGAACCATAAAATGACTTTTCTCCCAACTAAGGGTTAGATTGCATTCAATGCATCTTTCTAAAACCAAAGTCAATTTATGTAAGCAATCATCAAATGAGTTCCCAAAGACAGAGAAATCGTCCATGAAAATTTCAATGAATTTCTCCACCATGTCCGAGAAAATAGATATCATGCATCTCTGGAAAGTGGCAAGGGCATTGCATAACCCAAATGGCATTCTCGCGAAAAGCAAATGTCCCAAAAGGACATGTAAATGTGGTCTTTTCTGATCTTCTCAAGTGCTATGGGTACTTGATAATATCCAGATAGTCCATCCAAAAACAAGAAAATTAGGTCTACTAATCTTTCCAACATTTGATCAATGAATGGAAGAGGAAAGTGATCCTTTTTCGTATATAAATTTAGTTTCCTAAAATCTATACACATTCTCCATCCAAAGGATTATTCTAGTGGGCACTAATTCACTTTTATCATTTTTAACAACTGTTATCCCAGATTTCTTTGGTACCACATGCACTGGACTAACCCACTTACTATCCGCAATAGGATAGATAATCCCTTCTTCTAATAATTTAAGGATTTCCTTTTAACTACCTCTTGCATGTTTGGGTTTAGTCTTCTTTGGGCCTCTCGCATGTGTTTAGCACCATCCTCCAAGTTGATCTTGTGCATACACATTGTTGGACTAATGCCTCTTATATCCCCTATACTCCAACCTATAGATTTCTTAAACTGTTTAAGCACTTTGATGAGTTCTTTTTCTTGTGGTTTGGTCAAGGTTGAAGAAATTATCATTGGATATGTTTCTCCTTCTCCCAAAAACACATATTTTAAGTGCTCAGGTAAGTCTTTGAGTTCAAGTTCAGGTGGATTGGCCTCTTTAAGAGATGAAGAACTAGGTAGATTTAAAAGTGTACTAGATTTTGTCATCACTTCATTATTGTCTAGTTGTTCAAGGTACCCCTTAATTTCTTCATCTAAATCTTCTTCAACCTTTTCAAGTGTAAGAACGGTTTCAAGCTTGTCTTCTATTCTGGTTTGGAAAAAGGTGGTTTGGACAAGATTATCCAAAGGATCAACTTCGAATATTTCGTCGATGGCAAAAATAGAAGGGAAAGGTGAAGAATCAAAAACTTTGAAATGAACAGTCTCTCCTAAGACTGTCATTGTCAAATTTCCATCTTGGACATCAATAATAGTTTTAGTAGTTGCCATAAATGGTCTACCAAGCAATATTGTATGCTCTCTGTCCAATGCCGGATTTTCTTGCATATCCAGAACCACAAAGTCAACAGTGTATTATCGGTTTGTCTACCTGTACCAAAACATCCTCAACTATTCCTCCGGATATTTAAGAGATCTATCCGCAAGTTGCGTGGACATAGTTGTGGGTTTTAAATCCCCTAGATTGAGTTGTAAGAATATAGAGTAGGGCATCAAATTTATACTAGCACCTAAATCAAGCATTGCTTTAGCAACCTTCCTATCCCCCATAGTTATGTTTATAATAAAACTTCCAGGGTCTTTCAACTTAGGGGTAGTTTGTGCTGAAGTACAATGCTAGAAATTTCTGATACTACTACTCGTTCATTCAGCTCATACCTCCTTTTCTTAGTGTTCAACTCTTTGAAAAACTTGGCATATGAGGGCACATTCATGATCACTTCTAATAATGGTAAATTGATATTTACTTTAGAGAGCATATTAAAAAGATCATTGAATTTCTTATCTTGTTTGGATTCTTTCAATCGGTGGGGAAAAGGTACTTGCATCCGTGTGGTTCTCGTTGTCTTTTGAATTTTGGGAGTGTCGGATGACCCCCAATGAGTTTTTCGAAGGCTTGTTAAGTTTAACACTTGTTTCTCCTTTTTGCGAGATTAGAATATCGCCTTCTTTGTTACATGAACTACAAGGTAGTTTAGAGATTTCGTG
Organism: Hippophae rhamnoides; assembly: GCA_033030585.1. Classification (NCBI taxonomy): domain Eukaryota; kingdom Viridiplantae; phylum Streptophyta; class Magnoliopsida; order Rosales; family Elaeagnaceae; genus Hippophae; species Hippophae rhamnoides. Next base: position 53,384,741 of record CM065430.1, read on the forward strand.
TAAACTCGGTATTGACTACCTTACCACTTCGAAGAGTTCTAACATCTTTTGCTTGTTCCGTTGATCGGGCAACTTTCCTGGTTCTTTCTTTTGCATTTGTTCAGCCAGTTGCCCAACTTTAGATTCAATTCTTTTAACCGAAGCCTCCATGGTGTTCAACCTTTGATTAGTCATCAGTTGGTTGTCACGACTAACTTGAATAAAAGCATTCAAGCTATCTTCTAAGGTTGGTTTAAAAGATTGGCTTGGTGGGTAAGGGTGGTTGTAGGTTGGGTGATTATAGGTGTTTGGATGATACTTTTGAAAAGATTGGACTTCCTCTATGGCATCGACACTAGAATCACAAGTATTTGAACAATTATGAGTACCATGCCCAATTGAACAACACACTCCAAATACCTCTTGATTTGAAATTTGGTGAGACGTGAGGAATTTCACTTGTTTAGTCAATTCAGCATGTTGCAAGGTTATCTCATTATCAAAGCCGACTTCATTGACCTTTTCTTCCCTTATACCACCTCTTTGTTGGGAATTAGAACCCAATAGCTCATAGATATTATAGGTTTCCTCTGCGGTCTTTTCTCCTACAAAGACCTCCAAGAAGATTATCAACCATGTATTGACTCAGTAGTGTCAATCCATCGTAAAAGAATTGGTTTTGTAGTCAGAAGTGGAAAGCTATGATTTTGACATTGAATGAAAAGGAGTTTGAATCGTTCCCAAGCTTCATGAAAGTGGCTCTTCATTCATTTGAGAAAATGTTGCTATCTTTGTTCTTAGATCAATGATCTTTTGATGGGAATAGAACCTACCCATAAAAATTTCATAGATCGCCTCCCAAGTTTTAAGAGAACTCCGACTGTAGAGTAATGAACCATGACCAAGCTTTATCTTTGAGAGTGTAAGGAAAACACCTCATCCTAAGTTGATCTTCATTAATTGCATGTAGTGGAAAGTTTTGGACAATAGCATAGAATTCTCGAATGAAATGCAAAGGGTCTTCATTAGGGATACCGTAAAAGGAAGGTAACAAAGAATAATGAATCTTTTTCAATTCATAATTCCTTGCAGCCTCTTGTAATTGGATGCCGGAAGTTACATTGCCAATGATTGGCATTGTATAGTCTTTCATCTTTTTCCGCCTATCTTCAGCATCTCCCATGGTTGTTTGTAGTTGAAAATGATCCTCCTCCTATTGTGAATCAACATTTTGCTCTTAAAAACAATAGTAGATATCTCTAAAAAAAAGTGCAAGGAACCTAATTTTTTTTATTTTTTTTTAATTTTAATTTAAACGAAGGGACAAAATTTTTGAAACAAACAAATTTATTTCATTTAAATTTTTTTTTATTACACGCAAACTAAAACAAAGGAAAATACAATAATGGGTGACCTCCCATGTAGGACTAAAATTTATCGTCTTCTAGTAAGACGTTGCTTGGAGATTGCAGAATGAAAAACTCAATGTCTCCTCTTCATTGAATTCATTTAAGTTTCAAATTAGTCTTTGCCTTTTTGCAAATGTTCAACTAACTGTTCAACTTGAACTTCCACCTTTTTGATAGAAGCTTCCATAGAGTCCAACCGTTGATTGGTTTTAGATTGATTATCCCTACAAACTTGAATAAAAGAATTCAAGTTGTCCTCCAGGGTTGGTTTATTTGGAATGCTTCTTGGAATAGGTGGGTGGAATTGCTGGCCTGCCTGGTTTGAGCTTTGAGGGAAAGGAGGGTTGTTTTGCCTCCAAGAGAAATTTGGATGACTTCTCCACCCAGGATTATAGGTATTTGAATTGGGATCAAACCATGGTCTCTGTTGATATGCTCCCAACACATTAACCTGCTCAGGTCCAGTTGTATCTCCTTGATATGGACAGGCTTCAGTACCATGTCCCATGTTGCTGTACAAACCATATTGTTCATTATTGGTGTTGGTATGTGTAGCGAGAAGGGCAACTTGCTTAGTCAGTTGAACAAGTTGTTGTTGAACTTCATTACTGGAGTCGATTTCATGAACACCAGCTTTTCTCACTCGGGAGCTTTTCTGTTGGGAATTAGCACCCAACATCTCAAAGAGGTTATACGTTTCTGATGTAGTCTTTTCTCTTATTGCTCCTCCTGCAGCGTTGTCGACAATGAACTGATATTGTTGTGTAAGTCCATCGTAAAAGAATTGGTTCTGCAACTGTAGGGGAAAGCTATGATGGGGACATTGAGTGAGAAACATTTTGAACCTATCCCAAGCTTCATGGAATGGTTCTCCTTCCATCTGAGAGAAAGTAGCAATCTTTCCTCTCAGCTCTGATGTTTTTTTATGGGAATAGAATTTTCCCATGAATTTATTGTAAATGTTACCCCATGTCATCAGAGAACCTGGGGGAAGTGACATCAACCAAGCTTTGGCCTTATCCTTTAAGGTGTAGGGAAAACATCTCATTCTAAGTTGATCCTCGTTTAGAATACCGAGAGGGAATGTTTGGACCGTAGCATAGAAATCTCTCATAAAGGAAAGAGAATCTTCATTAGGTAGCCCATAAAAGGAAGGAAGCATAGAAAAATGAATATTTTTAAGGTCATAATTCCGAGCAGCCTCTCCCAATCGGATAGCGGCGAGCTGCCGTGCCAATCACCGGTCTTGCAAACTCCTTCATCGTGGTTTCCCTAACATGTTGGTTTTCCTCCATTTCTTTTGGTTCTAGTAAAGGATTAAGACTTGGTTCTATGTTTGGCTCAAAATCAGGTTGATGGGTAGGATCTAGTGTTGTTGACACTTGTTTAAATTTATGAATATTATTTACATATGGTGTTAGGGGGTTTCCTAAGGATCTCCTACCACGCATAGACTATTTTTAAACGTAAATTTAAAACTCCTGTCAACAAAAATAAAAAAAATTAGAGAAAATTTCCATGGCATTTAATACAAAACACTAGACAAAACTAGTAAATTTTTTTTTTAAAATAACATAATCAGTATTAACCAAGAGTGTTCCCAGGAAAGAATGGTGGTGCAATGGCTCCTTAAAAACCATTCTCCTAGCCAGAACAACGTTCCCAGGAAAGACTAGTGGCACAAAGGCTTCAAAGAACTAGTCTCCTAGACAGAACTCCCTTAGATTTTTACTTTTCATGCCTTTTAGTTTTTTTTTTAATTTACTATTCATGAACGGTAATTTTTATTTTACTATTCACGCTATCTTATTTCTTATTAACTTAAAATTTTTTTTAAAATTTTTTAATTTTTTTTTAATTTACTATTCATGAACGGTAATTTTTATTTTACTATTCACGCTGTCTTATTTTTTATTAACTTAAAATTTTTTTAAAAATTTTTTAATTTTTTTTAATTTACTATTCATGAACCGTAATTTTTATTTTACTATTCACGCTATCTTATTTCTTATTAACTTAAAAAAATTTTTATAATTTTTTTTTACTATTCATGAACGGTAAAAACTTTTTACTTCAAATTTCAAATTTCTAAATTTTACTATTTATGCTATAGTTAAAATTTTTTTATTTTTTTTATTTTATATTTTTTTATATTTTTTTATATTTTTTTATATTTTTTTATATTTTTATTATTTCTTATGAAATTTGAAATTTGATTAAATTTTATTTTATTTATTTGTTTTTATTTTTTTTAAAAAAAATCACAATTATTTACAACACAAAAATATTTTTAAAATTTTGATAAATAAATTAAAAACGCTATTCCTTCCCTGGCAACGGCGCCAAAAAACTTGATGAACGAAAACCGGCATCGCCGATTCTCGCAAATACTTTGGTTTTAATATTTGTAAAACTCTCGCAAGTGCACGAATCATTTCGTAGAAAATGATAAGTATACTCCCAAGGTCGATCTAAGGAAGGAATGTTTGTGGTTCTTAATTTATTATTCAAACTTTTAAAAACGAAATTAAATCCTAAACATCCTGTCACGATAGTTTGGTTTTTGTGTTCCTAATCTAATAACATAAAATAAGCATATATACAGATTAATTAAATATAATAAAAAAAATAAACATAGATACAAATTCAATAAATAAATATAAATACAGATTCAATAAATATTCATGCAAATTTTATCATTTATATTAGTGGAGTATTTATGGATATAATAACTAAATTAATTATGCTTGCTCATATTATCTAGGTTATTAAAGATATAAATTGATATTTTATTGATTCTCTCTTTTTGTATTGAATACCACCTTTGGTGGGGTTAGATATTCTTTGTTAACTAAACAAATCAATTAACACCTATGGGTGGGGTTGATAACTAATTTGGTTAATTAAATTAATTCCTTTTTCTAAGAGATTGAAAATGAACCATTTAAATGCCACCTTTGGTGGGGTTAGACAGTTTAAACTTTATTCAAGGTGTCCAAATTAAACCCAAGAATTTAGTTATCCGAGTACTAACTTTCAAGTTTTAAAACCACTATTGAAAACATGTTGTCAATACATTTTCACACAATAATTCTTATAAAAACTTTTGAAAGAGAGCTTCACTCTAACTACCGAGCGACTGTACCAACCAAAAAAAGAGCACTACTCGAACTTAGACCGATAACTAAACCTTAAAATCTAATTTTCAGATTTAAGTTTGTAATGAAAAATAATATATTTCTCTCTAACATCCTTAATATAAAATCTTGAATAAAAATAAAATCAATTCATTTTAGAAATTTTCACCTATTTAATATTTCGCAAGCATAACAACGTTATTATTATATCATGATTATAAACACCTAGCACAGTTAAATTTAATCACAGACAAATCAAATAAAACATGTAAGAATAAAGCATAAAAATAAATCAGAAGAAAATAAAATCCTTACGAAACTTCGACGCTATTCCCGTTGCTAGAAAACCTCCAAGCGGAATTTGCACTTCCATTTATTGAATCAAAAATCTAAATTATTACAAAAACATTACAAGTTCCTCTCAAAAAGAGAAGAACTCTAAACCTAAGAGAATTGAACTAAAAACTAAGAGAAAAACTAAGAAAAGCTTAGAAACTAAGAAAGAAACTAAGAAAAACTCAAAAACTAAGAAATGAGAGAAAGAAAGAAGAGAGAAGTGTGGTTTTGAGGTGTGCTTTGAAGTGAATGGAAGGGGGGTATTTATAGGTGAGGATGGAGAGAAAAAATGAGTAAAAAAATATTAAAAAATAAAAAAAACGTGTAGTGGACATGCTGAGGTCATCAATGACGTCAGCATGACGTCACAAGGGCTGCTGCACGAGAAAAATGGGGTGAAAACGCGTTAGGCACGCGGCTGGGCCGCTGGCCGGGCAGCCGCGCGCGGCTGCGAGGTATCAACGCGCGCGGGCGCAGCAATGGCGCGCGGGCGCCGCGCTGGGCCGCGCGCTGGCGCTTGCGACGCGCGATTTCCGTCTTTTTGACATTTTTGACCTTTTCGACCAATTTTGTCCACTTTTTCCATGTTTGTTGACCTTTTCCCACTTATTTATTAATATATTTGTGATGTATTGCTTCAAGTATTCTGCTTTGAGTCTTTACATTACGTTTTTAGGCCAAAATTCCTGAAAAACAATAAAAATACCCGTGATTCCGAAAAAGACAAATTTATATAAATATATGATAAAACATATAAATATATATATTTTTAATCAATTAATGTGCATAAAATCATGGTTATTTTAGTGCTTTTTGAGCACTCATCAATACAGACTCATTAAAAATATACAAAAAGAACCCTAGGTTAGCACCAATATCTCCTTTATAGCTCAATTGAATAAAACCGGAAGTAAGTAAAATGAAAATGGTGCGTCAAAACCTTTAAATCTCCGGTAAGTGATGTAAACGATGGAATTTGGGTACAAAAATTATTTTCCAAATGCAGAGCTAATCATATTGTGTAATTTTATATGCGATTCGATATGATTTATTATAACAGTCGTTTCCGTACCCGAGTAAAAAGTTATCTACGTTGAAAATTGTAACTCATATTTATCAAATGTTTTGTTGTTTTTGAAAATGTGAACAACATCTCCTTTCCTATTCTATTCTCTTATTATTTTGAGAAGAATACAGACTGATTAAACATATATAAAAAGAACCCAAGGTTTGCACCAATATCTCCTTTATAGGTCTATTGAATAAAACTGGAAGTAAGTAAAATTAAAATGGTGCGTCAAAACCTTTAAATCCTCGGTATGTGATGTAAACGATGGAATTTGTGTACAAAAATGATTTTCCAAATGGAGACCTAATCATATTGTGTAATTTTATACGAGCTTCGATTTGATATATTATAATAGTCGTTTCGATACCCGAGTAAAAAATTATTTCCGTTGAAAGTTCCTCGGTATGTGATGTAAACGATGGAATTTGTGTACAAAAATGATTTTCCAAATGGAGACATAATCATATTGTGTAATTTTATATGAGCTTCGATTTGATTTATTATAATAGTCGTTTCGATACCCGAGTAAAAAATTATTTCCGTTGAAAGTTGTAACTCATATTTATCAAATGTTTTGTTGTTTTTGAAAACGTGAACAACATGTCCTTTTGTACTATCTTCTCTTATTATTTTGAGAAGAATATAGATTGCTTAAACATATAAAAAAAAAACCCTTGGTTGGCACCAATATACCCTTTATAGCTCTGTTGAATAAAACCGGAATTAAGTAAAATTAAAATGGTGCGTTAAAACCTTTAAATCTTCAGTAAGTGATGTAAATGATGGAATTTGGGTACAAAAATTATTTTCCAAATGGATACCTAATCATATTGGGTAATTGTTTACGCGATTCGATTTGATTTATTATAATAGTCGTTTCGATACCCGAGTAAAAAGTTATCTCCGTTGAAAATTGTAACTCATATTTATCAAATGTTTTGTTGTTTTTGAAAATGTGAACAACATCCCCTTTCCTATTCTCTTCTCTTATTATTTTGAGAAGAATACATACTGATTAAACATATATAAAAAGAACCCTAGGTTGGCACCAATATCTCCTTTATAACTCTATTGAAAAAAACCGGAAGTAAGTATAATGAAAATGGTGCCTCAAAACCTTTAAATCTTCAGTAAGTGATGTAAACGATGGAATTTGGGTACAAAAATGATTTTCCAAATGGAGACCTAATCATATTGTGTAATTTTATACGCAATTCGATTTGATTTGTTATAATAGTCGTTTCGATACCCGAGTAAAAAGTTATCTCAGTTGAAAATTGTAACTCATATTTGTCAAATGTTTTGTTGTTTTTGAAAATGTGAACAACGTGTCCTTTCCTACTCTCTTCTCTTATTATTTTGAGAAGAATATAGATTGATTAAACATAAACAAAAAGAACCCTAGCTTGGCACCAATATCTCCTTTATAGCTCTATTGAATAAAACCGGAAGTAAGTAAAATGAAAATGGTGCGTCAAAAGCTTCAAATCCTCGGTAAGTGGTGTAAACGATGGAATTTTTGTACAAAAATGATTTTCCAAATGTAGAGCTAATCATATTGTGTAATTTTATATGCGATTCGATTTGATTTATTATAACAGTCGTTTCCGTACCCGAGTAAAAAGTTATCTACGTTGAAAATTGTAACTCATATTTATCAAATGTGTTGTTGTTTTTGAAAATGTGAACAACATCTCCTTTCCTATTCTATTCTCTTATTATTTTGAGAAGAATACAGACTCATTAAACATATATAAAAAGAACCCAAGGTTTGCACCAATATCTCCTTTGTAGGTCTATTGAATAAAACTGGAAGTAAGTAAAATTAAAATGGTGTGTCAAAACCTTTAAATCCTCGGTATGTGATGTAAACGATGGAATTTGTGTACAAAAATGATTTTCCAAATGGATACCTAATCATATTGTGTAATTTTATACGAGCTTCGATTTGATATTTTATAATAGTCGTTTCGATACCCGAGTAAAAAATTATTTACGTTGAAAGTTCCTCGGTATGTGATGTAAACGATGGAATTTGTGTACAAAAATGATTTTCCAAATGGAGACATAATCATATTGTGTAATTTTATATGAGCTTCGATTTGATTTATTATAATAGTCGTTTCGATACCAGAGTAAAAATTTATTTCCATTGAAAGTTGTAACTCATATTTATCAAATGTTTTGTTGTTTTTGAAAACGTGAACAACATGTCCTTTTGTACTATCTTCTCTTATTATTTTGAGAAGAATATAGACTGATATAAACATATATAAAAAGAACCCAAGGTTTGCACCAATATCTCCTTTATAGGTCTATTGAATAAAACTGGAAGTAAGTAAAATTAAAATGGTGCGTCAAAACCTTTAAATCCTCGGTATGTGATGTAAACGATGGAATTTGTGTACAAAAATGATTTTCCAAATGGAGACCTAATCATATTGTGTAATTTATACGTGCTTCGATTTGATATATTATAATAGTCGTTTCGATACCCGAGTAAAAAATTATTTCCGTTGAAAGTTCCTCGGTATGTGATGTAAACGATGGAATTTGTGTACAAAAATGATTTTCCAAATGGAGACATAATCATATTGTGTAATTTTATATGAGCTTCGATTTGATTTATTATAATAGTCGTTTCGATACCCGAGTAAAAAATTATTTCCGTTGAAAATTGTAACTCATATTTATCAAATGTTTTGTTGTTTTTGAAAACGTGAACAACATGTCCTTTTGTACTATCTTCTCTTATTATTTTGAGAAGAATATAGACTGATATAAACATATATAAAAAGAACCCAAGGTTTGCACCAATATCTCCTTTATAGGTCTATTGAATAAAACTGGAAGTAAGTAAAATTAAAATGGTACGTCAAAACCTTTAAATCCTCGGTATGTGATGTAAACGATGGAATTTGTGTACAAAAATGATTTTCCAAATGGAGACCTAATCATATTGTGTAATTTATACGTGCTTCGATTTGATATATTATAATAGTCGTTTCGATACCCGAGTAAAAAATTATTTCCGTTGAAAGTTCCTCGGTATGTGATGTAAACGATGGAATTTGTGTACAAAAATGATTTTCCAAATGGAGACATAATCATATTGTGTAATTTTATATGAGCTTCGATTTGATTTATTATAATAGTCGTTTCGATACCAGAGTAAAAATTTATTTCCGTTGAAAGTTGTAACTCATATTTATCAAATGTTTTGTTGTTTTTGAAAACGTGAACAACATGTCCTTTTGTACTATCTTCTCTTATTATTTTGAGAAGAATATAGACTGATATAAACATATATAAAAAGAACCCAAGGTTTGCACCAATATCTCCTTTATAGGTCTATTGAATAAAACTGGAAGTAAGTAAAATTGAAATGGTGCGTCAAAACCTTTAAATGCTCGGTATGTGATGTAAACGATGGAATTTGTGTACAAAAATTATTTTCCAAATGGAGACCTAATCATATTGTGTAATTTATACGTGCTTCGATTTGATATATTATAATAGTCGTTTCGATACCCGAGTAAAAAATTATTTCCGTTGAAAGTTCCTCGGTATGTGATGTAAACGATGGAATTTGTGTACAAAAATGATTTTCCAAATGGAGACATAATCATATTGTGTAATTTTATATGAGCTTCGATTTGATTTATTATAATAGTCGTTTCGATACCCGAGTAAAAAATTATTTCCGTTGAAAATTGTAACTCATATTTATCAAATGTTTTGTTGTTTTTGAAAACGTGAACAACGTCTCCTTTCCTATTCTATTCTCTTATTATTTTGAGAAGAATACAGACTGATTAAACATATATAAAAAGAACCCAAGGTTTGCACCAATATCTCCTTTATAGGTCTATTGAATAAAACTGGAAGTAAGTAAAATTAAAATGGTGCGTCAAAACCTTTAAATCCTCGGTATGTGATGTAAACGATGGAATTTGTGTACAAAAATGATTTTCCAAATGGAGACCTAATCATATTGTGTAATTTTATACGAGCTTCGATTTGATATATTATAATAGTCGTTTCGATACCCGAGTAAAAAATTATTTCCGTTGAAAGTTCCTCTGTATGTGATGTAAACGATGGAATTTGTGTACAAAAATGATTTTCCAAATGGAGACATAATCATAATGTGTAATTTTATATGAGCTTCGATTTGATTTATTATAATAGTCGTTTCGATACCCGAGTAAAAAATTATTCCCGTTGAAAGTTGTAACTCATATTTATCAAATGTTTTGTTGTTTTTGAAAACGTGAACAACATGTCCTTTTGTACTATCTTCTCTTATTATTTTGAGAAGAATATTGACTGATATAAACATATATAAAAAGAACCCAAGGTTAGCACCAATATCTCCTTTATAGGTCTATTGAATAAAACCGAATTAAGTAAAATTGAAATGGTGCGTCAAATTCTTTAAATCTTCGGTATGTGATGTAAACGATGGAATTTATGTACAAAAATCATTTTCCAAATGGATACCTAATCATATTGTGTAATTGTATACGCAATTCGATTTGATTTATTATAATAGTCGTTTCGATACCCGAATAAAAAGTTATCTAAGTTGAAAGTTGTACATCATATTTATCAAATGTTTTGTTGTTTTCGAAAATGTGAAAAACAACCCCTTTCCTATTCTCTTCTCTTATTATTTTGAGAAGAATACATACTGATTAAACATATACAAAAAGAACCCTAGGTTGGCACCAATATCTCCTTTATAACTCTATTGAAAAAACCCGAAAGTAAGTATAATGAAAATGGTGCCTCAAAACCTTTAAATCTTCAGTAAGTGATGTAAACGATGGAATTTGGGTACAAAAATGATTTTCCAAATGGAGACCTAATCATATTGTGTAATTTTATACGCAATTCGATTTGATTTATTATAATAGTCGTTTCGATACCCGAGTAAAAAGTTATCTCAGTTGAAAATTGTAACTCATATTTGTCAAATGTTTTGTTGTTTTTGAAAATGTGAACAACGTGTCCTTTCCTACTCTCTTCTCTTATTATTTTGAGAAGAATATAGATTGATTAAACATATACAAAAAGAACCCTAGCTTGGCACCAATATCTCCTTTATAGCTCTATTGAATAAAACCGGAAGTAAGTAAAATGAAAATGGTGCGTCAAAAGCTTCAAATCCTCGGTAAGTGGTGTAAACGATGGAATTTTTGTACAAAAATGATTTTCCAAATGGAGAGCTAACCATATTGTGTAATTTTATATGGGATTCGATTTGATTTATTATAACAGTCGTTTCCGTACCCGAGTAAAAAGTTATCTACGTTGAAAATTGTAACTCATATTTATCAAATGTGTTGTTGTTTTTGAAAATGTGAACAACATCTCCTTTCCTATTCTATTCTCTTATTATTTTGAGAAGAATACAGACTCATTAAACATATATAAAAAGAACCCAAGGTTTGCACCAATATCTCCTTTGTAGGTCTATTGAATAAAACTGGAAGTAAGTAAAATTAAAATGGTGTGTCAAAACCTTTAAATCCTCGGTATGTGATGTAAACGATGGAATTTGTGTACAAAAATGATTTTCCAAATGGATACCTAATCATATTGTGTAATTTTATACGAGCTTCGATTTGATATTTTATAATAGTCGCTTTCGATACCCGAGTAAAAAATTATTTACGTTGAAAGTTCCTCGGTATGTGATGTAAACGATGGAATTTGTGTACAAAAATGATTTTCCAAATGGAGACATAATCATATTGTGTAATTTTATATGAGCTTCGATTTGATTTATTATAATAGTCGTTTCGATACCAGAGTAAAAATTTATTTCCATTGAAAGTTGTAACTCATATTTATCAAATGTTTTGTTGTTTTTGAAAACGTGAACAACATGTCCTTTTGTACTATCTTCTCTTATTATTTTGAGAAGAATATAGACTGATATAAACATATATAAAAAGAACCCAAGGTTTGCACCAATATCTCCTTTATAGGTCTATTGAATAAAACTGGAAGTAAGTAAAATTAAAATGGTACGTCAAAACCTTTAAATCCTCGGTATGTGATGTAAACGATGGAATTTGTGTACAAAAATGATTTTCCAAATGGAGACCTAATCATATTGTGTAATTTATACGTGCTTCGATTTGATATATTATAATAGTCGTTTCGATACCCGAGTAAAAAATTATTTCCGTTGAAAGTTCCTCGGTATGTGATGTAAACGATGGAATTTGTGTACAAAAATGATTTTCCAAATGGAGACATAATCATATTGTGTAATTTTATATGAGCTTCGATTTGATTTATTATAATAGTCGTTTCGATACCAGAGTAAAAATTTATTTCCGTTGAAAGTTGTAACTCATATTTATCAAATGTTTTGTTGTTTTTGAAAACGTGAACAACATGTCCTTTTGTACTATCTTCTCTTATTATTTTGAGAAGAATATAGACTGATATAAACATATATAAAAAGAACCCAAGGTTTGCACCAATATCTCCTTTATAGGTCTATTCAATAAAACTGGAAGTAAGTAAAATTAAAATGGTGCGTCAAAACCTTTAAATCCTCGGTATGTGATGTAAACGATGGAATTTGTGTACAAAAATTATTTTCCAAATGGAGACCTAATCATATTGTGTAATTTATACGTGCTTCGATTTGATATATTATAATAGTCGTTTCGATACCCGAGTAAAAAATTATTTCCGTTGAAAGTTCCTCGGTATGTGATGTAAACGATGGAATTTGTGTACAAAAATGATTTTCCAAATGGAGACATAATCATATTGTGTAATTTTATATGAGCTTCGATTTGATTTATTATAATAGTCGTTTCGATACCCGAGTAAAAAATTATTTCCGTTGAAAATTGTAACTCATATTTATCAAATGTTTTGTTGTTTTTGAAAACGTGAACCACATCTCCTTTCCTATTCTATTCTCTTATTATTTTGAGAATAATACAGACTGATTAAACATATATAAAAAGAACCCAAGGTTTGCACCAATATCTCCTTTATAGGTCTATTGAATAAAACTGGAAGTAAGTAAAAATAAAATGGTACGTCAAAACCTTTAAATCCTCGGTATGTGATGTAAACGATGGAATTTGTGTACAAAAATGATTTTCCAAATGGAGACCTAATAATATTGTGTAATTTTATACGAGCTTCGATTTGATATATTATAATAGTCGTTTCGATACCCGAGTAAAAAATTATTTCCGTTGAAAGTTCCTCTGTATGTGATGTAAACGATGGAATTTGTGTACAAAAATGATTTTCCAAATGGAGACATAATCATAATGTGTAATTTTATATGAGCTTCGATTTGATTTATTATAATAGTCGTTTCAATACCCGAGTAAAAAATTATTCCCGTTGAAAGTTGTAACTCATATTTATCAAATGTTTTGTTGTTTTTGAAAACGTGAACAACATGTCCTTTTGTACTATCTTCTCTTATTATTTTGAGAAGAATATTGACTGATATAAACATATATAAAAAGAACCCAAGGTTAGCACCAATATCTCCTATATAGGTCAATTGAATAAAACCAGAATTAAGTAAAATGAAATGGTGTCAAATTCTTTAAATCTTCGGTAAGTGATGTCAACGATGGAATTTTTGGACAAAAATCATTTTCCAAATGGATACCTAATCATATTGTGTAATTGTATACGCAATTCGATTTGATTTATTATAATAGTCGTTTCGATACCCGAATAAAAAGTTATCTAAGTTGAAAGTTGTAAATCATATTTATCAAATGTTTTGTTGTTTTCGAAAATGTGAAAAACATCCCCTTTCCTATTCTCTTCTCTTATTATTTTGAGAAGAATACATACTGATTAAACATCTACAAAAAGAACCCTAGGTTGGCACCAATATCTCCTTTATAACTCTATTGAAAAAAACCGGAAGTAAGTATAATGAAAATGGTGCCTCAAGACCTTTAAATCTTCAGTAAGTGATGTAAACGATGGAATTTGGGTACAAAAATGATTTTCCAAATGGAGACCTAATCATATTGTGTAATTTTATACGCAATTCGATTTGATTTATTATAATAGTCGTTTCGATACCCGAGTAAAAAGTTATCTCAGTTGAAAATTGTAACTCATATTTGTCAAATGTTTTGTTGTTTTTGAAAATGTGAACGAGGTGTCCTTTCCTACTCTCTTCTCTTATTATTTTGAGAAGAATATAGATTGATTAAACATATACAAAAAGAACCCTAGCTTGGCACCAATATCTCCTTTATAGCTCTATTGAATAAAACCGGAAGTAAGTAAAATGAAAATGATGCGTCAAAAGCTTCAAATCCTCGGTCAGTGGGGTAAACGATGGAATTTTTGTACAAAAATGATTTTCCAAGTGCAGAGCTAATCATATTGTGTAATTTTATATGCGATTCGATTTGATTTATTATAACAAATAAGCTCGCATTCGAGTAAAAAGTTATCAACGTTGAAAATTGTAACTCATATTTATCAAATGTTTTGTTGTTTTTGAAAACGTGAACAACATCTCCTTTCCTATTCTATTCTCTTATTATTTTGAGAAGAATACAGACTGATTAAACATATATAAAAAGAACCCAAGGTTTGCACCAATATCTCCTTTATAGGTCTATTGAATAAAACTGGAAGTCAGTAAAATTAAAATGGTGCGTCAAAACCTTTAAATCCTTGGTATGTGATGTAAACGATGGAATTTGTGTACAAAAATGATTTTCCAAATGGAGACATAATCATATTGTGTAATTTTATATGAGCTTCGATTTGATTTATTATAATAGTCGTTTCGATACCCGAGTAAAAAAATATTTCCGGTGAAAATTGTAACTCATATTTATCAAATGTTTTGTTGTTTTTGAAAACGTGAACAACATCTCCTTTCCTATTCTATTCTCTTATTATTTTGAGAAGAATACAGACTGATTAATCATATACAAAAAGAACCCAAGGTTTGCACCAATATCTCCTTTATAGGTCTATTGAATAAAACTAGAAGTAAGTAAAATGAAAATGGTGCGTCAAAACCTTCAAATCCTCGGTAAGTGATGTAAACGATGGAATTTGGGTACAAAAATGATTTTCCAAATGCAGACCTAATCATATTGGCTAATTTTATACGCGATTCGATTTGATTTTTTTTAATAGTCGTTTCGATACCCGAGTAAAAGGTTATCTCCGTTGAAAGTTGACACTCATATTTATCAAATGTTTTGTTGTTTTTGAAAATGTGGACAACCTCCCCTTTCCTATACTCTTAACTTATTATTTTGAAAAGTATACAGACTGAATAAACATAAACAACAAGAACCCTATGTTGGCACCAATATCTCCTTTATAGCTCTATTGAATAAAACCGGAAGTAAGTAAAATGAAAATGGTGCGTCAAAACCTTCAAATCCTCGGTAAGTAATGTAAACGATGGAATTTGGGTACAAAAATGATTTTCCAAAGGGAGACCTAATCATATTGTGTAATTTTATACGCAATTCGATTTGATTTATTATAATAGTCGTTTCGATACCCGAGTAAAAAGTTATGTCAGTTGAAAATTGTAACTCATATTTATCAAATGTTTTGTTGTTTTTGAAAATGTGAACAACATCCCCTTTCCTATTCTCTTCTCTTATTATTTTGAGAAGCATACAGACTCATTAAACATATACAAAAAGAACCCTAGGTTAGCACCAATATCTCCTTTATAGCTCAATTGAATAAAACCGGAAGTAAGTAAAATGAAAATGGTGCGTCAAAACCTTTAAATCTTCGGTAAGTGATGTAAACGATGGAATTTGGGTACAAAAATGATTTTCCAAATGCAGAGCTAATCATATTGTGTAATTTTATATGCGATTCGATTTGATTTATTATAACAGTCGTTTCCGTACCTGGGTAAAAAGTTATCTAAGTTGAAAATTGTAACTCATATTTATCAAATGTTATGTTGTTTTTGAAAACGTGAACAACATGTCCTTTTGTACTATCTTCTCTTATTATTTTGAGAAGAATATAGACTGATATAAACATATATAAAAAGAACCCAAGGTTGGCACCAATATCTCCTTTATAGGTCTATTTAATAAAACCGGAAGTAAGTAAAATGAAAATGGTGCGTCAAAACCTTTAAATCCTCGGTATGTGATTTAAACGATGGAATTTGTGTACAAAAATGATTTTCCAAATGGAGACCTAATCATATTGTGTAATTTTATACGCAATTTGATTTGATTTATTATAATAGTCGTTTCGATACCCAAATAAAAAGTTATCTCAGTTGAAAATTGTAACTCATATTTATCAAATGTTTTGTTGTTTTCCAAAACGTGAACAACATCTCTTTTCCTATTCTATTCTCTTATTATTTTGAGAAGAATACAGACTTATTAAACATATATAAAAAGAACCCAAGGTTTGCACCAATATCTCCTTTATAGGTCTATTGAATAAAACTGGAATAAGTAAAATTAAAATGGTGCGTCAAAACCTTTAAATCCTCGGTATGTGATGTAAACGATGGAATTTGTGTACAAAAATGATTTTCCAAATGGAGACCTAATCATATTGTGTAATTTTATACGAGCTTCGATTTGATATATTATAATAGTCGTTTCGATACCCGAGTAAAAAATTATTTCCGTTGAAAGTTCCTCGGTATGTGATGTAAACGATGGAATTTGTGTACAAAAATGATTTTCCAAATGGAGACATAATCATATTGTGTAATTTTATATGAGCTTCGATTTGATTTATTATAATAGTCGTTTCGATACCCGAGTAAAAAAATATTTCCGGTGAAAATTGTAACTCATATTTATCAAATGTTTTGTTGTTTTTGAAAACGTGAACAACATCTCCTTTCCTATTCTATTCTCTTATTATTTTGAGAAGAATACAGACTGATTAATCATATACAAAAAGAACCCAAGGTTTGCACCAATATCTCCTTTATAGGTCTATTGAATAAAACTAGAAGTAAGTAAAATTAAAATGGTGCGTCAAAACCTTCAAATCCTCGGTAAGTGATGTAAACGATGGAATTTGGGTACAAAAATGATTTTCCAAATGCAGACCTAATCATATTGGCTAATTTTATACGCGATTCGATTTGATTTGTTTTAATAGTCGTTTCGATACCCGAGTAAAAGGTTATCTCCGTTGAAAGTTGACACTCATATTTATCAAATGTTTTGTTGTTTTTGAAAATATGGACAACCTCCCCTTTCCTATACTCTTAACTTATTATTTTGAAAAGTATACAGACTGAATAAACATAAACAACAAGAACCCTATGTTGGCACCAATATCTCCTTTATAGCTCTATTGAATAAAACCGGAAGTAAGTAAAATGAAAATGGTGCGTCAAAACCTTCAAATCCTCGGTAAGTAATGTAAACGATGGAATTTGGGTACAAAAATGATTTTCCAAAGGGAGACCTAATCATATTGTGTAATTTTATACGCAATTCGATTTGATTTATTATAATAGTCGTTTCGATACCCGAGTAAAAAGTTATGTCCATTAAATATTGTAACTCATATTTATCAAATGTTTTGTTGTTTTTGAAAATGTGAACAACATCCCCTTTCCTATTCTCTTCTCTTATTATTTTGAGAAGCATACAGACTCATTAAACATATACAAAAAGAACCCTAGGTTAGCACCAATATCTCCTTTATAGCTCAATTGAATAAAACCTAAGTAAGTAAAATGAAAATGGTGCGTCAAAACCCTTATACCGTCGGTAAGTGATGTAAATGATGAAAATTGGGTACAAAAATGATTTTCCAAATGCAGAGCTAATCATATTGTGTAATTTTATATGCGATTCGATTTGATTTATTATAACAAATGCTTCCGCACTGGTAAAAAGTTATCTAAGTTGAAAATTGTAACTCATATTTATCAAATGTTTTGTTGTTTTTGAAAAGGTGAACAACATCTCCTTTCCTGTTCTATTGTCTTATTATTTTGAGAAGAATACGGACTTATTAAACATATATAAAAAGAACCCAAGGTTGGCACCAATATCACCTTTATAGGTCTATTGAATAAAACCGGAAGTAAGTAAAATGAAGATGGTGCGTCAAAACCATTAAATCCTCGGTATCTGATGTAAAAGTTGGAATTTGTGTAAAAAAATGATTTTCCGAATGGAGACCTAATCATATTGTGTAATTGTATATGAGCTTCGATTGGATTTATTATAATAGTCGTTTCGATACCCAAGTAAAAAGTTATCTCAGTTGAAAATTGTAACTCATATTTATTAAATGTTTTGTTGTTTTTAAAATTGTGAACAACCCCCACTTTCCTATACTCTTATCTTATTATTTTGAAAAGAATACAGATTGAATAAACATAAACAAAAAGAACCCTATGTTGGCACCAATATCTCTTTTATAGCTCTATTGAATAAAATCGGAAGTAAGTAAACTGAAAATGGTGCGTCAAAACCTTCAAATCCTCGGTATGTCATGTAAACGATGGAATTTGTGTATAAAATGATATTCCAAATGGAGACCTAATCATATTGTGTAATTTTATACGCAATTCGATTTGATTTATTATAATAGTCGTTTCGATACCCGAGTAAAAAGTTATGTCAGTTGAAAATTGTAACTCATATTTATCAAATGTTTTGTTGTTTTTGAAAATGTGAACAACATCCCCTTTCCTATTCTCTTCTCTTATTATTTTGAGAAGCATACAGACTCATTAAACATATACAAAAAGAACCCTAGGTTAGCACCAATATCTCCTTTATAGCTCAATTGAATAAAACCTAAGTAAGTAAAATGAAAATGGTGCGTCAAAACCTTTAAATCTTCGGTAAGTGATGTAAACGATGGAATTTGGGTACAAAAATGATTTTCCAAATGCAGAGCTAATCATATTGTGTAATTTTATATGCGATTCGATTTGATTTATTATAACAGTCGTTTCCGTACCTGGGTAAAAATTTATCTAAGTTGAAAATTGTAACTCATATTTATCAAATGTTTTGTTGTTTTTGAAAAGGTGAACAACATCTCCTTTCCTATTCTATTCTCTTATTATTTTGAGAAGAATACAGACTGATTAAACTTATATAAAAAGAACCCAAGGTTTGCACCAATATCTCCTTTATAGGTCTATTGAATAAAACTGGAAGTAAGTAAAATTAAAATGGTGTGTCAAAACCTTTAAATGCTCGGTATGTGATGTGAACGATGGAATTTGTGTACAAAAATGATTTTCCAAATGGAGACCTAATCATATTGTGTAATTTTATATGAGCTTTGTTTTGATATATTATAATAGTCGTTTCGATACCCGAGTAAAAGGTTATCTCCGTTGAAAGTTGACACTCATATTTATCAAATGTTTTGTTGTTTTTGAAAATATGGACAACCTCCCCTTTCCTATACTCTTAACTTATTATTTTGAAAAGTATACAGACTGAATAAACATAAACAACAAGAACCCTATGTTGGCACCAATATCTCCTTTATAGCTCTATTGAATAAAACCGGAAGTAAGTAAAATGAAAATGGTGCGTCAAAACCTTCAAATCCTCGGTAAGTAATGTAAACGATGGAATTTGGGTACAAAAATGATTTTCCAAAGGGAGACCTAATCATATTGTGTAATTTTATACGCAATTCGATTTGATTTATTATAATAGTCGTTTCCATTCCCGAGTAAAAAGTTATGTCAGTTGAAAATTGTAACTCATATTTATCAAATGTTTTGTTGTTTTTGAAAATGTGAACAACATCCCCTTTCCTATTCTCTTCTCTTATTATTTTGAGAAGCATACAGACTCATTAAACATATACAAAAAGAACCCTAGGTTAGCACCAATATCTCCTTTATAGCTCAATTGAATAAAACCGGAAGTAAGTAAAATGAAAATGGTGCGTCAAAACCTTTAAATCTTCGGTAAGTGATGTAAACGATGGAATTTGGGTACAAAAATGATTTTCCAAATGCAGAGCTAATCATATTGTGTAATTTTATATGCGATTCGATTTGATTTATTATAACAGTCGTTTCCGTACCTGGGTAAAAAGTTATCTAAGTTGAAAATTGTAACTCATATTTATCAAATGTTTTGTTGTTTTTGAAAAGGTGAACAACATCTCCTTTCCTATTCTATTCTCTTATTATTTTGAGAAGAATACAGACTGATTAAACATATATAAAAAGAACCCAAGGTTTGCACCAATATCTCCTTTATAGGTCTATTGAATAAAACTGGAAGTAAGTAAAATTAAAATGGTGCGTCAAAACCTTTAAATCCTCGGTATGTGATGTGAACGATGGAATTTGTGTACAAAAATGATTTTCCAAATGGAGACCTAATCATATTGTGTAATTTTATACGCAATTCGATTTGATTTATTATAATAGTCGTTTCGATACCCAAATAAAAAGTTATCTCAGTTGAAAGTTATAACTCATATTTATCAAATGTTTTGTTGTTTTCGAAAATGTGAACAACATCCCCTTTCCTATTCTCTTCTCTTATTATTTTGAGAAGAATACATACTGATTAAATATATACAAAAAGAACCCTAGGTTGGCACCAATATCTCCTTTATAACTCTATTGAAAAAAATCGGAAGTAAGTATAATGAAAATGGTGCCTCAAGACCTTTAAATCATCAGTAAGTGATGTAAACGATGGAATTTGGGTACAAAAATTATTTTCCAAATGGAGACCTAATCATATTGTGTAATTTTATACGCAATTCGATTTGATTTATTATAATAGTCGTTTCGATACCCGAGTAAAAAGTTATCTCAGTTGAAAATTGTAACTCATATTTGTCAAATGTTTTGTTGTTTTTGAAAATGTGAACAACGTGTCCTTTCCTACTCTCTTCTCTTATTATTTTGAGAAGCATACAGACTCATTAAACATATACAAAAAGAACCCTAGGTTCGCACCAATATCTCCTTTATAGCTCAATTGAATAAAACCGGAAGTAAGTAAAATGAAAATGGTGCGTCAAAAGCTTCAAATCCTCGGTAAGTGGTGTAAACGATGGAATTTTTGTACAAAAATGATTTTCCAAATGCAGAGCTAATCATATTGTGTAATTTTATATGCGATTCGATTTGATTTATTATAACAGTCGTTTCCGTACCTGAGTAAAAAGTTATCTACGTTGAAAATTGTAACTCATATTTATCAAATGTTTTGTTGTTTTCCAAAACGTGAACAACATCTCTTTTCCTATTCTATTCTCTTATTATTTTGAGAAGAATACAGACTTATTAAACATATATAAAAAGAACCCAAGGTTGGCACCAATATCACCTTTAGAGCTCTATTGAATAAAACCGGAAGTAAGTAAAATGAAAATCGTGCGTCAAAACCTTTAAATCTTCGGTAAGTGATGTAAACGATGGAATTTTTGTACAAAAATGATTTCCCAAATGAAGACCTAATCATATTTTGTCAATTTATACGAGCTTCGATTTGATATATTATAATAGTCGTTTCGATACCCGATTAAAAAGTTATCTCCGTTGAAAATTGTAACTCATATTTATCAAATGTTTTGTTGTTTTTGAAAACGTGAACAATATCCCCTTTCCTATTCTCTTCTCTTATAATTTTGAGAAGAATATAGATTGATTAAACATATACAAAAAGAACCCTAGGTTGGCACCAATATCTCCTTTATAGCTCAATTGAATAAAACCGGAAGTAAGTAAAATGAAAATGGTGCGTCAAAAGCTTCCAATCCTCGGTAAGTGGGGTAAACGATGGAATTTGTGTACAAAAATGATTTTCCAAATGGAGACATAATCATATTGTGTAATTTTATATGAGCTTCGATTTGATTTATTATAATAGTCGTTTCGATACCCGAGTAAAAAAATATTTCCGGTGAAAATTGTAACTCATATTTATCAAATGTTTTGTTGTTTTTGAAAACGTGAACAACATCTCCTTTCCTATTCTATTCTCTTATTATTTTGAGAAGAATACAGACTGATTAATCATATACAAAAAGAACCCAAGGTTTGCACCAATATCTCCTTTATAGGTCTATTGAATAAAACTAGAAGTAAGTAAAATGAAAATGGTGTGTCAAAACCTTTACATCTTCGGTAAGTGATGTAAACGATGGAATTTGTGTACAAAAGTGATTTTTCCAAATGGAGACCTAATCATATTGGGTAATTTTATACGTGATTCGATTTTATTTGTTATAATAGTCGTTTCGATACCCGAGTAAAAAGTTATCTCAGTTGAAAGTTGTAACTCATATTTATCAAATGTTTTGTTGTTTTTGAAAATGTGAACAACCTCCACTTTTCTATAATCTTATCTTATTATTTTGAAAAAATAGAGACTCAATAAACATAAACAAAAAGAACCCTAGTTTGGCACCAATATCTCCTTTATAGCTCTTTTGAATATAATCGGAAGTAAGTAAAATGAAAATGGTGCGTCAAAACCTTCAAATCCTCGGTAAGTAATGTAAACGATGGAATTTGGGTACAAAAATGATTTTCCAAAGGGAGACCTAATCATATTGTGTAATTTTATACGCAATTCGATTTGATTTATTATAATAGTCGTTTCGATACCCGAGTAAAAAGTTATGTCAGTTGAAAATTGTAACTCATATTTATCAAATGTTTTGTTGTTTTTGAAAATGTGAACAACATCCCCTTTCCTATTCTCTTCTCTTATTATTTTGAGAAGCATACAGACTCATTAAACATATACAAAAAGAACCCTAGGTTAGCACCAATATCTCCTTTATAGCTCAATTGAATAAAACCGGAAGTAAGTAAAATGAAAATGGTGCGTCAAAACCTTTAAATCTTCGGTAAGTGATGTAAACGATGGAATTTGGGTACAAAAATGATTTTCCAAATGCAGAGCTAATCATATTGTGTAATTTTATATGCGATTCGATTTGATTTATTATAACAGTCGTTTCCGTACCTGGGTAAAAAGTTATCTAAGTTGAAAATTGTAACTCATATTTATCAAATGTTTTGTTGTTTTTGAAAAGGTGAACAACATCTCCTTTCCTATTCTATTCTCTTATTATTTTGAGAAGAATACAGACTGATATAAACATATATAAAAAGAACCCAAGGTTGGCACCAATATCTCCTTTATAGGTCTATTGAATAAAACCGGAAGTAAGTAAAATGAAAATGGTGCGTCAAAACCTTTAAATCCTCGGTATGTGATGTAAACGATGGAATTTGTGTACAAAAATGATTTTCCAAATGGAGACCTAATCATATTGTGTAATTTTATATGCGATTCGATTTGATTTATTATAATAGTCGTTTCGATACCCGAGTAAAAAGTTATCTCAGTTGAAAGTTGTAACTCATATTTATCAAATGTTTTGTTGTTTTTGAAAATGTGAACAACATCCCCTTTCCTATACTCTTTCCTTATTATTTTGAAAAGAATACAGACTGATTAAACATATACAAAAAGAACCCTAGGTTGGCACCAATATCTCCTTTATAGCTCTTTTGAATATAATCGGAAGTAAGTAAAATGAAAATGGTGCGTCAAAACCTTCAAATCCTCGGTAAGTAATGTAAACGATGGAATTTAGGTACAAAAATGATTTCCAAATGGAGACCTAATAATATTGTGTAATTGTATACGCAATTCAATTTGATTTATTATAATATTCGTTTCAATACCCGACTAAAACGTTATCTCAGTTGAAAATTGTAACTCATATTTATCAAATGTTTTGTTGTTTTTGAAAACGTGAACAACATGTCCTTTCCTACTCTCTTCTTTTATTATTTTGAGAAGAATATAGATTGATTGAACATATATATTAAGAAACCTAGGTCAGCACCAATATCTCCTTTATAGCTCTATTGAATAAAACCTAAGTAAGTAAAATGAAAATGGTGCGTCAAAACCTTTAAATCTTTTGTAAGTGATGTAAACGATGGAATTTGGGTACAAAAATGATTTTCCAAATGCAGAGCTAATCATATTGTGTAATTTTATATGCGATTCGATTTGATTTATTATAACAAATCGTTTCGCACTGGGTAAAAAGTTATCTAAGTTGAAAATTGTAACTCATATTTATCAAATGTTTTGTTGTTTTTGAAAAGGTGAACAACATCTCCTTTCCTATTCTATTCTCTTATTATTTTGAGAAGAATACAGACTGATTAAACATATATAAAAAGAACCCAAGGTTTGCACCAATATCTCCTTTATAGGTCTATTGAATAAAACTGGAAGTAAGTAAAATAAAAATGGTGCGTAAAAACCTTTAAATCCTCGGTAAGTGATGTAAACGATGGAATTTGTGTACAAAAATGATATTCCAAATGGAGACCTACTCATATTGTGTAATTTTATATGAGCTTCGATTTGATTTATTATAATAGTGGTTTTCACACCCGAGTAAAAAGTTATCTCTAGTGAAAGTTGTAACTCATATTTATCAAATGTTTTGTTGTTTTTGAAAATGTGAACAACATCCCCTTTCCTATTATCTTCTCTTATTACTTTGAGAAGAATACACACAGATTAAATATATATAAAAAGAACTCTAGGTTTGCACCAATATCTCATTTATAGCTCCATTGAATAAAACTAGAAGTAAGTAAAATGAAAATGGCGCGCCAAAACCTTTAAATCCTCGGTAAGTGATGTAAACGATGGAATTTGTGTACAAAAATGATTTTCCAAATGGAGACCTAATCATAATGGGTAATTGTATACGCAATTGGATTTGATTTATTATAATAGTCGTTTTGATACCCAAGTAAAAAGTTATCTCAGTTGAAAATTGTAACTCATATTTATTAAATGTTTTGTTGTTTTTAAAATTGTGAACAACGTGTCCTTTCCTACTCTCTTCTCTTATTATTTTGAAAAGAATACAGACTCAATAAACATAAACAACAAGAACCCTAGGTTAGCACCAACATCTCCTTTATAGCTCTACTGAATAAAAGGGGAAGTAAGGAAAATGAAAATGGTGCTGCAAAACCTTTAAGTCGGCGGTAAGTGATGTAAACGATGGAATTTGGGTACAAAAATGATTTTCCAAATGCAGAGCTAATCATATTGTGTAATTTTATATGCGATTCGATTTGATTTATTATAACAGTCGTTTCCGTACCTGGGTAAAAAGTTATCTAAGTTGAAAATTGTAACTCATATTTATCAAATGTTATGTTGTTTTTGAAAACGTGAACAACATGTCCTTTTGTACTATCTTCTCTTATTATTTTGAGAAGAATATAGACTGATATAAACATATATAAAAAGAACCCAAGGTTGGCACCAATATCTCCTTTATAGGTCTATTTAATAAAACCGGAAGTAAGTAAAATGAAAATGGTGCGTCAAAACCTTTAAATCCTCGGTATGTGATTTAAACGATGGAATTTGTGTACAAAAATGATTTTCCAAATGGAGACCTAATCATATTGTGTAATTTTATACGCAATTCGATTTGATTTATTATAATAGTCGTTTCGATACCCAAATAAAAAGTTATCTCAGTTGAAAGTTGTAACTCATATTTATCAAATGTTTTGTTGTTTTCGAAAATGTGAACAACATCCCCTTTCCTATTCTCTTCTCTTATTATTTTGAGAAGAATACATACTGATTAAACATATACAAAAAGAACCCTAGGTTGGCACCAATATCTCCTTTATAACTCTATTGAAAAAAATCGGAAGTAAGTATAATGAAAATGGTGCCTCAAGACCTTTAAATCATCAGTAAGTGATGTAAACGATGGAATTTGGGTACAAAAATTATTTTCCAAAGGGAGACCTAATCATATTGTGTAATTTTATACGCAATTCGATTTGATTTATTATAATAGTCGTTTCGATACCCGAGAAAAAAGTTATCTCAGTTGAAAATTGTAACTCATATTTGTCAAATGTTTTGTTGTTTTTGAAAATGTGAACAACGTGTCCTTTCCTACTCTCTTCTCTTATTATTTTGAGAAGCATACAGACTCATTAAACATATACAAAAAGAACCCTAGGTACGCACCAATATCTCCTTTATAGCTCAATTGAATAAAACCGGAAGTAAGTAAAATGAAAATGGTGCGTCAAAAGCTTCAAATCCTCGGTAAGTGGTGTAAACGATGGAATTTTTGTACAAAAATGATTTTCCAAATGCAGAGCTAATCATATTGTGTAATTTTATATGCGATTCGATTTGATTTATTATAACAGTCGTTTCCGTACCTGAGTTAAAAGTTATCTACGTTGAAAATTGTAACTCATATTTATCAAATGTTTTGTTGTTTTCCAAAACGTCAACAACATCTCTTTTCCTATTCTATTCTCTTATTATTTTGAGAAGAATACAGACTTATTAAACATATATAAAAAGAACCCAAGGTTTGCACCAATATCTCCTTTATAGGTCTATTGAATAAAACTGGAAGTAAGTAAAATTAAAATGGTGCGTCAAAACCTTTAAATCCTCGGTATGTGATGTAAACGATGGAATTTGTGTACAAAAATGATTTTCCAAATGGAGACCTAATCATATTGTGTAATTTTATACGAGCTTCGATTTGATATATTATAATAGTCGTTTCGATACCCGAGTAAAAAATTATTTCCGTTGAAAGTTGCTCGGTATGTGATGTAAACGATGGAATTTGGGTACAAAAATGATTTTCCAAATGCAGAGCTAATCATATTGTGTAATTTTATATGCGATTCGATTTGATTTATTATAACAGTCGTTTCCGTACCTGGGTAAAAATTTATCTAAGTTGAAAATTGTAACTCATATTTATCAAATGTTTTGTTGTTTTTGAAAAGGTGAACAACATCTCCTTTCCTATTCTATTCTCTTATTATTTTGAGAAGAATACAGACTGATTAAACTTATATAAAAAGAACCCAAGGTTTGCACCAATATCTCCTTTATAGGTCTATTGAATAAAACTGGAAGTAAGTAAAATTAAAATGGTGTGTCAAAACCTTTAAATGCTCGGTATGTGATGTGAACGATGGAATTTGTGTACAAAAATGATTTTCCAAATGCAGACCTAATCATATTGGCTAATTTTATACGCGATTCGATTTGATTTGTTTTAATAGTCGTTTCGATACCCGAGTAAAAGGTTATCTCCGTTGAAAGTTGACACTCATATTTATCAAATGTTTTGTTGTTTTTGAAAATATGGACAACCTCCCCTTTCCTATACTCTTAACTTATTATTTTGAAAAGTATACAGACTAAATAAACATAAATAACAAGAACCCTATGTTGGCACCAATATCTCCTTTATAGCTCTATTGAATAAAACCGGAAGTAAGTAAAATGAAAATGGTGCGTCAAAACCTTCAAATCCTCGGTAAGTAATGTAAACGATGGAATTTGGGTACAAAAATGATTTTCCAAAGGGAGACCTAATCATATTGTGTAATTTTATACGCAATTCGATTTGATTTATTATAATAGTCGTTTCGATACCCGAGTAAAAAGTTATGTCAGTTGAAAATTGTAACTCATATTTATCAAATGTTTTGTTGTTTTTGAAAATGTGAACAACATCCCCTTTCCTATTCTCTTCTCTTATTATTTTGAGAAGCATACAGACTCATTAAACATATACAAAAAGAACCCTAGGTTAGCACCAATATCTCCTTTATAGCTCAATTGAATAAAACCGGAAGTAAGTAAAATGAAAATGGTGCGTCAAAACCTTTAAATCTTCGGTAAGTGATGTAAACGATGGAATTTGGGTACAAAACTAATTTTCCAAATGCAGAGCTAATCATATTGTGTAATTTTATATGCGATTCGATTTGATTTATTATAACAGTCGTTTCCGTACCTGGGTAAAAAGTTATCTAAGTTGAAAATTGTAACTCATATTTATCAAATGTTTTGTTGTTTTTGAAAAGGTGAACAACATCTCCTTTCCTATTCTATTCTCTTATTATTTTGAGAAGAATACAGACTGATTAAACATATATAAAAAGAACCCAAGGTTTGCACCAATATCTCCTTTATAGGTCTATTGAATAAAACTGGAAGTAAGTAAAATTAAAATGGTGCGTCAAAACCTTTAAATCCTCGGTATGTGATGTGAACGATGGAATTTGTGTACAAAAATGATTTTCCAAATGGAGACCTAATCATATTGTGTAATTTTATATGAGCTTCGTTTTGATATATTATAATAGTCGTTTCGATACCCGAGTAAAAAATTATTTCCGTTGAAAGTTCCTCGGTATGTGATGTAAACGATGGAATTTGTGTACAAAAATGATTTTCCAAATGGAGACATAATCATATTGTGTAATTTTATATGAGCTTCGATTTGATTTATTATAATAGTCGTTTCGATACCCGAGTAAAAAATTATTTCCGTTGAAAGTTATAACTCATATTTATCAAATGTTATGTTGTTTTTGAAAACGTGAACAACATGTCCTTTTGTACTATCTTCTCTTATTATTTTGAGAAGAATATAGACTGATATAAACATATATAAAAAGAACCCAAGGTTGGCACCAATATCTCCTATATAGGTCAATTGAATAAAACCAGAATTAAGTAAAATGAAATGGTGTCAAATTCTTTAAATCTTCGGTAAGTGATGTCAACGATGGAATTTGTGGACAAAAATCATTTTCCAAATGGATACCTAATCATATTGTGTAATTGTATACGCAATTCGATTTGATTTATTATAATAGTCGTTTCGATACCCGAATAAAAAGTTATCTCAGTTGAAAGTTGTAACTCATATTTATCAAATGTTTTGTTGTTTTCGAAAATGTGAACAACATCCCCTTTCCTATTCTCTTCTCTTATTATTTTGAGAAGAATACATACTGATTAAACATATACAAAAAGAACCCTAGGTTGGCACCAATATCTCCTTTATAACTCTATTGAAAAAAATCGGAAGTAAGTATAATGAAAATGGTGCCTCAAGACCTTTAAATCTTCAGTAAGTGATGTAAACGATGGAATTTGGGTACAAAAATGATTTTCCAAATGGAGACCTAATCATATTGTGTAATTTTATACGCAATTCGATTTGATTTATTATAATAGTCGTTTCGATACCCGAGTAAAAAGTTATCTCAGTTGAAAATTGTAACTCATATTTGTCAAATGTTTTGTTGTTTTTGAAAATGTGAACAACGTGTCCTTTCCTACTCTCTTCTCTTATTATTTTGAGAAGAATATAGATTGATTAAACATATACAAAAAGAACCCTAGCTTGGCACCAATATCTCCTTTATAGCTCTATTGAATAAAACCGGAAGTAAGTAAAATGAAAATGGTGCGTCAAAAGCTTCAAATCCTCGGTAAGTGGGGTAAACGATGGAATTTTTGTACAAAAATGATTTTCCAAATGCAGAGCTAATCATATTGTGTAATTTTATATGCGATTCGATTTGATTTATTATAACAGTCGTTTCCGTACCTGAGTAAAAAGTTATCTACGTTGAAAATTGTAACTCATATTTATCAAATGTTTTGTTGTTTTTGAAAACGTGAACAACATCTCCTTTCCTATTCTATTCTCTTATTATTTTGAGAAGAATACAGACTGATTAAACATATATAAAAAGAACCCAAGGTTTGCACCAATATCTCCTTTATAGGTCTATTGAATAAAACTGGAAGTAAGTAAAATTAAAATGGTGCGTCAAAACCTTTAAATCCTCGGTATGTGATGTAAACGATGGAATTTGTGTACAAAAATGATTTTCCAAATGGAGACATAATCATATTGTGTAATTTTATATGAGCTTCGATTTGATTTATTATAATAGTCGTTTCGATACCCGAGTAAAAAAATATTTTCGGTGAAAATTGTAACTCATATTTATCAAATGTTTTGTTGTTTTTGAAAACGTGAACAACATCTCCTTTCCTATTCTATTCTCTTATTATTTTGAGAAGAATACAGACTGATTAATCATATACAAAAAGAACCCAAGGTTTGCACCAATATCTCCTTTATAGGTCTATTGAATAAAACTAGAAGTAAGTAAAATTAAAATGGTGCGTCAAAACCTTCAAATCCTCGGTAAGTGATGTAAACGATGGAATTTGGGTACAAAAATGATTTTCCAAATGCAGACCTAATCATATTGGCTAATTTTATACGCGATTCGATTTGATTTGTTTTAATAGTCGTTTCGATACCCGAGTAAAAGGTTATCTCCGTTGAAAGTTGACACTAATATTTATCAAATGTTTTGTTGTTTTTGAAAATGTGGACAACCTCCCCTTTCCTATACTCTTAACTTGATATTTTGAAAAGTATACAGACTGAATAAACATAAACAACAAGAACCCTATGTTGGCACCAATATCTCCTTTATAGCTCTATTGAATAAAACCGGAAGTAAGTAAAATGAAAATGGTGCGTCAAAACCTTCAAATCCTCGGTAAGTGATGTAAACGATGGAATTTGGGTACAAAAATGATTTTCCAAAGGGAGACCTAATCATATTGTGTAATTTTATACGCAATTCGATTTGATTTATTATAATAGTCGTTTCGATACCCGAGTAAAAAGTTATGTCAGTTGAAAATTGTAACTCATATTTATCAAATGTTTTGTTGTTTTTGAAAATGTGAACAACATCCCCTTTCCTATTCTCTTCTCTTATTATTTTGAGAAGCATACAGACTCATTAAACATATACAAAAAGAACCCTAGGTTAGCACCAATATCTCCTTTATAGCTCAATTGAATAAAACCGGAAGTAAGTAAAATGAAAATGGTGCGTCAAAACCTTTAAATCTTCGGTAAGTGATGTAAACGATGGAATTTGGGTACAAAAATGATTTTCCAAATGCAGAGCTCATCATATTGTGTAATTTTATATGAGATTCGATTTGATTTATTATAACAGTCGTTTCCGTACCTGGGTAAAAAGTTATCTAAGTTGAAAATTGTAACTCATACTTATCAAATGTTATGTTGTTTTTGAAAACGTGAACAACATGTCCTTTTGTACTATCTTCTCTTATTATTTTGAGAAGAATATAGACTGATATAAACATATATAAAAAGAACCCAAGGTTGGCACCAATATCTCCTTTATAGGTCTATTTAATAAAACCGGAAGTAAGTAAAATGAAAATGGTGCGTCAAAACCTTTAAATCCTCGGTATGTGATTTAAACGATGGAATTTGTGTACAAAAATGATTTTCCAAATGGAGACCTAATCATATTGTGTAATTTTATACGCAATTCGATTTGATTTATTATAATAGTCGTTTCGATACCCAAATAAAAAGTTATCTCAGTTGAAAGTTGTAACTCATATTTATCAAATGTTTTGTTGTTTTCGAAAATGTGAACAACATCCCCTTTCCTATTCTCTTCTCTTATTATTTTGAGAAGAATACATACTGATTAAACATATACAAAAAGAACCCTAGGTTGGCACCAATATCTCCTTTATAACTCTATTGAAAAAAATCGGAAGTAAGTATAATGAAAATGGTGCCTCAAGACCTTTAAATCTTTAGTAAGTGATGTAAACGATGGAATTTGTGTACAAAAATGATTTTCCAAATGGAGACCTAATCATATTGTGTAATTTTATACGCGATTCGATTTGATTTATTATAATAGTCGTTTCGATACCCGTGTAAAAAGTTACTCAGTTGAAAGTTGTAACTCATATTTATCAAATATTTTGTTGTTTTTGAAAATGTGAACAACATCTCCTTTCCTATTCTATTCTCTTATTATTTTGAGAAGAATACAGACTGATTAAACATATATAAAAAGAAACCAAGGTTGGCACCAATATATCCTTTATAGGTCTATTGAATAAAACCGGAAGTAAGTAAAATGAAAATGGTGCGTCAAAACCTTTAAATCCTCAGTAAGTGATGTAAACGATGGAATTTGTGTACAAAAATGATTTTCCAAATGGAGACCTAATCATATTGTGTAATTTTATATGCGATTCGATTTGATTTATTATAATAGTCGTTTCGATACCCGAGTAAAAAATTATTTCCGTTGAAAATTGTAACTCATATTTATCAAATGTTTTGTTGTTTTTGAAAACGTGAACAACATCTCCTTTCCTATTCTATTCTCTTATTATTTTGAGAAGAATACAGACTGATTAAACATATAAAAAAAGAACCCAAGGTTTGCACCAATATCTCCTTTATAGGTCTATTGAATAAAACTAGAAGTAAGTAAAATTAAAATGGTGCGTCAAAACCTTTAAATCCTCGGTATGTAATGTAAACGATGGAATTTGGGTACAAAAATACTTTTCCAAATGGAGACCTAATCATATTGTGTAATTTTATATGCGATTCGATTTGATTTATTATAATAGTCGTTTCGATACCCGAGTAAACAATTATCTCCGTTGAAAGGTGTAACTCATATTTATCAAATGTTTTGTTGTTTTTGAAAATGTGAACAACATCCCCTTTCCTATACTCTTCTCTTATTATTTTGAAAAGAATACAGACTGATTAAACATATACAAAAAGAACCCTAGGTTGGCACCAATATCTCCTTTATAGCTCTATTGAATAAAACCGGAAGTAAGTAAAATGAAAATGGTGCGTCAAAACCTTTAAATCCTCGGTAAGTGATGTAAACGATGGAATTTGTGTACAAAAATGATTTTCCAAATGGAGACCTAATCATATTGTGTAATTTTATACGCGATTCGATTTGATTTATTATTACAGTCGTTTCGGTACCCGATTAAAAAGTTATCTCCGTTGAAAATTGTAACTCATATTTATGAAATGTTTTGTTGTTTTTGAAAATGTGAACAACATCCCCTTTCCTATTCTCTTCTCTTATTATTTTGAGAAGAATACAGACTGATTAAACATATACAAAAAGAACGCTAGGTTGGAACCAATATCTCCTTTATAGGTCTATTGAATAAAACCGGAAATAAGTAAAATGAAAATGGTGCGTCAAAACCTTTAAATCCTCGGTATGTGATTTAAACGATGGAATTTGTGTACAAAAATGATTTTCCAAATGGAGACCTAATCATATTGTGTAATTTTATACGAGCTTCGATTTGATTTATTATAATAGTCGTTTCGATACCCGAGTAAAAAATTATCTCCGTTGAAAGTTGTAACTCATATTTATCAAATGTTTTGGTGTTTTTAAAAATGTGAACAATATCCCCTTTCCTATTCTCTTCTTTTATTATTTTGAGAAGAATACAGACTCATTAAACATATACAAAAAGACCCCTAGGTTGGCACCAATATCTCCTTTACAGCTCTATTGAATAAAACCGGAAGTAAGTAAAATGAAAATGGTGCGTCAAAACCTTTAAATCCTCAGTAAGTGATGTAAATG
Organism: Hippophae rhamnoides; assembly: GCA_033030585.1. Taxonomy (NCBI): domain Eukaryota; kingdom Viridiplantae; phylum Streptophyta; class Magnoliopsida; order Rosales; family Elaeagnaceae; genus Hippophae; species Hippophae rhamnoides. The sequence continues at coordinate 53,418,044 of CM065430.1, forward strand.
ATGGAATTTGTGTACAAAAATGATTTTCCAAATGGATACCTAATCATATTGTGTAATTTTATACGAGCTTCGATTTGATTTATTATAATAGTGGTTTCGATACCCGAGTAAAAAATTATATCCGTTGAAAGTTGTAACTCATATTTATAAAATGTTTTGTTGTTTTTGAAAACGTGAACAACATGTCCTTTCCCACTATCTTCTCTTATTATTTTGAGAAGAATACAAACTGATATAAACATATATAAAAAGAACCCAAGGTTGGCACCAATATCTCCTTTATAGCTCTATTGAATAAAACCGGAAGTAAGTAAAATGAAAATGGTGTCAAATTCTTTAAATCTTCGGTAAGTGATGTAAACGATGGAATTTGTGTACAAAAATGATTTTCCAAATGGAGACCTAATCATATTGTGTAATTTTATACGCGATTCGATTTGATTTATTATAATAGTCGTTTCGATACCCGAGTAAAAAGTTATCTCAGTTGAAAGTTGTAACTCATATTTATCAAATGTTTTGTTGTTTTTGAAAATGTGAACAACATCCCCTTTCCTATTCTCTTCTCTTATTATTTTGAGAAGAATACATACTGATTAAACATATACAAAAAGAACCCTAGGTTGGCACCAATATCTCCTTTATAGCTCTATTGAATAAAACCGGAAGTAAGTAAAATGAAAATGGTGCCTCATAACCTTTAAATCTTCGGTAATTGATGTAAACGATGGAATTTGGGTACAAAAATGATTTTCCAAATGGAGACCTAATCATATTGTGTAATTTTATACGCAATTCGATTTGATTTATTATAATAGTCGTTTCGATACCCGAGTAAAAAGTTATCTCAGTTGAAAGTTGTAACTCATATTTATCAAATGTTTTGTTGTTTTTGAAAATGTGAACAACGTGTCCTTTCCTACTCTCTTCTCTTATTATTTTGAGAAGAATACAGACTGATTAAACATATACAAAAAGAACCCAAGGTTGGCACCAATATCTCCTTTATAGCTCTATTGAATAAAACCGGAAGTAAGTAAAATGAAAATGTTGCCTCAAATTCTTTAAATCTTCGGTAAGTGATGTAAACGATGGAATTTGTGTACAAAAATGATTTTCCAAATGTAGGCCTAATCATATTGTGTAATTTTATACGAGCTTCGATTTGATTTATTATAATAGTCGTTTCGATACCCGAGTAAAAAATTATCTACCTTGAAAGTTGTAATTCATATTTATCAAATGTTTTGTTGTTTTTGAAAACGTGAACAACATCTCCTTTACTATTCTATTCTCTTATTATTTTGAGAAGAATACACACTAATTAAACATATATAAAAAGAACCCAATTTTGGCACCAATATCTCCTTTATAGGTCTATTGAATAAAACCAGAAGTAAGTAAAATGAAAATGGTGCGTCAAAACCTTTAAATCCTCGGTAAGTGATGTAAACGATGGAATTTGTGTACAAAAATGATTTTCCAAATGGAGACCTAATCATATTGTGTAATTTTATACGCGATTCGATTTGATTTATTATAATAGTCGTTTCGATACCCGAGTAAAAAGTTATCTCAGTTGAAAGTTGTAACTCATATTTATCAAATGTTTTGTTGTTTTTGAAAATGTGAACAACATCCCCTTTCCTATACTCTTCTCTTATTATTTTGAGAAGAATACAGACTGATTAAACATATACAAAAAGAACCCTAGGTTGGCACCAATATCTCCTTTATAGCTCTATTGAATAAAACCGGAAGTAAGTAAAATGAAAATGGTGCGTCAAAACCTTTAAATCTTCAGAAAGTGATGTAAACGATGGAATTTGGGTACAAAAATGATTTTACAAATGGAGACCTAATCATATTGTGTAATTTTGTACGCAATTCGATTGGATTTATTATAATAGTCGTTTTGACACCCGAGTAAAAATTTATCTCACTTGAAAGTTGTAACTCATATTTATCAAATGTTTTGTTGTTTTTGAAAATGTGAACAACATCCCCTTTCCTATTCTCTTCTCTTATTATTTTGAGAAGAATACAGACTGATTAAACATATACAAAAAGAACCCTAGGTTGGCACCAATATCTCCTTTATAGCTCTATTGAATAAAACCGGAAGTAAGTAAAATGAAAATGTTGCCTCAAACCCTTTAAATCTTCGGTAAGTGATGTAAACGATGGAATTTGTGTACAAAAATGATTTTCCAAATGTAGGCCTAATCATATTGTGTAATTGTATATGCGATTCGATTTGATTTATTATAATAGTCGTTTCGATACCCGAGTAAAATGTTATCTCAGGTGAAAGTTGTAACTCATATTTATCAAATGTTTTGTTGTTTTTGAAAATGTGAACAATATCTCCTTTCCTATTCTATTCCCTTATTATTTTGTAAAGAAAACATACTGATTAAAAATATATAAAAAGAACCCAAGGTTGGCACCAATATCTCCTTTATAGGTCTATTGAATAAACCCGGAAGTAAGTAAATTGAAAATGGTGCGTCAAAACCTTTAAATCCTCGGTATGTGATGTAAACGATGGAATTTGTGTACAAAAATGATTTTCCAAATGGAGACCTAATCATATTGTGTAATTTTATACGAGCTTCGATTTGATTTATTATAATAGTCGTTTCGATACCCGAGTAAAAAGTTATCTCAGTTGAAAATTGTAACTCATATTTATCAAATGTTTTGTTGTTTTTGAAAATGTGAACAACATATCCTTTCCTATTCTCTTCTCTTATTATTTTTAGAAGAATATCGACTGATTAAACATATAAAAATTTGCCTAGGTTGGCAGCAATATCTGCTTTATAGGTCTATTGAATAAAACCAGAAGTAAGTAAAATGAAAATGGTGCGTCAAAATCTTTAAATCCTCGGTAAGTGATGTACACGATGGAATTTGTGTACAAAAATGATATTCCATATGGAGACCTAATCATATTGTGTAATTTTATACGCGATTCGATTTGATTTATTATAATAGTCGTTTCGATACCCGAGTAAAACGTTATCTCAGTTGAAAATTGTAACTCATATTTATCAAATGTTTTGTTGTTTTTGAAAACGTGAACAACATGTCCTTTCCTACTCTCTTCTCTTATTATTTTGAGAAGAATATAGACTGATTAAACATATATAAAAAGAACCCAAGGTTGGCACCAATATCTCCTTTATAGGTCTATTGAGTAAAACCGGAAGTAAGTAAAATGAAAATGGTGTCAAATTCTTTAAATCTTCGGTAAGTGATGTAAACGATGGAATTTGTGTACAAAAATGATTTTCCAAATGGAGACCTAATCATATTGTGTAATTTTATACGCGATTTGATTTGATTTATTATAATAGTCGTTTCGATACCCGAGTAAAAAGTTATCTCAGGAGAAAGTTGTAACTCATATTTATCAAATGTTTTGTTGTTTTTGAAAATGTGAACAACATCCCCTTTCCTATTCTCTTCTCTTATTATTTTGAGAAGAATACATACTGATTAAACATATACAAAAAGAACCCTAGGTTGGCACCAATATCTCCTTTATAGCTCTATTGAATAAAATCGGAAGTAAGTAAAATGAAAATGGTGCGTCAAAACCTTTAAATCCTCGGTAAGTGATGTAAACGATGGAATTTGTGTACAAAAATGATATTCCAAATGGAGACCTAATAATATTGTGTAATTGTATACGCAATTCAATTTGATTTATTATAATAGTCGTTTCCATACCCGAGTAAAAAGTTATCTCAGTTGAAAATTGTAACTCATATTTATCAAATGTTTTGTTGTTTTTGAAAACGTGAACAACATGTCCTTTCCTACTCTCTTCTCTTATTATTTTGAGAAGAATACAGACTGATTAAACATATACAAAAAGAACCCTAGGTTGGCACCAATATCTCCTTTATAGCTCTATTGAATAAAACCGGAAGTAAGTAAAATGAAAATGGTGCGTCAAAACCTTTAAATCTTCAGAAAGTGATGTAAACGATGGAATTTGGGTACAAAAATGATTTTCCAAATGGAGACCTAATCATATTGTGTAATTTTATATGCGATTCGATTTGATTTATTATAATAGTCGTTTCGATACCCGAGTAAAAAGTTATCTCAGTTGAAAGTTGTAACTCATATTTATCAAATGTTTTGTTGTTTTTGAAAACGTGAACAACATCTCCTTTCCTATTCTATTCCCTTATTATTTTGAGAAGAATACAGACTGATTAAACATATATAAAAAGAACCCAAGGTTGGCACCAATATCTCCTTTATAGGTCTATTGAATAAAACCGGAAGTAAGTAAAATGAAAATGGTGCGTCAAAACCTTTAAATCCTCGGTATGTGATGTAAACGATGGAATTTGTGTACAAAAATGATTTTCCAAATGGAGACCTAATCATATTGTGTAATTTTATACGCGATTCGATTTGATTTATTATAATAGTCGTTTCGATACCCGAGTAAAAAATTATCTCCGTTGAAAGTTGTAACTCATATTTATCAAATGTTTTGTTGTTTTTGAAAATGTGAACAACATCCCCTTTCCTATTCTCTTCTCTTATTATTTTGAGAAGAATACAGACTGATTAAACATATACAAAAGAACCCTAGGTTGGCACCAATATCTCCTTTATAGCTCTATTGAATAAAACCGGAAGTAAGTAAAATGAAAATGGTGCGTCAAAACCTTTAAATCTTCAAAAAGTGATGTAAACGATGGAATTTGGGTACAAAAATGATTTTCCAAATGGAGACCTAATCATATTGTGTAATTTTATACGCGATTCGATTTGATTTATTATAATAGTCGTTTTGATACCCGAGTAAAAAGTTATCTCAGTTGAAAGTTGTAACTCACATTTATCAAATGTTTTGTTGTTTTTGAAATCGTGAACAACATCTCCTTTCCTATTCTATTCCCTTATTATTTTGAGAAGAATACAGACTGATTAAACATATATAAATAGAACCCTAGGTTGGCACCAATATCTCCTTTATAGGTCTATTGAATAAAACCGGAAGTAAGTAAAATGAAAATGGTGCATCAAAACCTTTAAATCCTCAGAAAGTGATGTAAACAATGGAATTTGGGTAAAATATAATTTTCCAAATGGAGACCTAATCATATTGTGTAATTTTATACGCGATTCGATTTGATTTATTATAATAGTCGTTTCGATACCCGAGTAAAAAGTTATCTCAGTTGAAAATTGTAACTCATATTTATCAAATGTTTTGTTGTTTTTGAAAATGTGAACAACATCCCCTTTCCTATTCTCTTCTCTTATTATTTTGAGAAGAATACAGACTGATTAAACATATACAAAAAGAACCCTAGGTTGGCACCAATATCTCCTTTATAGCTCTATTGAATAAAACCGGAAGTAAGTAAAATGAAAATGGTGCGTCAAAACCTTTAAATCCTCGGTAAGTGATGTAAACGATGGAATTTGTGTACAAAAATGATTTTCCAAATGGAGACCTAATCATATTGTGTAATTTTATACGCGATTCGACTCGATTTATTAGAATAGTCGTTTCGATACCCGAGTAAAAATTTATCATAGGTGAAAGTTGTAAGTCATATTTATCAAATGTTTTGTTGTTTTTGAAAACATGAACAACATCTCTTTTCCTATTCTATTCCCTTATTATTTTGAGAAGAATACAGATTGATTAAACCTATACAAAAAGAACCCTAGGTTGGCACCAATATCTCCTTTATAGCTCTATTGAATAAAACCAGAAGTAAAATGAAAATGGTGCGTCAAAACCTTTAAATCCTCGGTAAGTGATGTAAACGATGGAATTTGGGTACAAAAATGATTTTCCAAATGGAGACCTAATCATATTGTGTAATTTTATACGCGATTCGATTTGATTTATTATAATAGTCGTTTCGATACCCGAGTAAAAAGTTATCTCAGTTGAAAATTGTAACTCATATTTATCAAATGTTTTGTTGTTTTTGAAAATGTGAACAACATCCCCTTTCCTATTCTCTTCTCTTATTATTTTGAGAAGAATACAGACTGATTAAACATATATAAAAAGAACCCAAGGTTGGCACCAATATCTCCTTTATAGGTCTATTGAATAAAACCGGAAGTAAGTAAAATGAAAATGGTGCGTCAAAACCTTTAAATCCTCGGTAAGTGATGTAAACGATGGAATTTGTGTACAAAAATGATTTTCCAAATGGAGACCTAATCATATTGTGTAATTTTATACGCGATTCGATTTGATTTATTATAATAGTCGTTTCGATACCCGAGTAAAAAAATATCTCCGTTGAAAGTTGTAACTCACATTTATCAAATTTTTTGTTGTTTTTGAAAACGTGAACAACATCTCCTTTCCTATTCTATTCCCTTATTATTTTGAGAAGAATACAGACTGATTAAACATATACAAAAAGAACCCTAGGTTGGCACCAATATCTCCTTTATAGGTCTATTGAATAAAACCGGAAGTAAGTAAAATGAAAATGGTGCGTCAAAACCTTTAAATCCTCGGTAAGTGATGTAAACGATGGAATTTGTGTACAAAAATGATTTTCCAAATGGAGACCTAATCATATTGTGTAATTTTATACGAGCTTCGATTTGATTTATTATAATAGTCGTTTCGATACCCGAGTAAAAAGTTATCTCCGTTGAAAGTTGTAACTCATATTTATCAAATGTTTTGTTGTTTTTGAAAACGTGAACAACATGTCCTTTCCTACTCTCTTCTCTTATTATTTTGAGAAGAATATAGACTGATTAAACATATATAAAAAGAACCCAAGGTTGGCACCAATATCTCCTTTATAGGTCTATTGAATAAAACCGGAAGTAAGTAAAATGAAAATGGTGTCAAATTCTTTAAATCTTCGGTAAGTGATGTAAACGATGGAATTTGTGTACAAAAATGATTTTCCAAATGGAGACCTAATCATATTGTGTAATTTTATACGCGATTCGATTTGATTTATTATAATAGTCGTTTCGATACCCGAGTAAAAAGTTATCTCAGTTGAAAGTTGTAACTCATATTTATCAAATGTTTTGTTGTTTTTGAAAATGTGAACAACATCCCCTTTCCTATTCTCTTCTCTTATTATTTTGAGAAGAATACAGACTGATTAAACATATACAAAAAGAACCCTAGGTTGGCACCAATATCTCCTTTATAGCTCTATTGAATAAAACCGGAAGTAAGTAAAATGAAAATGGTGCGGTAAAACCTTTAAATCTTCAGAAAGTGATGTAAACGATGGAATTTGGGTACAAAAATGATTTTCCAAATGGAGACCTAATCATATTGTGTAATTTTATACGCGATTCGATTTGATTTATTATAATAGTCGTTTCCATACCCGAGTAAAAAGTTATCTCAGTTGAAAATTGTAACTCATATTTATCAAATGATTTGTTGTTTTTGAAAATGTGAACAACATCCCCTTTCCTATTCTCTTCTCTTATTATTTTGAGAAGAATATAGACTGATTAAACATATACAAAAAGAACCCTAGGTTGGCACCAATATCTCCTTTATAGCTCTATTGAATAAAACCGGAAGTAAGTAAAATGAAAATGGTGCGTCAAAACCTTTAAATCCTCGGTAAGTGATGTAAACGATGGAATTTGGGTACAAAAATGATTTTCAAAATGGAGACCTAATCATATTGTGTAATTTTATACACGATTCGATTTGATTTATTATAATAGTCGTTTCGATACCCGAGTAAAAAGTTATCTCAGTTGAAAATTGTAACTCATATTTATCAAATGTTTTGTTGTTTTTGAAAATGTGAACAACATCCCCTTTCCTATTCTCTTCTCTTATTATTTTGAGAAGAATACAGATTGATTAAACATATACAAAAAGAACCCTAGGTTGGCACCAATATCTCCTTTATAGCTCTATTGAATAAAACCGGAAGTAAGTAAAATGAAAATGGTGCGTCAAAACCTTTAAATCTTCGGTAAGTGATGTAAACGATGGAATTTGGGTACAAAAATGATTTTCCAAATGGAGACCTAATCATATTGTGTAATTTTATACGCGATTCGATTTGATTTATTATAATAGTCGTTTCGATACCCGAGTAAAAAGTTATCTCAGTTGAAAATTGTAACTCATATTTATCAAATGTTTTGTTGTTTTTGAAAATGTGAACAACATCTCCTTTCCTATTCTTTTCCCTTATTATTTTGAGAAGAATACAGACTGATTAAACATATATAAAAAGAACCCTAGGTTGGCATCAATATCTCCTTTATAGCTCTATTGAATAAAACGGAAGTAAGTAAAATGAAAATGGTGCGTCAAAACCTTTAAATCCTCGGTATGTGATATAAACGATGGAATTTGTGTACAAAAATGATTTTCCAAATGGATAGCTAGTAATATTGTGTAATTTTATACGAGCTTCGATTTGATTTATTATAATAGTCGTTTTGACACCCGAGTAAAAAGTTATCTCCGTTGAAAGTTGTAACTCACATTTATCAAATGTTTTGTTGTTTTTGAAATCGTGAACAACATCTCCTTTCCTATTCTATTCCCTTATTATTTTGAGAAGAATACAGACTGATTAAACATATATAAAAAAACCCAAGGTTGGCACCAATATCTCCTTTATAGGTCTATTGAATAAACCCGGAAGTAAGTAAAATGAAAATGGTGCGTCAAAACCTTTAAATCCTCGGTATGTGATGTAAACAATGGAATTTGTGTACAAAAATGATTTTCCAAATGGAGACCTAATCATATTGTGTAATTTTATACGAGCTTCGATTTGATTTATTATAATAGTCGTTTCGATACCCGAGTAAAAAATTATCTCCGTTGAAAGTTGTAACTCACATTTATCAAATGTTTTGTTGTTTTTGAAAACGTGAACAACATCTCCTTTCCTATTCTATTCCCTTATTATTTTGAGAAGAATACAGATGATTAAACATATATAAAAAGAACCCTAGGTTGGCACCAATATCTCCTTTATAGGTCTATTGAATAAAACCAGAAGTAAGTAAAATGAAGATGGTGCGTCAAAACCTTTAAATCCTCGGTATGTGATGTAAACGATGGAATTTGTGTACAAAAATGATTTTCCAAATGGAGACCTAATCATATTGTGTAATTTTATACGAGCTTCGATTTGATTTATTATAATAGTCATTTCGATACCCGAGTAAAAAATTATCTCCGTTGAAAGTTGTAACTCATATTTATCAAATGTTTTGTTGTTTTTGAAAACGTGAACAACATGTCCTTTCCTACTCTCTTCTCTTATTATTTTGAGATGAATATAGAATGATATAAAAATATATAAAAAGAACCCAAGGTTGGCACCAATATCTCCTTTATAGGTCTATTGAATAAAACCGGAAGTAAGTAAAATGAAAATGGTGCGTCAAAACCTTTAAATCTTCAGTAAGTGATGTAAATGATGGAATTTGGGTACAAAAATTATTTTCCAAATGGATACCTAATCATATTGGGTAATTGTTTACGCGATTCGATTTGATTTATTATAATAGTCGTTTCGATACCCGAGTAAAAAGTTATCTCAGTTGAAAATTGTAACTCATATTTATCAAATGTTTTGTTGTTTTTGAAAATGTGAACAACATCCCCTTTCCTATTCTCTTCTCTTATTATTTTGAGAAGAATACAGACTGATTAAACATATACAAAAAGAACCCTAGGTTGGCACCAATATCTCCTTTATAGCTCTATTGAATAAAACCGGAAGTAAGTAAAATGAAAATGGTGCGTCAAAACCTTTAAATCTTCAGAAAGTGATGTAAACGATGGAATTTGGGTACAAAAATGATTTTTCAAATGGAGACCTAATCATATTGTGTAATTTTGTACGCAATTCGATTGGATTTATTATAATAGTCGTTTTGACACCCGAGTAAAAATTTATCTCAGTTGAAAGTTGTAAGTCATATTTATCAAATGTTTTGTTGTTTTTGAAAACATGAACAACATCTCTTTTCCTATTCTATTCCCTTATTATTTTGAGAAGAATACATATTGATTAAACATATATAAAAAGAACCCAATTTTGGCACCAATATCTCCTTTATAGGTCTATTGAATAAAACCAGAAGTAAGTAAAATGAAAATGGTGCGTCAAAACCTTTAAATCCTCGGTAAGTGATGTAAACGATGGAATTTGTGTACAAAAATGATATTCCATATGGAGACCTAATCATATTGTGTAATTTTATACGCGATTCGATTTGATTTATTATAATAGTCGTTTCGATACCCGAGTAAAACGTTATCTCAGTTGAAAATTGTAACTCATATTTATCAAATGTTTTGTTGTTTTTGAAAATGTGAACAACATGTCCTTTCCTACTCTCTTCTCTTATTATTTTGAGAAGAATATAGACTGATTAAACATATATAAAAAGAACCCTAGGTTGGCACCAATATCTCCTTTATAGCTCTATTGAATAAAACCGGAAGTAAGTAAAATGAAAATGGTGCGTCAAAACCTTTAAATCTTCTATAAGTGATGTAAACGATGGAATTTGGGTACAAAAATGATTTTCCAAATGCAGACCTAATCATATTGTGTAATTTTATACGCGATTCGATTTGATTTATTATAATAGTCGTTTCGATACCCGAGTAAAAAGTTATCTCAGTTGAAAGTTGTAACTCATATTTATCAAATGTTTTGTTGTTTTTGAAAATGTGAACAACATCTCCTTTCCTATTCTCTTCTCTTATTATTTTGAGAAGAATACAGACTGATTACACCTATACAAAAAAACCCTAGGTTGGCACCAATATCTCCATTATAGCTCTATTTAATAAAACCAGAAATAAGTAAAATGAAGATGGTGCGTCAAAACCTTTAAATCTTCAGAAAGTGATGTAAACGATGGAATTTGGGTACAAAAATGATTTTTCAAATGGAGACCTAATCATATTGTGTAATTTTCTACGCGATTCGATTGGATTTATTATAATAGTCGTTTTGACACCCGAGTAAAATTTTATCTCAGTTGAAAGTTGTAAGTCATATTTATCAAATGTTTTGTTGTTTTTGAAAATGTGAACAACATCTCTTTTCCTATTCTATTCCCTTATTATTTTGAGAAGAATAAAAACTGATTAAACATATACAAAAAGAACCCAAGGTTGGCACCAATATCTCCTTTATAGCTCTATTGAATAAAACCGGAAGTAAGTAAAATGAACATGGTGCGTCAAAACCTTTAAATCTTCGGTAAGTGATGTAAACGATGGAATTTGTGTACAAAAATGATTTTCCAAATGGAGACCTAATCATATTGTGTAATTTTATACGAGCTTCGATTTGATTTATTATAATAGTCGTTTCGATACCCGAGTAAAAAATTATCTCCGTTGAAAGTTGTAACTCATATTTATCAAATGTTTTGTTGTTTTTGAAAACGTGAACAACATCTCCTTTCCTATTCTATTAACTTATTATTTTGAGAAGAATACAGACTGATTAAACATATATAAAAAGAACCCAAGGTTGGCACCAATATCTCCTTTATAGGTCTATTGAATAAAACCAGAAGTAAGTAAAATGAAAATGGTGCGTCAAAACCTTTAAATCCTCGGTAAGTGATGTAAACGATGGAATTTGTGTACAAAAATGATATTCCATATGGAGACCTAATCATATTGTGTAATTTTATACGCGATTCGATTTGATTTATTATAACAGTCGTTTCGGTACCCGATTAAAAAGTTATCTCCGTTGAAAATTGTAACTCATATTTATCAAATGTTTTGTTGTTTTTGAAAATGTGAACAACATCCCCTTTCCTATTCTATTCTCTTATTATTTTGAGAAGAATACAGACTGATTAAACATATAAAAAAAGAACGCTAGGTTGGCACCAATATCTCCTTTATAGCTCTATTGAATAAAACCGGAAGTAAGTAAAATGAAAATGGTGCGTCAAAACCTTTAAATCCTCGGTAAGTGATGTAAACGATGGAATTTGTGTACAAAAATGATTTTCCAAATGGAGACCTAATCATATTGTGTAATTTTATACGCGATTCGATTTGATTTATTATAATAGTCGTTTCGATACCCGAGTAAAAAGTTATCTCCGTTGAAAGTTGTAACTCATATTTATCAAATGTTTTGTTGTTTTTGAAAATGTGAACAACATCCCCTTTCCTATTCTCTTCTCTTATTATTTTGAGAAGAATACAGACTGATATAAACATATATAAAAAGAACCCTAGGTTGGCACCAATATCTCCTTTATAGCTCTATTGAATAAAACCGGAAGTAAGTAAAATGAAAATGGTGCGTCAAAACCTTTAAATCTTCGGTAAGTGATGTAAACGATGGAATTTGGGTACAAAAATGATTTTCCAAATGGAGACCTAATCATATTGTGTAATTTTATACGCGATTCGATTTGATTTATTATAATAGTCGTTTCGATACCCGAGTAAAAAGTTATCTCAGGTGAAAGTTGTAACTCATATTTATCAAATGTTTTGTTGTTTTTGAAAATGTGAACAACATCCCCTTTCCTATTCTCTTCTCTTATTATTTTGAGAAGAATACAGACTGATTAAACATATACAAAAAGAACCCTAGGTTGGCACCAATATCTCCTTTATAGCTCTATTGAATAAAACCGGAAGTAAGTAAAATGAAAATGGTGCGTCAAAACCTTTAAATCTTCAGAAAGTGATGTAAACGATGGAATTTGGGTACAAAAATGATTTTCCAAATGGAGACCTAATCATATTGTGTAATTTTATACGCGATTCGATTTGATTTATTATAATAGTCGTTTCGATACCCGAGTAAAAAGTTATCTCAGTTGAAAATTGTAACTCATATTTATCAAATGTTTTGTTGTTTTTGAAAATGTGAACAACATCCCCTTTCCTATTCTCTTCTCTTATTATTTTGAGAAGAATACAGACTGATTAAACCTATACAAAAAGAACCCTAGGTTGGCACCAATATCTCCTTTATAGCTCTATTGAATAAAACCAGAAGTAAGTAAAATGAAGATGGTGCGTCAAAACCTTTAAATCCTCGGTATGTGATGTAAACGATGGAATTTGTGTACAAAAATGATTTTCCAAATGGAGACCTAATCATATTGTGTAATTTTATACGAGCTTCGATTTGATTTATTATAATAGTCGTTTTGACACCCGAGTAAAAAATTATCTCCGTTGAAAGTTGTAACTCATATTTATCAAATGTTTTGTTGTTTTTGAAAACGTGAACAACATCTCTTTTCCTATTCTATTCCCTTATTATTTTGATAAGAATACAGATTGATTAAACATATATAAAAAGAACCCAAGGTTGGCACCAATATCTCCTTTATAGGTCTATTGAATAAAACCGGAAGTAAGTAAAATGAAAATGTTGCGTCAAATTCTTTAAATCTTCGGTAAGTGATTTAAACGATGGAATTTTTGTACAAAAATGATTTTCAAAATGGAGACCATATCATATTGTGTAATTTTATATGCGATTCGATTTGATTTATTATAATAGTCGTTTCGATACCCGAGTAAAAAGTTATCTCAGTTGAAAGTTGTAACTCATATTTATCAAATCTTTTGTTGTTTTTGAAAATGTGAACAACATGTCCTTTCCTACTCTCTTCTCTTATTATTTTGAGAAGAATAGAGACTGATATAAACATATATAAAAAGCACTAAAGGTTGCCACCAATATCTCCTTTATAGGTCTATTGAATAAAACCGGAAGTAAGTGAAATGAAAATGGTGCGTCAAAACCTTTAAATCCTCGGTAAGTGATGTAAACGATGGAATTTGTGTACAAAAATAATTTTCCAAATGCAGACCAAATCATATCGTGTAATTTTATACGCGATTTGATTTGATTTATTATAAGAGTCGTTTCGATACCCGAGAAAAAAGTTATCTCCGTTGAAAATTGTACCTCATATTTATCAAATCTTTTGTTGTTTTTGAAAACGTGAACAACATCCCCTTTCCTACTCTCTTCTCTTATTATTTTGAGAAGAATAGAGACTGATATAAACATATACAAAAAGAACGCTAGGTTGGCACCAATATCACCTTTAGAGCTCTATTGAATAAAACCGGAAGTATGTAAAATGAAAATGGTGCGTCAAAACCTTTAAATCTTCGGTAAGTGATGTAAACGATGGAATTTGGGTACAAAAATGATTTTCAAAATGCAGACCTAATCATATTGTGTAATTTTATACGCGATTCGATTTGATTTATTATAATAGTCGTTTCGATACCCGAGTAAAAAGTTATCTCAGTTGAAAATTGTAACTCATATTTATCAAATGTTTTGTTGTTTTTGAAAATGTGAACAACATCCCCTTTCCTATTCTCTTCTCTTATTATTTTGAGAAGAATACAGATTGATTAAACATATACAAAAAGAACACTAGGTTGGCACCAATATCTCCTTTATAGCTCTATTGAATAAAACCAGAAGTAAGTAAAATGAAAATAGTGCGTCAAAACCTTTAAATCCTCGGTAAGTGATGTAAACGATGGAATTTAGGTACAAAAATGATTTTCAAAATGGAGACCTAATCATATTGTGTAATTTTATATGCGATTCGATTTGATTTATTATAATAGTCGTTTCGATACCCGAGTAAAAAGTTATCTCAGTTGAAAGTTGTAACTCATATTTATCAAATGTTTTGTTGTTTTTGAAAATGTGAACAACATCCCCTTTCCTATACTCTTCTCTTATTATTTTGAAAAGAATACAGACTGATTAAACATATACAAAAAGAACCCTAGGTTGGCACCAATATCTCCTTTATAGCTCTATTGAATAAAACCGGAAGTAAGTAAAATGAAAATGGTGCGTCAAAACCTTTAAATCTTCAGAAAGTGATGTAAACGATGGAATTTGGGTACAAAAATGATTTTCCAAATGGAGACCTAATCATATTGTGTAATTTTATACGAGCTTCGATTTGATTTATTATAATAGTCGTTTCGATACCCGAGTAAAAAATTATCTCCGTTGAAAGTTGTAACTCATATTTATCAAATGTTTTGTTGTTTTTGAAAACGTGAACAACATGTCCTTTCCTACTATCTTCTCTTATTATTTTGAGAAGAATACAAACTGATATAAACATATATAAAAAGAACCCAAGGTTGGCACCAATATCTCCCTTATAGGTCTATTGAATAAAACCGGAAGTAAGTAAAATGAAAATGTTGTCAAATTCTTTAAATCTTCGGTAATTGATGTAAACGATGGAATTTGTGTACAAAAATGATTTTCCAAATGGAGGCCTAATCATATTGTGTAATTTTATACGCGATTCGATTTGATTTATTATAATAGTCGTTTCGATACCCGTGTGAAAAGTTACTCAGTTGAAAGTTGTAACTCATATTTTTCAAATATTTTGTTGTTTTTGAAAACGTGAACAACATCCCCTTTCCTATTCTCTTCTCTTATTATTTTGAGAAGAATACAGACTGATTAAACATATATAAAAAGAACCCAAGGTTGGCACCAATATCTCCTTTATAGCTCTATTGAATAAAACCGGAAGTAAGTAAAATGAAAATGGTGTCAAATTCTTTAAATCTTCGGTAAGTGATGTAAACGATCGAATTCGTGTACAAAAATGATTTTCCAAATGGAGACCTAATCATATTGTGTAATTTTATACGCGATTCGATTTGATTTATTATAATAGTCATTTCGATACCCGAGTAAAAAGTAATCTCAGTTGAAAGTTGTAACTCATATTTATCAAATATTTTTTTTTGTTTTTGAAAATGTGAACAACATGTCCTTTCCCACTATCTTCTCTTATTATTTTGAGAAGAATACAAACTGATATAAACATATATAAAAAGAACCCAAGGTTGGCACCAATATCTCCCTTATAGGTCTATTGAATAAAACCGGAAGTAAGTAAAATGAAATGTTGTCAAATTCTTTAAATCTTCGGTAATTGATAAAACGATGGAATTTGTGTACAAAAATGATTTTCCAAATGGAGACCTAATCATATTGTGTAATTTTATATGCGATTCGATTTGATTTATTATAATAGTCGTTTCGATACCCGAGTAAAATTTTATCTCAGGTGAAAGTTGTAACTCATATTTATCAAATGTTTTGTTGTTTTTGAAAATGTGAACAACATCCCCTTTCCAATACTCTTCTCTTATTATTTTGAGAAGAATACAGACTGATTAAACATATACAAAAAGAACCCTAGGTTGGCACCAATATCTCCTTTATAGCTCTATTGAATAAAACCGGAAGTAAAATGAAAATGGTGCGTCAAAACCTTTAAATCTTCTGTTAGTGATGTAAACGATGGAATTTGGGTACAAAAATGATTTTCCAAATGTAGACTTAATCATATTGTGTAATTTTATACGCGATTCGATTTGATTTATTATAACAGTCGTTTCGGTACCTGAGTAAAAAGTTATCTCAGGTGAAAATTGTAACTCATATTTATCAAATGTTTTGTTGTTTTTGAAAATGTGAACAACTTCCCCTTTCCTATTCTCTTCACTTATTATTTTGAGAAGAATACAGATTGATTAAACATATACAAAAATAACCCTAGGTCGGCACCAATATCTCCCTTTTATAGCTCTATTTAATAAAACCCAAAGTAAGTAAAATGAAAATGGTGCGTCAAAACCTTTAAATCCTCGGTAAGTGATGTAAACGATGGAATTTGGGTACAAAAATGATTTTCCAAATGCAGACCTAATCATAATGGCTAATTTTATACGCGATTCGATTTGATTTGTTTTAATAGTCGTTTCGATACCCGAGTAAAAGGTTATCTCCGTTGAAAGTTGACACTCATATTTATCAAATGTTTTGTTGTTTTTGAAAATGTGAACAACCTCCCCTTTCCTATACTCTTATCTTATTATTTTGAAAAGAATACAGACTGAATAAACATAAACAACAAGAACCCTAGGTTAGCACCAATATCTGCTTTATAGCTCAATTGAATAAAACTGGAAGTAAGTAAAATTAAAATGGTGCGTCAAAACCTTTAAATCTTCGGTAAGTAATGTAAACGATGGAATTTGGGTACAAAAATGATTTTCCAAATGCAGAGCTAATCATATTGTGTAATTTTATATGCAATTCGATTTGATTTATTATAACAGTCGTTTCCGTACCCGAGTAAAAAGTTATCTACGTTGAAAATTGTAACTCATATTTATCAAATGTTTTGTTGTTTTTGAAAACGTGAACAACATCTCCTTTCCTATTCTATTCTCTTATTATTTTGAGAAGAATACAGACTGATTAAACATATATAAAAAGAACCCAAGGTTTGCACCAATATCTCCTTTATAGGTCTATTGAATAAAACTGGAAGTAAGTAAAATTAAAATGGTGCGTCAAAACCTTTAAATCCTCAGTATGTGATGTAAACGATGGAATTTGTGTACAAAAATGATTTTCCAAATGGAGACCTAATCATATTGTGTAATTTTATACGAACTTCGATTTGATATATTAAAATAGTCGTTTCGATACCCGAGTAAAAAAATATTTCTGTTGAAACTTCCTCGGTATGTGATGTAAACGATGGAATTTGTGTACAAAAATGATTTTCCAAATGGAGACCTAATCATATTGTGTAATTTTATATGAGCTTCGATTTGATTTATTATAATAGTCGTTTCGATACCAGAGTAAAAAATTATTTCCGTTGAAAGTTGTAACTCATATTTATCAAATGTTTTGTTGTTTTTGAAAACGTGAACAACATGTCCTTTTGTACTATCTTCTCTTATTATTTTGAGAAGAATATAGACTGATATAAACATATATAAAAGGAACCCAAGGTTGGCACCAATATCTCCTTTATAGGTCAATTCAATAAAACCAGAATTAAGTAAAATGAAATGGTGTCAAATTCTTTAAATCTTCGGTAAGTGATGTCAACGATGGAATTGGTGGACAAAAATCATTTTCCAAATGGATACCTAATCATATTGTGTAATTGTATACGCAATTCGATTTGATTTATTATAATAGTCGTTTCGATACCCGAGTAAAAAGTTATCTCAGTTGAAAGTTGTAACTCATATTTTTCAAATGTTTTGTTGTTTTTGAAAATGTGAACAACATCCCCTTTCCTATTCTCTTCTCTTATTATTTTGAGAAGAATACAAACTAATTAAACATATACAAAAAGAACCCTAGGTTGGCACCAATATCTCCTTTATAACTCTATTGAAAAAAACCGGAAGTAAGTATAATGAAAATGGTGCCTCAAAACCTTTAAATCTTCAGTAAGTGATGTAAACGATGGAATTTGGGTACAAAAATGATTTTCCAAATGGAGACCTAATCATATTGTGTAATTTTATACGCAATTCGATTTGATTTATTATAATAGTCGTTTCGATACCCGATTAAAAAGTTATCTCGGGTGAAAATTGTAACTCATATTTGTCAAATGTTTGGTTGTTTTTGAAAATGTGAACAACGTGTCCTTTTCTACTCTCTTCTCTTATTATTTTGAGAAGAATATAGATTGATTAAACATATACAAAAAGAACCCTATCTTGGCACCAATATCTCCTTTATAGCTCAATTGAATAAAACCGGAAGTAAGTAAAATGAAAATGGTGCGTCAAAACCTTCCAATCCTCGGTAAGTGATGTAAACGATGGAATTTGGGTACAAAAATGATTTTCCAAATGCAGACCTAATCATAATGGCTAATTTTATACGCGATTCGATTTGATTTGTTTTAATAGTCGTTTCGATACCCGAGTAAAAGGTTATCTCCGTTGAAAGTTGACACTCATATTTATCAAATGTTTTGTTGTTTTTGAAAATGTGAACAACCTCCCCTTTCCTATACTCTTATCTTATTATTTTGAAAAGAATACAGACTGAATAAACATAAACAACAAGAACCCTAGGTTAGCACCAATATCTGCTTTATAGCTCAATTGAATAAAACCGGAAGTAAGTAAAATGAAAATGGTGCGTCAAAACCTTCCAATCCTCGGTAAGTGATGTAAACGATGGAATTTGGGTACAAAAATGATTTTCCAAAGGGAGAGCTAATCATATTGTTTAATTTTATACGCAATTCGATTTGATTTATTATAACAGTCGTTTCCGTACCCGAGTAAAAAGTTATCTACGTTGAAAATTGTAACTCATATTTATCAAATGTTTTGTTGTTTTTGAAAACGTGAACAACATCTCCTTTCCTATTCTATTCTCTTATTATTTTGAGAAGAATACAGACTGATTAAACATATACAAAAAGAACGCTAGGTTGGAACCAATATCTCCTTTATAGGTCTATTGAATAAAACCGGAAATAAGTAAAATGAAAATGGTGCGTCAAAACATTTAAATTCTCGGTATGTGATTTAAACGATGGAATTTGTGTACAAAAATGATTTTCCAAATGGAGACCTAATCATATTGTGTAATTTTATACGAGCTTCGATTTGATATATTATAATAGTCGTTTCGATACCCGAGTAAACAATTATCTACGTTGAAAGTTGTAACTCATATTTATCAAATGTTTTGTTGTTTTTGAAAACGTGAACAACATGTCCTTTCCTACTCTCTTCTCTTATTATTTTGAGAAGAATACAGACTGATTAAACATATACAAAAAGAACCCTTGGTTGGCACCAATATCTCCTTTATAGCTCTATTGAATAAAACCGGAAGTAAGTAAAATGAAAATGGTGCGTCAAAACCTTTAAATATTCAGAAAGTGATGTAAAGGATGGAATTTGGGTACAAAAATGATTTTCCAAATGGAGACCTAATCATATTGTGTAATTTTATACGAGCTTCGATTTGATTTATTATAATAGTCGTTTCGATACCCGAGTAAAAAATTATCTCCGTTGAAAGTTGTAACTCATATTTATCAAATGTTTTGTTGTTTTTGAAAACGTGAACAACATGTCCTTTTGTACTATCTTCTCTTATTATTTTGAGAAGAATATAGACTGATATAAACATATATAAAAAGAACCCAAGGTTGGCACCAATATCTCCTTTATAGGTCAATTGAATAAAACCAGAATTAAGTAAAATGAAATGGTGTCAAATTCTTTAAATCTTCGGTAAGTGATGTCAACGATGGAATTGGTGGACAAAAATCATTTTCCAAATGGATACCTAATCATATTGTGTAATTGTATACGCAATTCGATTTGATTTATTATAATAGTCGTTTCGATACCCGAGTAAAAAGTTATCTCAGTTGAAAGTTGTAACTCATATTTTTCAAATGTTTTGTTGTTTTTGAAAATGTGAACAACATCCCCTTTCCTATTCTCTTCTCTTATTATTTTGAGAAGAATACAAACTAATTAAACATATACAAAAAGAACCCTAGGTTGGCACCAATATCTCCTTTATAACTCTATTGAAAAAAACCGGAAGTAAGTATAATGAAAATGGTGCCTCAAAACCTTTAATTCCTCGGTAAGTGATGTAAACGATGGAATTTGGGTACAAAAATGATTTTCCAAATGGAGACCTAATCATATTGTGTAATTTTATACGCAATTCGATTTGATTTATTATAATAGTCGTTTCGATACCCGATTAAAAAGTTATCTCAGGTGAAAATTGTAACTCATATTTGTCAAATGTTTGGTTGTTTTTGAAAATGTGAACAACGTGTCCTTTTCTACTCTCTTCTCTTATTATTTTGAGAAGAATATAGATTGATTAAACATATACAAAAAGAACCCTAGCTTGGCACCAATATCTCCTTTATAGCTCTATTGAATAAAACCGGAAGTAAGTAAAATGAAAATGGTGCGTCCAAAGCTTCAAATCCTCGGTAAGTGATGTAAACGATGGAATTTGGGTACAAAAATGATTTTCCAAATGCAGACCTAATCATAATGGCTAATTTTATACGCGATTCGATTTGATTTGTTTTAATAGTCGTTTCGATACCCGAGTAAAAGGTTATCTCCGTTGAAAGTTGACACTCATATTTATCAAATGTTTTGTTGTTTTTGAAAATGTGAACAACCTCCCCTTTCCTATACTCTTATCTTATTATTTTGAAAAGAATACAGACTGAATAAACATAAACAACAAGAACCCTAGGTTAGCACCAATATCTGCTTTATAGCTCAATTGAATAAAACCGGAAGTAAGTAAAATGAAAATGGTGCGTCAAAACCTTCCAATCCTCGGTAAGTGATGTAAACGATGGAATTTGGGTACAAAAATGATTTTCCAAAGGGAGAGCTAATCATATTGTTTAATTTTATACGCACTTCGATTTGATTTATTATAACAGTCGTTTCCGTACCCGAGTAAAAAGTTATCTACGTTGAAAATTGTAACTCATATTTATCAAATGTTTTGTTGTTTTTGAAAACGTGAACAACATCTCCTTTCCTATTCTATTCTCTTATTATTTTGAGAAGAATACAGACTGATTAAACATATATAAAAAGAACCCAAGGTTTGCACCAATATCTCCTTTATAGGTCTATTGAATAAAACTGGAAGTAAGTAAAATTAAAATGGTGCGTCAAAACCTTTAAATCCTCGGTATGTGATGTAAACGATGGAATTTGTGTACAAAAATGATTTTCCAAATGGAGACCTAATCATATTGTGTAATTTTATACGAGCTTCGATTTGATATATTATAATAGTCGTTTCGATACCCGAGTAAAAAATTATTTCCGTTGAAAGTTCCTCGGTATGTGATGTAAACGATGGAATTTGGGTACAAAAATGATTTTCCAAATGGAGACCTAATCATATTGTGTAATTTTATATGAGCTTCGATTTGATTTATTATAATAGTCGTTTCGATACCCGAGTAAAAAATTATTTCCGTTGAAAGTTGTAACTCATATTTATCAAATGTTTTGTTGTTTTTGAAAACGTGAACAACATGTCCTTTTGTACTATCTTCTCTTATTATTTTGAGAAGAATATAGACTGATATAAACATATATAAAAAGAACCCAAGGTTGGCACCAATATCTCCTTTATAGGTCAATTGAATAAAACCAGAATTAAGTAAAATGAAATGGTGTCAAATTCTTTAAATCTTCGGTAAGTGATGTCAACGATGGAATTGGTGGACAAAAATCATTTTCCAAATGGATACCTAATCATATTGTGTAATTGTATACGCAATTCGATTTGATTTATTATAATAGTCGTTTCGATACCCGAGTAAAAAGTTATCTCAGTTGAAAGTTGTAACTCATATTTTTCAAATGTTTTGTTGTTTTTGAAAATGTGAACAACATCCCCTTTCCTATTCTCTTCTCTTATTATTTTGAGAAGAATACAAACTAATTAAACATATACAAAAAGAACCCTAGGTTGGCACCAATATCTCCTTTATAACTCTATTGAATAAAACTGGAAGTAAGTAAAATGAAAATGGTGTGTCAAAACCTTTAAATCTTCGGTAAGTGATGTAAACGATGGAATTTGGGTACAAAAATGATTTTCAAAATGGAGACCTAATCATATTGTGTAATTTTATACGCAATTCGATTTGATTTATTATAATAGTCGTTTCGATACCCGAGTAAAAAGTTATCTCAGTTGAAAATTGTAACTCATATTTGTCAAATGTTTTGTTGTTTTTGAAAATGTGAACAACGTGTCCTTTCCTACTCTCTTCTCTTATTATTTTGAGAAGAATATAGATTGATTAAACATATACAAAAATACCCCTAGCTTGGCACCAATATCTCCTTTATAGCTCTATTGAATAAAACCGGAAGTAAGTAAAATGAAAATGGTGCGTCAAAAGCTTCAAATCCTCGGTAAGTGACGTAAACGATGGAATTTGGGTACAAAAATTATTTTCCAAATGCAGACCTAATCATATTGGCTAATTTTATACGCGATTCGATTTGATTTGTTTTAATAGTCGTTTCGATACCCGAGTAAAAGGTTATCTCCGTTGAAAGTTGACACTCATATTTATCAAATGTTTTGTTGTTTTTGAAAATGTGAACAACCTCCCCTTTCCTATACTCTTATCTTATTATTTTGAAAAGAATACAGATTGAATAAACATAAACAAAAAGAACCCTATGTTGGCACCAATATCTCTTTTATAGCTCTATTGAATAAAATCGGAAGTAAGTAAACTGAAAATGGTGCGTCAAAACCTTCAAATCCTCGGTATGTCATGTAAACGATGGAATTTGGGTACAAAAATGATTTTCCAAATGCAGACCTAATCATATTGTGTAATATTATACGCGATTATATTTGATTTATTATAACAGTCATTTCCGTACCCGAGTAAAAAGTTATCTACGTTGAAAATTGTAACTCATATTTATCAAATGTTTTGTTGTTTTTGAAAATGTGAACAACATCTCTTTTCCTATTCTATTCTCTTATTATTTTGAGAAGAATACAGACTGATTAAACATATATAAAAAGAACCCAAGGTTTGCACCAATATCTCCTTTATAGGTCTATTGAATAAAACTGGAAGTAACTAAAATTAAAATGGTGCGTCAAAACCTTTAAATCCTTAGTATGTGATGTAAACGATGGAATTTGTGTACAAAAATGATTTTCCAAATGGAGACCTAATCATATTGTGTAATTTTATACGAACTTCGATTTGATATATTAAAATAGTCGTTTCGATACCCGAGTAAAAAAATATTTCCGTTGAAAGTTCCTCGGTATGTGATGTAAACGATGGAATTTGGGTACAAAAATGATTTTCCAAATGGAGACCTAATCATATTTTGTAATTTTATATGAGTTTCGATTTGATTTATTATAATAGTCGTTTCGATACCCGAGTAAAAAATTATTTCCGTTGAAAGTTGTAACTCATATTTATCAAATGTTTTGTTGTTTTTTAAAACGTGAACAACATGTCCTTTTGTACTATCTTCTCTTATTATTTTGAGAAGAATATAGACTGATATAAACATATATAAAACGAACCCATGGTTGGCACCAATATCTCCTTTATAGGTCAATTGAATAAAACCACAATTAAGTAAAATGAAAATGGTGTCAAATTCTTTAAATCTTCGGTACGTGACGTCAACGATGGAATTTGTGGACAAAAATCATTTTCCAAATGGATACCTAATCATATTGTGTAATTGTATACGCAATTCTATTGGATTTATTATAATAGTCGTTTCGATACCCGAGTAAAATGTTATCTCAGTTGAAAGTTGTAACTCATATTTATCAAATGTTTTGTTGTTTTTGAAAATGTGAACAACATCCCCTTTCCTATTCTCTTCTCTTATTATTATGAGAAGAATACAAACTGATTAAACATATACAAAAGAACCCTAGGTTGGCACCAATATCTCCTTTATAACTCTATTGAATAAAACCGGAAGTAAGTAAAATGAAAATGGTGCGTCAAAACCCTTATACCCTCGATAAGTGATGTAAACGATGGAATTTGGGTACAAAAATGATTTTCCAAATGGAGACCTAATCATATTGTGTAATTTTATACGCAATTCAATTTGATTTATTATAATAGTCGTTTCGATACCCGATTAAAAAGTTATCTCTGGTGAAAATTGTAACTCATATTTGTCAAATGTTTGGTTGTTTTTGAAAATGTGAACAACGTGTCCTTTTCTACTCTCTTCTCTTATTATTTTGAGAAGAATATAGATTGATTAAACATAAACAACAAGAACCCTAGGTTAGCTCCAATATCTGCTTTATAGCTCAATTGAATAAAACCGAAAGTAAGTAAAATGAAAATGGTGCGTCAAAACCTTTAAATCTTCGGTAAGTGATGTAAACGATGGAATTTGGGTACAAAAATGATTTTCCAAATGGAGACCTAATCGTACTGTGTAATTTTATACACGATTCGATTTGATTTATTATAATAGTCGTTTCGATACCCGAGTAAAAACTTATCTAAGTTGAAAATTGTAACTCATATTTATCAAATGTTTTGTTGTTTTTGAAAATGTGAACAACATCCCCTTTCCTATTCTCTTCTCTTATTATTTTGAGAAGAATACAGACTGATTAAACATATACAAAAAGAACCCTAGGTTAGCACCAATATCTCCTTTATAGCTCTATTGAATAAAACCGGAAGTAAATAAAATGAAAATGGTGCGTCAAAACCTTTAAATCTTCGGTAAGTGATGTAAACGATGCAATTTGGGTACAAAAATGATTTTCCAAATGCAGAGCTAATCATATTGTGTAATATTATATGCGATGCGATTCGATTTGATTTATTATAACAGTCGTTTCCGTACCCGAGTAAAAAGTTATCTACGTTGAAAATTGAAACTCATATTTATCAAATGTTTTGTTGTTTTGAAAACGTGAACAACATCCCCTTTCCTATTCTATTCTCTTATTATTTTGGGAAGAATACAGACTGATTAAACATATACAAAAAGAACCCAAGGTTGGCACTAATATCTCCTTTATAGGTCTATTGAATAAAACCAAGTAAGTAAATTGTAAATGGTGCGTAAAAACATTTAAATTCTCGGTATGTGATTTAAACGATGGAATTTGTGTACAAAAATGATTTTCCAAATGGAGACCTAATCATATTGTGTAATTTTATACGAACTTCGATTTGATATATTATAATAGTCGTTTCGATACCCGAGTAAAAAAATATTTCTGTTGAAACTTCCTCGGTATGTGATTTAAACGATGGAATTTGTGTACAAAAATGATTTTCCAAATGGAGACCTAATCATATTGTGTAATTTTATACGAGCTTCGATTTGATTTATTATAATAGTCATTTCGATACCCGAGTAAAAAATTATTTCCGTTGAAAGTTGTAACTCATATTTATCAAATGTTTTGTTGTTTTTGAAAACGTGAACAACATGTCATTTTGTACTATCTTCTCTTATTATTTTGAGAATAATATAGAATGATATAAACATATATAAAAAGAACCCAAGGTTGGCACCAATATCTCCTTTATAGGTCAATTGAATAAAACCAGACTTAAGTAAAATGAAATGGTGTCAAATTCTTTAAATCTTCGGTAAGTGATGTCAACGATGGAATTTGTGGAAAAAAATCATTTTCCAAATGGATACCTAATCATATTGTGTAATTGTATACGCGATTCGATTTGATTTATTATAATAGTCGTTTCGATACCCGAGTAAAAAGTTATCTCAGTTGAAAGTTGTAACTCATATTTATCAAATGTTTTGGTGTTTTTAAAAATGTGAACAATATCCCCTTTCCTATTCTCTTCTTTTCTTATTTTGAGAAGAATACAGACACATTAAACATATACAAAAAGACCCCTAGGTTGGCACCAATATCTCCTTTACAACTCTATTGAATAAAACCGGAAGTAAGTAAAATGAAAATGGTGTGTCAAAACTTTTAAATCCTCAGTAAGTGATATAAACGATGGAATTTGTGTACAAAAATGATATTCCAAATGGATACCTAATCATATTGTGTAATTTTATACGAGCTTCGATTTGATTTATTATAACAGTCGTTTCGGTACCCGATTAAAAAGTTATCTCCGTTGAAAATTGTAACTCATATTTATCAAATGTTTTGTTGTTTTTGAAAATGTGAACAACATCCCCTTTCCTATTCTATTCTCTTATTATTTTGAGAAGAATACAGACTGATTAAACATATAAAAAAAGAACGCTAGGTTGGCACCAATATCTCCTTTATAGCTCTATTGAATAAAACCGGAAGTAAGT
Source organism: Hippophae rhamnoides (assembly GCA_033030585.1). Taxonomy (NCBI): domain Eukaryota; kingdom Viridiplantae; phylum Streptophyta; class Magnoliopsida; order Rosales; family Elaeagnaceae; genus Hippophae; species Hippophae rhamnoides. The sequence continues at coordinate 53,444,787 of CM065430.1, forward strand.
GAAATGAAAATGGTGCGTCAAAACCTTTAAATCCTCGGTAAGTGATGTAAACGATGGAATTTGGGTACAAAAATAATTTTCAAAATGCAGACCAAATCATATCGTGTAATTTTATACGCGATTTGATTTGATTTATTATAAGAGTCGTTTCGATACCCGAGAAAAAAGTTATCTCCGTTGAAAATTGTACCTCATATTTATCAAATCTTTTGTTGTTTTTGAAAACGTGAACAACATCCCCTTTCCTACTCTCTTCTCTTATTATTTTGAGAAGAATAGAGACTGATATAAACATATACAAAAAGAACGCTAGGTTGGCACCAATATCTCCTTTATAGCTCTATTGAATAAAACCGGAAGTAAGTAAAATGAAAATGGTGCGTCAAAACCTTTAAATCTTCGGTAAGTGATGTAAACGATGGAATTTGGGTACAAAAATGATTTTCCAAATGCAGACCTAATCATATTGTGTAATATTATACGCGATTATATTTGATTTATTATAACAGTCGTTTCCGTACCCGAGTAAAAAGTTATCTACGTTGAAAATTGTAACTCATATTTATCAAATGTTTTGTTGTTTTTGAAAACGTGAACAACATCTCCTTTCCTATTCTATTCTCTTATTATTTTGAGAAGAATACAGACTGATTAAACATATATAAAAAGAACCCAAGGTTTGCACCAATATCTCCTTTATAGGTCTATTGAATAAAACTGGAAGTAAGTAAAATTAAAATGGTGCGTCAAAACCTTTAAATCCTCAGTATGTGATGTAAACGATGGAATTTGTGTACAAAAATGATTTTCCAAATTGAGACCTAATCATATTGTGTAATTTTATACGAACTTCGATTTGATATATTAAAATAGTCGTTTCGATACCCGAGTAAAAAAATATTTCCGTTGAAAGTTCCTCGTTATGTGATGTAAACGATGGAATTTGTGTACAAAAATGATTTTCCAAATGGAGACCTAATCATATTGTGTAATTTTATATGAGCTTCGATTTGATTTATTATAATAGTCGTTTCGATACCCGAGTAAAAAATTATTTCCGTTGAAAGTTGTAACTCATATTTATCAAATGTTTTGTTGTTTTTGAAAACGTGAACAACATGTCCTTTTGTACTATCTTCTCTTATTATTTTGAGAAGAATATAGACTGATATAAACATATATAAAAAGAACCCAAGGTTGGCACCAATATCTCCTTTATAGGTCAATTGAATAAAACCAGAATTAAGTAAAATGAAATGGTGTCAAATTCTTTAAATCTTCGGTAAGTGATGTCAACGATGGAATTGGTGGACAAAAATTATTTTCCAAATGGATACCTAATCATATTGTGTAATTGTATACGCAATTCGATTTGATTTATTATAATAGTCGTTTCGATACCCGAGTAAAAAGTTATCTCAGTTGAAAGTTGTAACTCATATTTTTCAAATGTTTTGTTGTTTTTGAAAATGTGAACAACATACCCTTTCCTATTCTCTTCTCTTATTATTTTGAGAAGAATACAGACTAATTAAACATATACAAAAAGAACCCTAGGTTGGCACCAATATCTCCTTTATAACTCTATTGAAAAAAACCGGAAGTAAGTATAATGAAAATGGTGCCTCAAAACCTTTAAATCTTCAGTAAGTGATGTAAACGATGGAATTTGGGTACAAAAATGATTTTCCAAATGGAGACCTAATCAAATTGTGTAATTTTATACGCAATTCGATTTGATTTATTATAATAGTCGTTTCGATACCCGATTAAAAAGTTATCTCGGGTGAAAATTGTAACTCATATTTGTCAAATGTTTGGTTGTTTTTGAAAATGTGAACAACGTGTCCTTTTCTACTCTCTTCTCTTATTATTTTGAGAAGAATATAGATTGATTAAACATATACAAAAAGAACCCTAGCTTGGCACCAATATCTCCTTTATAGCTCTATTGAATAAAACCGGAAGTAAGTAAAATGAAAATGGTGCGTCCAAAGCTTCAAATCCTCGGTAAGTGATGTAAACGATGGAATTTGGGTACAAAAATGATTTTCCAAATGCAGACCTAATCATAATGGCTAATTTTATACGCGATTCGATTTGATTTGTTTTAATAGTCGTTTCGATACCCGAGTAAAAGGTTATCTCCGTTGAAAGTTGACACTCATATTTATCAAATGTTTTGTTGTTTTTGAAAATGTGAACAACCTCCCCTTTCCTATACTCTTATCTTATTATTTTGAAAAGAATACAGACTGAATAAACATAAACAACAAGAACCCTAGGTTAGCACCAATATCTCCTTTATAGCTCAATTGAATAAAACCGGAAGTAAGTAAAATGAAAATGGTGCATCAAAACATTCAAATCCTCGGTAAGTAATGTAAACGATGGATTTTGGGTACAAAAATGATTTTCCAAATGCAGAGCTAATCATATTGTGTAATTTTATACGCAATTCGATTTGATTTATTATAACAGTCGTTTCCGTACCCGAGTAAAAAGTTATCTACGTTGAAAATTGTAACTCATATTTATCAAATGTTTTGTTGTTTTTGAAAACGTGAACAACATCTCCTTTCCTATTCTATTCTCTTATTATTTTGAGAAGAATACAGACTGATTAAACATATATAAAAAGAACCCAAGGTTTGCACCAATATCTCCTTTATAGGTCTATTGAATAAAACTGGAAGTAAGTAAAATTAAAATGGTGCGTCAAAACCTTTAAATCCTCAGTATGTGATGTAAACGATGGAATTTGTGTACAAAAATGATTTTCCAAATTGAGACCTAATCATATTGTGTAATTTTATACGAACTTCGATTTGATATATTAAAATAGTCGTTTCGATACCCGAGTAAAAAAATATTTCCGTTGAAAGTTCCTCGGTATGTGATGTAAACGATGGAATTTGTGTACAAAAATGATTTTCCAAATGGAGACCTAATCATATTGTGTAATTTTATATGAGCTTCGATTTGATTTATTATAATAGTCGTTTCGATACCCGAGTAAAAAATTATTTCCGTTGAAAGTTGTAACTCATATTTATCAAATGTTTTGTTGTTTTTGAAAACGTGAACAACATGTCCTTTTGTACTATCTTCTCTTATTATTTTGAGAAGAATATAGACTGATATAAACATATATAAAAAGAACCCAAGGTTGGCACCAATATCTCCTTTATAGGTCAATTGAATAAAACCAGAATTAAGTAAAATGAAATGGTGTCAAATTCTTTAAATCTTCGGTAAGTGATGTCAACGATGGAATTGGTGGACAAAAATCATTTTCCAAATGGATACCTAATCATATTGTGTAATTGTATACGCAATTCGATTTGATTTATTATAATAGTCGTTTCGATACCCGAGTAAAAAGTTATCTCAGTTGAAAGTTGTAACTCATATTTTTCAAATGTTTTGTTGTTTTTGAAAATGTGAACAACATCCCCTTTCCTATTCTCTTCTCTTATTATTTTGAGAAGAATACAGACTAATTAAACATATATAAAATAACCCTAGGTTGGCACAAAGATCTCCTTTATAACTCTATTGAAAAAAACCGGAAGTAAGTATAATGAAAATGGTGCCTCAAAACCTTTAAATCTTCAGTAAGTGATGTAAACGATGGAATTTGGGTACAAAAATGATTTTCCAAATGGAGACCTAATCATATTGTGTAATTTTATACGCAATTCGATTTGATTTATTATAATAGTCGTTTCGATACCCGATTAAAAAGTTATCTCGGGTGAAAATTGTAACTCATATTTGTCAAATGTTTGGTTGTTTTTGAAAATGTGAACAACGTGTCCTTTTCTACTCTCTTCTCTTATTATTTTGAGAAGAATATAGATTGATTAAACATATACAAAAAGAACCCTAGCTTGGCACCAATATCTCCTTTATAGCTCTATTGAATAAAACCGGAAGTAAGTAAAATGAAAATGGTGCGTCCAAAGCTTCAAATCCTCGGTAAGTGATGTAAACGATGGAATTTGGGTACAAAAATGATTTTCCAAATGCAGACCTAATCATAATGGCTAATTTTATACGCGATTCGATTTGATTTGTTTTAATAGTCGTTTCGATACCCGAGTAAAAGGTTATCTCCGTTGAAAGTTGACACTCATATTTATCAAATGTTTTGTTGTTTTTGAAAATGTGAACAACCTCCCCTTTCCTATACTCTTATCTTATTATTTTGAAAAGAATACAGACTGAATAAACATAAAGAACAAGAACCCTAGGTTAGCTCCAATATCTGCTTTATAGCTCAATTGAATAAAACCGAAAGTAAGTAAAATGAAAATGGTGCGTCAAAACCTTTAAATCTTCGGTAAGTGATGTAAACGATGGAATTTGGGTACAAAAATGATTTTACAAATGCAGAGCTAATCATATTGTGTAATTTTAAATGCGATTCGATTTGATTTATTATAACAGTCGTTTCCGTACCCGAGTAAAAAGTTATCTACGTTGAAAATTGTAACTCATATTTATCAAATGTTTTGTTGTTTTTGAAAACGTGAACAACATCTCCTTTCCTATTCTATTCTCTTATTATTTTGAGAAGAATACAGACTGATTAAACATATATAAAAAGAACCCAAGGTTTGCACCAATATCTCCTTTATAGGTCTATTGAATAAAACTGGAAGTAAGTAAAATTAAAATGGTGCGTCAAAACCTTTAAATCCTCAGTATGTGATGTAAACGATGGAATTTGTGTACAAAAATGATTTTCCAAATTGAGACCTAATCATATTGTGTAATTTTATACGAACTTCGATTTGATATATTAAAATAGTCGTTTCGATACCCGAGTAAAAAAATATTTCCGTTGAAAGTTCCTCGGTATGTGATGTAAATGATGGAATTTGTGTACAAAAATGATTTTCCAAATGGAGACCTAATCATATTGTGTAATTTTATATGAGCTTCGATTTGATTTATTATAATAGTCGTTTCGATACCCGAGTAAAAAATTATTTCCGTTGAAAGTTGTAACTCATATTTATCAAATGTTTTGTTGTTTTTGAAAACGTGAACAACATATCCTTTTGTACTATCTTCTCTTATTATTTTGAGAAGAATATAGACTGATATAAACATATATAAAAAGAACCCAAGGTTGGCACCAATATCTCCTTTATAGGTCAATTGAATAAAACCAGAATTAAGTAAAATGAAAATGGTGTCAAATTCTTTAAATCTTCGGTAAGTGATGTCAACGATGGAATTTGTGGACAAAAATCATTTTCCAAATGGATACCTAATCATATTGTGTAATTGTATACGCAATTCGATTTGATTTATTATAATAGTCGTTTCGATACCCGAGTAAAAAGTTATCTCAGTTGAAAGTTGTAACTCATATTTTTCAAATGTTTTGTTGTTTTTGAAAATGTGAACAACATCCCCTTTCCTATTCTCTTCTCTTATTATTTTGAGAAGAATACAGACTAATTAAACATATACAAAAAGAACCCTAGGTTGGCACCAATATCTCCTTTATAGGTCTATTGAATAAAACCGGAAGTAAGTAAAATGAAAATGGTGCGTCAAAACCTTTAAATCTTCGGTAAGTGATGTAAAGGATGGAATTTGGGTACAAAAATGATTTTCCAAATGCAGAACTAATCATATTGTGTAATTTTATACCCAATTCGATTTGATTTATTATTACAGTCATTTCGGTGCCCGATTAAAAAATTATCTCCGTTGAAAGTTGTAACTCATATATATCAAATGTTTTGTTGTTTTTGAAAACGTGAACAACATGTCCTTTCCTACTCTCTTCTCTTATTATTTTGAGAAGAATATAGATTGATTAAACATAAACAACAAGAACCCTAGGTTAGCTCCAATATCTGCTTTATAGCTCAATTGAATAAAACCGAAAGTAAGTAAAATGAAAATGGTGCGTCAAAACCTTTAAATCTTCGGTAAGTGATGTAAACGATGGAATTTGGGTACAAAAATGATTTTCCAAATGCAGACCTAATCATATTGGCTAATTTTATACGCGATTCGATTTGATTTGTTTTAATAGTCGTTTCGATACCCGAGTAAAAAGTTATCTCAGTTGAAAATTGTAACTCATATTTATCAAATGTTTTGTTGTTTTTGAAAATGTGAACAACATCCCCTTTCCTATTCTCTTCTCTTATTATTTTGAGAAGAATACAGACTGATTAAACAAATACAAAAAGAACCCTAGGTTAGCACCAATATCTCCTTTATAGCTCTATTGAATAAAACCGGAAGTAAGTAAAACGAAAATGGTGCGTCAAAACCTTTAAATCTTCGGTAAGTGATCTAAACGATGGAATTTGGGTACAAAAATGATTTTCCAAATGCAGAGCTAATCATATTGTGTAATTTTATATGCGATTCGATTTGATTTATTATAACAGTCGTTTCCGTACCCGAGTAAAAAGTTATCTACGTTGAAAATTGTAACTCATATTTATCAAATGTTTTGTTGTTTTGAAAACGTGAACAACATCTCCTTTCCTATTCTATTCTCTTATTATTTTGAGAAGAATACAGACTGATTAAACATATAAAAAAAGAACCCAAGGTTGGCACCAATATCTCCTTTATAGGTCTATTGAATAAAACCGGAAGTAAGTAAAATAAAAATGGTGCGTCAAAAAGTTTAAATCCTCGGTCTGTGATGTAAACTATGGGATTTGTGTACACAAATGATTTTCCAAATGGAGACCTAATCATATTTTGTAATTTGTATACGAGCTTCGATTTGATTTATTATAATAGTCGTTTCGATACCCGAGTAAAAAGTTATCTCCGTTGAAAGTTGTAACTCATATTTTTCAAATGTTTTGTTGTTTTTGAAAATGTGAACAACATCCCCTTTCCTATTCTCTTCTCTTATTATTTTGAGAAGAATACAGACTGATTAAACATATACAAAAAGAACCCTAGGTTGGCACCAATATCTCCTTTATAGCTCTATTGAATAAAACCGGAAGTAAGTAAAATGAAAATGGTTCGTCATAACCTTTAAATCTTCGGTAAGTGATGTAAACGATGGAATTTGTGTACAAAAATGATTTTCCAAATGGAGACCTAATCATAATGGGTAATTGTATACGCAATTGGATTTGATTTATTATAATAGTCGTTTTGATACCCAAGTAAAAAATTATTTCCGTTGAAAGTTGTAACTCATATTTATCAAATGTTTTGTTGTTTTTGAAAATGTGAACAACATATCCTTTTGTTCTATCTTCTCTTATTATTTTGAGAAGAATATAGACTGATATAAACATATATAAAAAGAACCCAAGGTTGGCACCAATATCTCCTATATAGGTCAATTGAATAAAACCAGAATTAAGTAAAATGAAAATGGTGTCAAATTCTTTAAATCTTCGGTAAGTGTTGTCAACGATGGAATTTGTGTACAAAAATGATTTTCCAAATGGAGACCTAATCATATTGTGTAATTGTATACGCGATTCGATTTGATTTATTATAATAGTCGTTTCGATTCCCGAGTAAAAAATTATCTCTGGTCAAAGTTGTAACTCATATTTTTCAAATATTTTGTTGTTTTTGAAAACGTGAACAACATCCCCTTTCCTATTCTCTTCTCTTATTATTTTGAGAAGAATACAGACTAATTAAACATATACAAAAAGAACCCTAGGTTGGCACCAATATCTCCTTTATAACTCTATTGAAAAAAACCGGAAGTAAGTATAATGAAAATGGTGCCTCAAAACCTTTAAATCTTCAGTAAGTGATGTAAACGATGGAATTTGGGTACAAAAATGATTTTCCAAATGGAGACCTAATCATATTGTGTAATTTTATACGCAATTCGATTTGATTTATTATAATAGTCGTTTCGATACCCGATTAAAAAGTTATCTCAGGTGAAAATTGTAACTCATATTTGTCAAATGTTTGGTTGTTTTTGAAAATGTGAACAACGTGTCCTTTTCTACTCTCTTCTCTTATTATTTTGAGAAGAATATAGATTGATTAAACATATACAAAAAGAACCCTAGCTTGGCACCAATATCTCCTTTATAGCTCTATTGAATAAAACCTAAGTAAGTAAAATGAAAATGGTGCGTCCAAAGCTTCAAATCCTCGGTAAGTGATGTAAACGATGGAATTTGGGTACAAAAATGATTTTCCAAATGCAGACCTAATCATAATGGTTAATTTTATACGCGATTCGATTTGATTTGTTTTAATAGTCGTTTCGATACCCGAGTAAAAGGTTATCTCCGTTGAAAGTTGACACTCATATTTATCAAATGTTTTGTTGTTTTTGAAAATGTGAACAACCTCCCCTTTCCTATACTCTTATCTTATTATTTTGAAAAGAATACAGACTGAATAAACATAAACAACAAGAACCCTAGGTTAGCACCAATATCTGCTTTATAGCTCAATTGAATAAAACCGGAAGTAAGTAAAATGAAAATGGTGCGTCAAAACCTTTAAATCTTCGGTAAGTGATGTAAACGATGGAATTTGGGTACAAAAATGATTTTCCAAATGTAGAGCTAATCATATTGTGTAATTTTATATGCGATTCGATTTGATTTATTATAACAGTCATTTCCGTACCCGAGTAAAAAGTTATCAACGTTGAAAATTGTAACTCATATTTATCAAATGTTTTGTTGTTTTTGAAAACGTGAACAACATGTCCTTTTGTACTATCTTCTCTTATTATTTTGAGAAGAATACAGACTGATTAAACATATATAAAAAGAACCCAAGGTTTGCACCAATATCTCCTTTATAGGTCTATTGAATAAAACTGGAAGTAAGTAAAATTAAAATGGTGCGTCAAAACCTTTAAATCCTCGGTATGTGATGTAAACGATGGAATTTGTGTACAAAAATGATTTTCCAAATGGAGACCTAATCATATTGTGTAATTTTATACGAGCTTCGATTTGATATATTATAATAGTCGTTTCGATACCCGAGTAAAAAATTATTTCCTTTAAAAGTTCCTCGGTATGTGATGTAAACGATGGAATTTGTGTACAAAAATGATTTTCCAAATGGAGACCTAATCATATTGTGTAATTTTATACGACCTTCGATTTGATTTATTATAATAGTCATTTCGATACCCGAGTAAAACATTATTTCCGTTGAAAGTTGTAACTCATATTTATCAAATGTTTTGTTGTTTTTGAAAACGTGAATAACATGTCCTTTCGTACTATCTTCTCTTATTATTTTGAGAAAAATATAGACTGATATAAACATTTATAAAAAGAACCCAAGGTTGGCACCAATATCACCTTTATAGGTCAATTGAATAAAACCAGAATTAAGTAAAATGAAAATGGTGTCAAATTCTTTAAATCTTCGGTAAGTGTTGTCAACGATGGAATTTGTGGATAAAAATCATTTTCCAAATGGATACCTAATCATATTGTGTAATTGTATACGCGATTCGATTTGATTTATTATAATAGTCGTTTCGATACCCGAGTAAAAAGTTATCTCAGTTGAAAGTTGTAACTCATATTTTTCAAATGTTTTGTTGTTTTTGAAAATGTGAACAACATCCCCTTTCCTATTCTCTTCTCTTATTATTTTGAGAAGAATACAGACTGATTAAACATATACAAAAAGAACCCTAGGTTGGCACCAATATCTCCTTTATAACTCTATTGAAAAAAACCGGAAGTAAGTATAATGAAAATGGTGCCTCAAAACCTTTAAATCTTCAGTAAGTGATGTAAACGATGGAATTTGGGTACAAAAATGATTTTCCAAATGGAGACCTAATCATATTGTGTAATTTTATACGCAATTCGATTTGATTTATTATAATAGTCGTTTCGATTCCCGATTAAAAAGTTATCTCAGGTGAAAATTGTAACTCATATTTGTCAAATGTTTGGTTGTTTTTGAAAATGTGAACAACGTGTCCTTTTCTACTCTCTTCTCTTATTATTTTGAGAAGAATATAGATTGATTAAACATATACAAAAAGAACCCTAGCTTGGCACCAATATCTCCTTTATAGCTCTATTGAATAAAACCGGAAGTAAGTAAAATGAAAATGGTGCGTCCAAAGCTTCAAATCCTCGGTAAGTGATGTAAACGATGGAATTTGGGTACAAAAATGATTTTCCAAATGCAGACCTAATCATAATGGCTAATTTTATACGCGATTCAATTTGATTTGTTTTAATATTCGTTTCGATACCTGAGTAAAAGGTTATCTCCGTTGAAAGTTGACACTCATATTTATCAAATGTTTTGTTGTTTTTGAAAATGTGAACAACCTCCCCTTTCCTATACTCTTATCTTATTATTTTGAAAAGAATACAGACTGAATAAACATAAACAACAAGAACCCTAGGTTAGCACCAATATCTCCTTTATAGCTCAATTGAATAAAACCGGAAGTAAGTAAAATGAAAATGGTGCGTCAAAACCTTTAAATCTTCGGTAAGTAATGTAAACGATGGAATTTGGGTACAAAAATGATTTTCCAAATGCAGAGCTAATCATATTGTGTAATTTTATATGCGATTCGATTTGATTTATTATAACAGTCATTTCCGTACCCGAGTAAAAAGTTATCTACGTTGAAAATTGTAACTCATATTTATCAAATGTTTTGTTGTTTTTGAAAACGTGAACAACATCTCCTTTCCTATTCTATTCTCTTATTATTTTGAGAAGAATACAGACTGATTAAACATATATAAAAAGAACCCAAGGTTTGCACCAATATCTCCTTTATAGGTCTATTGAATAAAACTGGAAGTAAGTAAAATTAAAATGGTGCGTCAAAACCTTTAAATCCTCAGTATGTGATGTAAATGATGGAATTTGTGTACAAAAATGATTTTCCAAATGGAGACCTAATCATATTGTGTAATTTTATACGAACTTCGATTTGATATATTAAAATAGTCGTTTCGATACCCGAGTAAAAAAATATTTCCGTTGAAAGTTCCTCGGTATGTGATGTAAACGATGGAATTTGTGTACAAAAATGATTTTCCAAATGGAGACCTAATCATATTGTGTAATTTTATATGAGCTTCGATTTGATTTATTATAATAGTCGTTTCGATACCCGAGTAAAAAATTATTTCCGTTGAAAGTTGTAACTCATATTTATCAAATGTTTTGTTGTTTTTGAAAATGTGAACAACATCCCCTTTCCTATTCTCTTCTCTTATTATATTGAGAAGAACACAGACTGATTAAACATATACAAAAAGAACCCTAGGTTGGCACCAATATCTCCTTTATAGGTCTATTGAAAAAAACCGGAAGTAAGTATAATGAAAATGGTGCGTCAAAACCTTTAAATCTTCAGTAAGTGATGTAAACGATGGAATTTGGGTACAAAAATGATTTTTCAAATGGAGACCTAATCATATTGTGTAATTTTATACGCAATTCGATTTAATTTATTATAATAGACATTTCGATACCCGAGTAAAAAGTTATCTCAGTTGAAAATTGTAACTCAAATTTGTCAAATATTTTGTTGTTTTTGAAAATGTGAACAACGTGTCCTTTCCTACTCTCTTCTCTTATTATTTTGGGAAGAATATAGACTGATTAAACATATACAAAAAGCACCCTAGGTTGGCACCAATATCTCCTTTATAGATCTATTGAATAAAACCGGAAGTAAGTAAAATGAAAATGGTGCGTCAAAAGCTTCAAATCCTCGGTAAGTGATGTAAACGATGGAATTTGGGTACAAAAATGATTTTCCAAATGCAGACCTAATCATATTGTGTAATTTTATACGCGATTCGATTTGAATTGTTATAACTGTCGTTTCGGTACACGAGTAAAAAGTTATCTACGTTGAAAATTGTAACTCATATTTATCAAATGTTTTATTGTTTTTAAAAACGTGAACAACATCTCCTTTCCTACTCTCTTCTCTTATTATTTTGAGAAGAATACAGACTGATTAAACATATGTAAAACGAACCCTAGGTTGGCACCAATATCTCCTTTATAGCTCTATTGAATAAAACCGGACGTAAGTAAAATGAAAATGGTGCGTCAAAACCTTTAAATCTTCTGTAAGTGATGTAAACGATGGAATTTGGGTACAAAAATGATTTTCCAAATGCAGAGCTAATCATATTGTGTAATTTTATATGAGCTTCGATTTGATTTATTATAATAGTCGTTTCGATACCCGAGTAAAAAATTATTTCCGTTGAAAGTTGTAACTCATATTTATCAAATGTTTTGTTGTTTTTGAAAACGTGAACAACATGTCCTTTTGTACTATCTTCTCTTATTATTTTGAGAAGAATATAGACTGATATAAACATATATAAAAAGAACCCAAGGTTGGCACCAATATCTCCTTTATAGGTCAATTGAATAAAACCAGAATTAAGTAAAATGAAATGGTGTCAAATTCTTTAAATCTTCGGTAAGTGATGTCAACGATGGAATTGGTGGACAAAAATCATTTTCCAAATGGATACCTAATCATATTGTGTAATTGTATACGCAATTCGATTTGATTTATTATAATAGTCGTTTCGATACCCGAGTAAAAAGTTATCTCAGTTGAAAGTTGTAACTCATATTTTTCAAATGTTTTGTTGTTTTTGAAAATGTGAACAACATCCCCTTTCCTATTCTCTTCTCTTATTATTTTGAGAAGAATACAGACTGATTAAACATATACAAAAAGAACCCTAGGTTGGCACCAATATCTCCTTTATAACTCTATTGAAAAAAACCGGAAGTAAGTATAATGAAAATGGTGCCTCAAAACCTTTAAATCTTCAGTAAGTGATGTAAACGATGGAATTTGGGTACAAAAATGATTTTTCAAATGGAGACCTTATCATATTGTGTAATTTTATACGCAATTCGATTTGATTTATTATAATAGTCGTTTCGATACCCGAGTAAAAAGTTATCTCAGTTGAAAATTGTAACTCAGATTTGTCAAATGTTTTGTTGTTTTTGAAAATGTGAACAACGTGTCCTTTCCTACTCTCTTCTCTTATTATTTTGCGAAGCATACATACTCATTAAACATATACAAAAATCACCCTAGGTTGGCACCAATATCTCCTTTATAGATCTATTGAATAAAACCGGAAGTAAGTAAAATGAAAATGGTGCGTCAAAAGCTTCAAATCCTCGGTAAGTGATGTAAACGATGGAATTTGGGTACAAAAATGATTTTCCAAATGCAGACCTAATCATATTGTGTAATTTTATACGCGATTCGATTTGAATTGTTATAACTGTCGTTTCGGTACACGAGTAAAAAGTTATCTACGTTGAAAATTGTAACTCATATTTATCAAATGTTTTATTGTTTTTAAAAACGTGAACAACATCTCCTTTCCTACTCTCTTCTCTTATTATTTTGAGAAGAATACAGACTGATTAAACATATGTAAAACGAACCCTAGGTTGGCACCAATATCTCCTTTATAGCTCTATTGAATAAAACCGGACGTAAGTAAAATGAAAATGGTGCGTCAAAACCTTTAAATCTTCTGTAAGTGATGTAAACGATGGAATTTGGGTACAAAAATGATTTTCCAAATGCAGAGCTAATCATATTGTGTAATTTTATATGAGCTTCGATTTGATTTATTATAATAGTCGTTTCGATACCCGAGTAAAAAATTATTTCCGTTGAAAGTTATAACTCATATTTATCAAATGTTTTGTTGTTTTTGAAAACGTGAACAACATGTCCTTTTGTAATATCTTCTCTTATTATTTTGAGAAGAATATAGACTGATATAAACATATATAAAAAGAACCCAAGGTTGGCACCAATATCTCCTTTATAGGTCAATTGAATAAAACCAGAATTAAGTAAAATGAAAATGGTGCGTCAAATTCTTTAAATCTTCGGTAAGTGATGTCAACGATGGAATTGGTGGACAAAAATCATTTTCCAAATGGATACCTAATCATATTGTGTAATTGTATACGCAATTCGATTTGATTTATTATAATAGTCGTTTCGATACCCGAGTAAAAAGTTATCTCAGTTGAAAGTTGTAACTCATATTTTTCAAATGTTTTGTTGTTTTTGAAAATGTGAACAACATCCCCTTTCCTATTCTCTTCTCTTATTATTTTGAGAAGAATACAGACTGATTAAACATATACAAAAAGAACCCTAGGTTGGCACCAATATCTCCTTTATAACTCTATTGAAAAAAACCGGAAGTAAGTATAATGAAAATGGTGCCTCAAAACCTTTAAATCTTCAGTAAGTGATGTAAACGATGGAATTTGGGTACAAAAATGATTTTTCAAATGGAGACCTTATCATATTGTGTAATTTTATACGCAATTCGATTCGATTTATTATAATAGTCGTTTCGATACCCGAGTAAAAAGTTATCTCAGTTGAAAATTGTAACTCAGATTTGTCAAATGTTTTGTTGTTTTTGAAAATGTGAACAACGTGTCCTTTCCTACTCTCTTCTCTTATTATTTTGGGAAGAATATAGACTGATTAAACATATACAAAAATCACCCTAGGTTGGCACCAATATGTCCTTTATAGATCTATTGAATAAAACCGGAAGTAAGTAAAATGAAAATGGTGCGTCAAAAGCTTCAAATCCTCGATAAGTGATGTAAACGATGGAATTTGGGTACAAAAATGATTTTCCAAATGCAGACCTAATCATATTGTGTAATTTTATACGCGATTCGATTTGAATTGTTATAACTGTCGTTTCGGTACACGAGTAAAAAGTTATCTACGTTGAAAATTGTAACTCATATTTATCAAATGTTTTGTTGTTTTTAAAAACGTGAACAACATCTCCTTTCCTACTCTCTTCTCTTATTATTTTGAGAAGAATACAGACTGATTAAACATATGTAAAACGAACCCTAGGTTGGCACCAATATCTCCTTTATAGCTCTATTGAATAAAACCGGACGTAAGTAAAATGAAAATGGTGCGTCAAAACCTTTAAATCTTCTGTAAGTGATGTAAACGATGGAATTTGGGTACAAAAATGATTTTCCAAATGCAGAGCTAATCATATTGTGTAATTTTATATGAGCTTCGATTTGATTTATTATAATAGTCGTTTCGATACCCGAGTAAAAAATTATTTCCGTTGAAAGTTGTAACTCATATTTATCAAATGTTTTGTTGTTTTTGAAAACGTGAACAACATGTCCTTTTTTACTATCTTCTCTTATTATTTTGATAAGAATATAGACTGATATAAACATATATAAAAAGAACCCAAGGTTGGCACCAATATCTCCTTTATAGGTCAATTGAATAAAACCAGAATTAAGTAAAATGAAATGGTGTCAAATTCTTTAAATCTTCGGTAAGTGATGTCAACGATGGAATTGGTGGACAAAAATCATTTTCCAAATGGATACCTAATCATATTGTGTAATTGTATACGCAATTCGATTTGATTTATTATAATAGTCGTTTCGATACCCGAGTAAAAAGTTATCTCAGTTGAAAGTTGTAACTCATATTTTTCAAATGTTTTGTTGTTTTTGAAAATGTGAACAACATCCCCTTTCCTATTCTCTTCTCTTATTATTTTGAGAAGAATACAGACTGATTAAACATATACAAAAAGAACCCTAGGTTGGCACCAATATCTCCTTTATAACTCTATTGAAAAAAACCGGAAGTAAGTATAATGAAAATGGTGCCTCAAAACCTTTAAATCTTCAGTAAGTGATGTAAACGATGGAATTTGGGTACAAAAATGATTTTTCAAATGGAGACCTTATCATATTGTGTAATTTTATACGCAATTCGATTTGATTTATTATAATAGTCGTTTCGATACCCGAGTAAAAAGTTATCTCAGTTGAAAATTGTAACTCAGATTTGTCAAATGTTTTGTTGTTTTTGAAAATGTGAACAACGTGTCCTTTCCTACTCTCTTCTCTTATTATTTTGGGAAGAATATAGACTGATTAAACATATACAAAAATCACCCTAGGTTGGCACCAATATCTCCTTTATAGATCTATTGAATAAAACCGGAAGTAAGTAAAATGAAAATGGTGCGTCAAAAGCTTCAAATCCTCGGTAAGTGATGTAAACGATGGCATTTTGGGTACAAAAATGATTTTCCAAATGCAGACCTAATCATATTGTGTAATTTTATACGCGATTCGATTTGAATTATTATAACTGTCGTTTCGGTACCCGAGTAAAAAGTTATCTACGTTGAAAATTGTAACTCATATTTATCAAATGGTTTGTTGTTTTTAAAAACGTGAACAACATCTCCTTTCCTACTCTCTTCTCTTATTATTTTGAGAAGAATACAGACTGATTAAACATATGTAAAACGAACCCTAGGTTGGCACCAATATCTCCTTTATAGCTCAATTGAATAAAACCGGAAGTAAGTAAAATGAAAATGGTGCGTCAAAACCTTTAAATCTTCGATAAGTGATGTAAACGATGGAATTTGGGTACAAAAATGATTTTCCAAATGCAGACCTAATCATATTGTGTAATTTTATACGCGATTCGATTTGATTTATTATAACAGTCGTTTCGGTACCCGAGTAAAAAGTTATCTCAGGGGAAAATTGTAACACATATTTTTCTAATGTTTTGTTGTTTTTGAAAATGTGAACAACATGTCCTTTCCTACTCTCTTCTCTTATTATTTTGAGAAGAATACAGACTGATATAAACATATTTAAAAAGAATGCTAGGTTGGCACCAATATCTCCTTTATAGGTCTATTGAATAAAACCGGAAGTAAGTAAAATGAAAATGGTGTGTCAAAACCTTTAAATACTCGGTATGTGATGTAAACGATGGAATTTGTGTACAAAAATGATTTTCCAAATGGAGACCTAATCATATTGTGTAATTTTATACGAACTTCGATTTGATATATTATAATAGTCGTTTCGATACCCGAGTAAAAAATTATTTCCGTTGAAAGTTCCTCGGTATGTGATGTAAACGATGGAATTTGTGTACAAAAATGATTTTGCAAATGAGACCTAACATTATTGTGTAATTTTATATGAGCTTCGATTTGATTTATTATAATAATCGTTTCGATACCCGAGTAAAAAATTATTTCCGTTGAAAGTTGTAACTCATATTTATCAAATGTTTTGTTGTTTTTGAAAACGTGAACAACATGTCCTTTTGTACTATCTTCTCTTATTATTTTGAGAAGAATATAGACTGATATAAACATATATAAAAAGAACCCAAGGTTGGCACCAATATCTCCTTTATAGGTCAATTCAATAAAACCAGAATTAAGTAAAATGAAATGGTGTCAAATTCTTTAAATCTTCGGTAAGTGATGTCAACGATGGAATTGGTGGACAAAAATCATTTTCCAAATGGATACCTAATCATATTGTGTAATTCTATATGCAATTCGATTTGATTTATTATAATAGTCTTTTCGATACCCGAGTAAAAAGTTATCTCAGTTGAAAGTTGTAACTCATATTTTTCAAATGTTTTGTTGTTTTTGAAAATGTGAACAACATCCCCTTTCCTATTCTCTTCACTTATTATTTTGAGAAGAATACAGACTGATTAAACATATACAAAAAGAACCCTAGGTTGGCACCAATATCTCCTTTATAGGTCTATTGAATAAAACCGGAAGTAAGTAAAATGAAAATGGTGCGTCAAAACCTTTAAATCTTCAGAAATTGATGTAAACGATGGAATTTGGGTACAAAAATGATTTTTCAAATGGAGACCTAATGATATTGTGTAATTTTGTACGCAATTCGATTGGATTTCTTATAATAGTCGTTTCGATACCCGAGTAAAAAGTTATCTCAGTTGAAAATTGTAACTCAGATTTGTAAATGTTTTGTTGTTTTTGAAAATGTGAACAACGTGTCCTTTCCTACTCTCTTCTCTTATTATTTTGGGAAGAATATACACTGATTAAACATATACAAAAAGCACCCTAGGTTGGCACCAATATCTCCTTTATAGATCTATTGAATAAAACCGGAAGTAAGTAAAATTAAAATGGTGCATCAAAAGCTTCAAATCCTCGGTAAGTGATGTAAACGATGGAATTTGGGTACAAAAATGATTTTCCAAATGCAGAACTAATCATATTGTGTAATATTATACACGATTCGATTTGATTTGTTATAACAGTCGTTTCGATACATGAGTAAAAAGTTATCTCAGGTGAAAATTGTAACTCATATTTATCAAATGTTTTGTTGTTTTTGAAAATGTGAACAATATGTCCTTTCCTACTCTCTTCTCTTATTATTTTGAGAAGAATACAGACTGATATAAATATATACAAAAATAACGCTAGGTTGGCACCAATATCTCCTTTATAGGTCTATTGAATAAAACCGGAAGTAAGTAAAATGAAAATGGTGTGTCAAAACCTTTAAATCTTCGGTAAGTGATGTAAACGATGGAATTTGTGTACAAAAATGATTTTTCCAAATTGAGACCTAATCATATTGGCTAATTTTATACGCGATTCGATTTGATTTCTTATAACAGTCGTTTCGATACCCGAGTAAAAAGTTATGTCAGTTGAAAATTGTAATTCATATTTATCAAATCTTTTGTTGTTTTTGAAACGTGAACAACATGTCCTTTCCTACTCTCTTCTCTTATTATTTTGAGAAGAATACAGACTGATTAAACATATATAAAAGGAACCCAAGGTTGGCACCAACATCTCCTTTATGGGTCTATTGAATAAAACCGGAAATACGTAAAATGAAAATGGTGCGTCAAAACCTTTAAATCTTCGGTAAGTGATGTAAACGATGGAATTTGTGTATAAAAATGATTTTCCAAATGCAGACCTAATAATAGTGTGTAATATTATATGCGATTCGATTTGAATTGTTATTATAGTCGTTTCGGTACCTGATTAAAAAGTTATCTCCGTTGAAAATTGTAACTCATATTTATCAAATGTTTTGTTGTTTTTGAAAATGTGAACAACGTGTCCTTTCCTACTCTCTTCTCTTATTATTTTGAGAAGAATATAGACTGATTAAACATATACAAAAAGAACCCTAGTTTGGCACCAATATCTTCTTTATAGCTCTATTGAATAAAACCGGAAGTAAATAAAATGAAAATGGTGCGTCAAAAGCTTCAAATCCTCGGTAAGTGATGTAAACGATGTAATTTTTGTACAAAAATGATTTTCCAAATGGAGACCAAATCATATTGTGTAATTTTATACGCGATTCGATTTGATTTATTATAATAATCGTTTCGATACCCGATTAAAAAGTTATCTCAATTGAAAATTGTAACTCATATTTATCAAAATTTTTGTTGTTTTTGAAAATGTGAACAACATCCCTTTCCAATTCTCTTCTCTTATAATTTGGAGAAGAATATAGACTGATTAAACATATACAAAAAGAACCCTACGTTAGCACAATTATCTCCTTTATAGCTCTATTGAATAAAATCGGAAGTAAGTAAAATGAAAATGGTGCGTCAAAACCTTTAAATCTTCGGTAAGTGATGTAAACGATGGAATTTGGGTACAAAAATGATTTTCCAAATGTAGAGCTAATCATATTGTGTAATTTTATACACGATTCGATTTGATTTGTTATAATAGTCGTTTCCGTACCCGAGTAAAAAGTTATCTACGTTGAAAATTGTAACTCATATTTATAAAATGTTTTGTTGTTTTTGAAAACGTGAACAACATCTCCTTTCCTATTCTATTCTCTTATTATTTTGAGAAGAATACAGACTGATTAAACATATATAAAAAGAACAAAAGTTTGGCACCAATATCTCCTTTATAGGTCTATTGAATAAATCCGGAAGTAAGTAAAATGAAAATGGTGCGTCAAAACCTTTAAATCCTCGGTATATGATGTAAACGATGGAATTTGTGTACAAAAATGATTTTCCAAATAGAGACCTAAACATATTGTGTAATTTTATACGAGCTTCGATTTGATTTATTATAATAGTCGTTTCGATACCCGAGTAAAAAATTATCTCCGTTGAAAGTTGTAATTCATATTTATCTAATCTTTTGTTGTGTTTTGAAAACGTGAACAACATGTCCTTTCCTACTCTCTTCTCTTATTATTTTGAGAAGAATACAGACTGATATAAACATATATAAAAGGAACCCAAGGTTGGCACCAATATCTCCTTTATGTTTCTATTGAATAAAACCGAAAATAAGTAAATTGAAAAAGGTGCGTCAAAACCTTTAAATCTTCGGTAAGTGATGTAAACGATGGAATTTGTGTATAAAAATGATTTTCCAAATGCAGACCTAATCATAGTGTGTAATATTATACGCGATTCGATTTGATTTATTTTAATAGTCGTTTCGGTACCCGATTAAAAAGTTATCTCCGTTGAAAATTGTAACTCATATTTATCAAATGTTTTGTTGTTTTTGAAAATGTGAACAACGTGTCCTTTCTTACTCTCTTCTCTTATTATTTTGAGAAGAATATAGACTGATTAAACATATACAAAAAGAACCCTAGGTTGGCACCAATATCTCCTTTATAGCTCTATTGAATAAAACCGGAAGTAAGTAAAATGAAAATGGTGCGTCAAAAGCTTCAAATCCTCGGTAAGTGGTGTAAACGATGGAATTTTTGTACAAAAATGTTTTCCAAATGGAGAGCTAATCATATTGTGTAATTTTATACGCGATTCGATTTGATTTATTATAATAATCATTTCGATACCAAAGTAAAAAGTTATCTCAATTGAAAATTGTAACTCATATTTATCAAATATTTTGTTGTTTTTGAAAATGTGAACAACATCGCTTTCCTATTCTATTCTCTTATAATTTGGAGAAGAATACAGACTGATTAAACCTATACAAAAAGAACCCTACGTTAGCACAATTATCTCCTTTATAGCTGTATTGAATAAAATCGGAAGTAAGTAAAATGAAAATGGTGCGTCAAAGCCTTTAAATCTTCGGTAAGTGATGTAAACGATGGAATTTGGGTAAAAAAATGATTTTCCAAATGCAGAGCTAATCATATTGTGTAATTTTATACGCGATTCGATTTGATTTATTATAACAGTCGTTTCCGTACCCGAGTAAAAAGTTATCTATGTTGAAAATTGTAACTCATATTTATCAAATGTTTTGTTGTTTTTGAAAACGTGAACAACATCTCCTTTCCTATTCTATTCTCTTATTATTTTGAGAAGAATACAGACTGATTAAACATATATAAAAAGAACCAAAGTTTGGCACCAATATCTCCTTTATAGGACTATTGAATAAATCCGGAAGTAAGTAAAATGAAAATGGTGCGTCAAAACCTTTAAATCCTCGGTATATGATGTAAACGATGGAATTTTTGTACAAAAATGATTTTCCAAATAGAGACCTAATCATATTGTGTAATTTTATATGAGCTTCGATTTGATTTATTATAATAGTCGTTTCGATACCCAAGTAAAAAATTATCTCCGTTGGAATTTGTAATTCATATTTATCAAATCTTTTGTTGTTTTTGAAAACGCGAACAACATGTCCTTTCCTACTCTCTTCTCTTATTATTTTGAGAAGAATACAGACTGATATAAACATATATAAAAGGAACCCAAGGTTGGCACCAATATCTCCTTTATGTTTCTATTGAATAAAACCAGAAATAAGTAAATTGAAAATGGTGCGTCAAAACCTTTAAATCTTCGGTAAGTGATGTAAACGATGGAATTTGTGTATAAAAATGATTTTCCAAATGCAGACCTAATCATAGTGTGTAATATTATACGCGATTCTATTTGATTTATTATAATAGTCGTTTCGATACCCGATTAAAAAGTTATCTCCGTTGAAAATTGTAACTCATATTTATCAAATGTTTTGTTGTTTTTGAAAATGTGAACAACGTGTCCTTTCCTACTCTCTTCTCTTATTATTTTGAGAAGAATATAGACTGATTAAACATATACAAAAAGAACCCTAGGTTGGCACCAATATCTCCTTTATAGCTCTATTGAATAAAACCGGAAGTAAGTAAAATGAAAATGGTGCGTCAAAAGCTTCAAATCCTCGGTAAGTGATGTAAACGATGGAATTTTTGTACAAAAATGATTTTCCAAATGGAGAGCTAATCATATTGTGTAATTTTATACGCGATTCGATTTGATTTATTATAATAATCGTTTCGATACCCGAGTAAAAAGTTATCTCAATTGAAAATTGTAACTCATATTTATCCAATGTTTTGTTGTTTTTGAAAATGTTAACAACATCCCCTTTCCTATTCTCTTCTCTTATTATTTTCAGAAGAATACAGACTGATTAAACATATAGAAAAAGAACCCAAGTTTAGCACCAATATCTCCTTTATAGGTATATTGAATAAAACCGGAAGTAAGTAAAATGAAAATGGTGCGTCAAAACCTTTAAATCCTCGGTATATGATGTAAACGATGGAATTTGTGTACAAAAATGATTTTCCAAATAGAGACCTAATCATATTGTGTAATTTTATACGAGCTTTGATTTGATTTATTATAATAGTCATTTCGATACCCGAGTAAAATATTATCTCCGTTGAAAGTTGTAACTCATATTTATCAAATGTTTTGTTGTTTTTGAAAACGTGAACAACATCTCCTTTCCTATTCTATTCTCTTATTATTTTCAGAAGAATACAGACTGATTAAACATATAGAAAAAGAACCCAAGTTTGGCACCAATATCTCCTTTATAGGTATATTGAATAAAACCGGAAGTAAGTAAAATGAAAATGGTGCGTCAAAACCTTTAAATCCTCAGTATGTGATGTAAACGATGGAATTTGTGTACAAAAATGATTTTCCAAATAGAGACCTAATCATATTGTGTAATTTTATACGAGCTTTGATTTGATTTATTATAATAGTCATTTCGATACCCGAGTAAAATATTATCTCCGTTGAAAGTTGTAACTCATATTTATCAAATGTTTTGTTGTTTTTGAAAATGTGAACAACGTGTCCTTTCCTACTCTCTTCTCTTATTATTTTGAGAAGAATATAGACTGATTAAACATATACAAAAATAACCCTAGGTTGGCACCAATATCTCCTTTATAGCTCTATTGAATAAAACCGGAAGTAAGTAAAATGAAAATGGGGCGTCAAAAGCTTCAAATCCTCGGTAAGTGATGTAAACGATGGAATTTTTGTACAAAAATGATTTTCCAAATGGAGAGCTAATCATATTGTGTAATTTTATACGCGATTCGATTTGATTTATTATAATAATCGTTTCGATACCCGAGTAAAAAGTTATCTCAATTGAAAATTGTAACTCATATTTATCCAATGTTTTGTTGTTTTTGAAAATGTTAACAACATCCCCTTTCCTATTCTCTTCTCTTATTATTTTCAGAAGAATACAGACTGATTAAACATATAGAAAAAGAACCCAAGTTTGGCACCAATATCTCCTTTATAGGTCTATTGAATAAATCTGGAAGTAAGTAAAATGAAAATGGTGCGTCAAAACCTTTAAATCCTCGGTATATGATGTAAACGATGGAATTTTTGTACAAAAATGATTTTCCAAATAGAGACCTCATCATATTGTGTAATTTTATATGAGCTTCGATTTGATTTATTATAATAGTCGTTTCGATACCCAAGTAAAAAATTATCTCCGTTGGAATTTGTAATTCATATTTATCAAATCTTTTGTTGTTTTTGAAAACGCGAACAACATGTCCTTTCCTACTCTCTTCTCTTATTATTTTGAGAAGAATACAGACTGATATAAACATATATAAAAGGAACCCAAGGTTGGCACCAATATCTCCTTTATGTTTCTATTGAATAAAACCAGAAATAAGTAAATTGAAAATGGTGCGTCAAAACCTTTAAATCTTCGGTAAGTGATGTAAACGATGGAATTTGTGTATAAAAATGATTTTCCAAATGCAGACCTAATCATAGTGTGTAATATTATACGCGATTCTATTTGATTTTTTATAATAGTCGTTTCGGTATCCGATTAAAAAGTTATCTCCGTTGAAAATTGTAACTCATATTTATCAAATGTTTTGTTGTTTTTGAAAATGTGAACAACGTGTCCTTTCCTACTCTCTTCTCTTATTATTTTGAGAAGAATATAGACTGATTAAACATATACAAAAAGAACCCTAGGTTGGCACCAATATCTCCTTTATAGCTCTATTGAATAAAACCGGAAGTAAGTAAAATGAAAATGGTGCGTCAAAACCTTTAAATCTTCGGTAAGTGATGTAAACGATGGAATTTGGGTACAAAAATGATTTTCAAAATGCAGACCTAATCATATTGTGTAATTTTATACGTGATTCGATTCGATTTATTATAACAGTCGTTTCGATACCCGATTAAAAAGTTATCTCCGTTGAAAATTGTAACTCATATTTATCAAATGTTTTGTTGTTTTTGAAAATGTGAACAACATCCCTTTCCAATTCTCTTCTCTTATAATTTTCAGAAGAATACAGACTGATTAAACATATAGAAAAAGAACCCAAGTTTAGCACCAATATCTCCTTTATAGGTATATTGAATAAAACCGGAAGTAAGTAAAATGAAAATGGTGCGTCAAAACCTTTAAATCCTCGGTATATGATGTAAACGATGGAATTTGTGTACAAAAATGATTTTCCAAATAGAGACCTAATCATATTGTGTAATTTTATACGAGCTTTGATTTGATTTATTATAATAGTCATTTCGATACCCGAGTAAAATATTATCTCCGTTGAAAGTTGTAACTCATATTTATCAAATGTTTTGTTGTTTTTGAAAACGTGAACAACATCTCCTTTCCTATTCTATTCTCTTATTATTTTCAGAAGAATACGGATCGATTAAACATATAGAAAAAGAACCCAAGTTTGGCACCAATATCTCCTTTATAGGTATATTGAATAAAACCGGAAGTAAGTAAAATGAAAATGGTGCGTCAAAACCTTTAAATCCTCAGTATGTGATGTAAACGATGGAATTTGTGTACAAAAATGATTTTCCAAATAGAGACCTAATCATATTGTGTAATTTTATACGAGCTTTGATTTGATTTATTATAATAGTCATTTCGATACCCGAGTAAAATATTATCTCCGTTGAAAGTTGTAACTCATATTTATCAAATGTTTTGTTGTTTTTGAAAATGTGAACAACGTGTCCTTTCCTACTCTCTTCTCTTATTATTTTGAGAAGAATATAGACTGATTAAACATATACAAAAATAACCCTAGGTTGGCACCAATATCTCCTTTATAGCTCTATTGAATAAAACCGGAAGTAAGTAAAATGAAAATGGGGCGTCAAAAGCTTCAAATCCTCGGTAAGTGATGTAAACGATGGAATTTTTGTACAAAAATGATTTTCCAAATGGAGAGCTAATCATATTGTGTAATTTTATACGCGATTCGATTTGATTTATTATAATAATCATTTCGATACCCGAGTAAAAAGTTATCTCAATTAAAAATTGTAACTCATATTTATCAAATTTTTTGTTGTTTTTGAAATTGTGAACAACATCCCTTTCCTATTCTCTTCTCTTATAATTTGGAGAAGAATACAGACTGATTAAACATATACAAAAAGAACCCTACGTTAGCACCAATATCTCCTTTATAGCTCTATTGAATAAAATCGGAAGTAAGTAAAATGAAAATGGTACGTCAAAACCTTTAAATCTTCAGTAAGTGATGTAAACGATGGAATTTGGGTACAAAAATGATTTTCCAAATGCAGACCTAATCATATTGTGTAATTTTACACGCGATTCAATTTGATTTGTTATAACAGTCGTTTCGGTACCCGATTAAAAGGTTATCTCTGTCGAAAATTGTACCTCATATTTATCAAATGTTTTATTGTTTTTGAAAATTTGAACAACATCCCCTTTCCTATTCTCTTCTCTTATTATTTTGAGAAGAATACAGACTGATTAAACATATATAAAAAGAACGCTAGGTTAGCAGCAATATCTCCTTTATAGGTCTATTGAATAAAACCGGAAGTAAGTAAAATAAAAATGGTGCGTCAATGGTGAACGAAAACCGGCATCGCCGATTCTCGCAAATACTTTGGTTTTAATATTTGTAAAACTCTCGCAAGTGCACGAATCATTTCGTAGAAAATGATAAGTATACTCCCAAGGTCGATCTAAGGAAGGAATGTATGTGGTTTTTAATTTATTATTCAAACTTTTAAAAATGAAATTAAATCCTAAACATCCTGTCACGATAGTTTGGTTTTTGTGTTCCTAATCTAATAACATAAAATAAACATATATACATATTAATTAAATATAATCTAAAAAAAATAAACATAGATACAAATTCAATAAATATTTATCTAAATATATATACAGATTCAATAAATATTCATGCAAATTTTATCATTTATATTAGTGGAGTATTTATGGATATAATAACTAAATTAATTATGCTTGCTCATATTATCTAGGTTATTAAATATATAAATTGATATTTTATTGATTCTCTCTTTTTTTATGAATACCACCTTTGGTGGGGTTAGATATTCTTTGTTAACTAAACAAATCAATTAACACCTATGGGTGGGGTTGATAACTAATTTGGTTAATTAAATTAATTCCTTTTTCTAAGAGATTGAAAATGAACCATTTAAATGCCACCTTTGGTGGGGTTAGACAGTTTAAACTTTATTCAAGGTGTCCAAATTAAACCCAAGAATTTAGTTATCCGAGTACTAACTTTCAAGTTTTAAAACCACTATTGAAAACATGTTGTCAATACATTTTCACATAATAATTCTTATAAAAACTTTTGAAATAGAGCTTCACTCTAACTACCAGGCGATTGTACCAACAAATAAAAGAGCACTACTCTAAATTAGACCGGATAACTAAACCTTAAAATCTAATTTTTAGATTTAAGTTTGTAATTAAAAATAATGTATTTCTCTCTAACATCCTTAATATAAAACCTTGAATAAAAATAAAATCAATTCATTTTAGAAATTTTCACCTATTTAATATTTCGCAAGCATAACAACGTTATTATTATATCATGATTATAAACAGCTAGCACAGTTAAATTTAATCACAGACAAATTAAATATAACATGTAAGAATAAAGCATAAAAATAACTGTAAAGAAAATAAAATCCTTACAGAACTTCGACGCTATTCCCGTTGCTAGAAAACCTCCAAGCGGAATTTGCACTTCCATTTATTGAATCAAAAATCTAAATTATTACAAAAACATTATAAGTTCCTCTCAAAAAGAGAAGAACTCTAAACCTAAGAGAATTGAACTAAAAACTAAGAGAAAAACTAAGAAAAGCTTAGAAACTAAGAAAGAAACTAAGAAAAACTCAAAAACTAAGAAATGAGAGAAAGAGAGAAGAGAGAAGTGTGGTTGTGAGGTGTGCTTTGAAGTGAATGGAAGGGGTATTTATAGGTGAGGATGGAGAGAAAAATGAGTAAAAAAATGTTAAAAAAATATTAAAAAATTAAAAACGTGTAATGGACATGCCGAGGTCATCAATGACGCCATGACGCCATGGGCGGCCGCACGTGGAAAATGGGGCAAAAACGTTGGCGCGCGCGCGGCTGCCGCGCGCGTTGCCGCGCGCGCTGTCGCTGGCGCGCGGAACGCAGGCGCGTGCGAACAGCGCCGGGCGCGGCCGGGCGTCATCAAGCTGCGGCGCGCGATTTTCCATCTTTTGACATTTTTGACCTTTTCGACCCATTTTGTCCAATTTTTCCATGTTTGTTGACCTTTTCCCACTTATTTATTAATTTATTTGTGATGTATTGCTTCAAGTATTCTTCTTTGAGTCTTTAAATTGCGTTTTTAAGCCAAAATACCTGAAAAACAATAAAAATACCCGTGATTCCGAAAAAGACAAATTTATATAAATATATGATAAAACATATAAATATATATATTTTTAATCAATTAATGTGCATAAAATCATGGTTATTTTAGTGCTTTTTGAGCACTCATCACAACCCCCAACCAGCTTCTTGCTAGTCCCTTAGCAAGAGAAGCGATAAAAACTAAAAATTAAACTATCCTAAATCACTTCCGTGGATTGACACGGTTGCATTTAGCCTATGCAACAAGCCTTTAAACCCCTAGGTTGCCCTAGTGGACGAGTTTGAGTCTCGTGAGGGTTTTCAGTAATGATACCCACAAACATTGTACTAAATGTAAAAACAAAAGAAACAATAAAAACAAACAACTTAAAAATTAAATTTACAACAAAATCACAAATTAACAACATTTCACAAAAATGTCTCATACTTTTTAATCTCCTTTAAGATCATAATTAAAATCTCAAGCATAAGTTATCTTAATCTCTTTAAACAATCATGATTTATTATAATAATTAGTCGAAAATCATTTTCATATTTCATATCAAAAATGTATCCATTTAATTTCACCCAATTTCAGTGTCATGAATCAGAATTCGCTTCGACTCTATTCCTCACAAGTCAATACTCTCAAATCACTGAATCCTATGGGTTCAAACACTCATACTAATTTATATGCGAAAGAGTTGATGTATAGAAATGAACTAATATGTTCGCATATGTATAAAGAATAAAGGCTCAAAGTGTTATTTTAACATTGATCTCATGAAAGGAATCAAATGTATAAATTATAAAGATATCATATATAAAAATTATTTTCATGCATAAATCAAACTCATTAAGAAAGAATTTCAAGATATATGCCTTTTACAAATGAAGAAATTGCAATGACTTTTTAGGGAATTACTTTTTATATCTTTCTTTTGTAATTAGCCTTTACTCACAACTTTGTAGGCAATGCGGGTTATAGTATGTAGATGATACTATTTTTATCTCTCTTTTTTTTCTGTAGATATTTTTCAATATGTGTATTTTTTTAGAGAGTCAACCCATGTACGGATTGTACATTTTTTGGATTTTGGTGAGTGGTTAATTTTGTGGCTTTTCTGTTTGATCTTGGTTTAGGTAACCCCAGATATGTCTTTTTGTTTTTGTAGTAGTCATGCATAAATGAGATATAAGCATATACTATCAACTTCTACTCAAATCATTTAATTTAAGCAAAAATAATAATCAAAAATATATGATACTCTATTAAGATGAAAAAAATTCATACATTCAATGCTAATACCTATAGAGATCATCTAAAAATTTGAAGAAATAAGAAATGTGTTTGGAGTAGAAAAAATATATATTTCATTCTGAATAAAGGAAATTAGGCTCAAATTATATCTCACAAAGGTAGTCTCCACTAAAAAACTCATAAACACCGATTTTGGGTTTAATATAATTTCTTCATCTTATCAAGAAATACTAATTATGACAAAAACTAACTAATTATCAAAAATAATTACAAAATATTTCATGATATGTTTTCAAAAATTAATCTAACAGTACAAAAGACTTAACTATTTACTTAAATTTGATTTAAAGAAATGATAAATTTTTGTGAGAAAAGTTTTTTTTTTATTATTTTTTTTATTTTTAATTAAGTATGGTAACTTTTCACCACCCCCAACCTAGAACTTACATTGTCCTCAATGTAACAACTGTAAATTAAAGATAAAGAGAGAAGAGAAGAAAGATTACCTATTTCCTGAGAATGTGCAAGTAGTAATGGAAAATGCAGGTGCATCCATCATATTCATCATTAAAGTGTATACGTATTTATCACAGTAAACTTCTAACATCTCAACAAATATTTTTAGTTTTAACAATTTAAAAATTATTCACATGTAATTAAAATGAAATAAACAATAAAATTAAGTAAATAAAACAAATAACAAACAAAAAATTTTTATTTTTTATTTATTTTTTATTTTTTTTATTTTTTTTATTTTTTTTTATTTTTTTGTTTTTTTTTATTTTTTTTTTATTTATTGTTTTTTTTTACCTAAAATGATGGGTTGCCTCCCATCCAGCGCTTAGTTTAACGTCTTAGCAAGACGTATCTTTTTGGTGCTAAGGGTTACTCAGCCAAATGCAATCCATTTCAAAGAATGTTGTTTGGTTCTTCTAAATAAGGCTTGACACGATGGCCATTGACTTTGAACGTTTTTGTGTCTTGGAGTCCAATAGTTCCACTACTCCATGTTCAAATACTTGAACTATTTTGAATGGTCCATCCCATCTTGATCTCAAATTTTCCGAAACAATCTCAAACGAGAGTTAAATAAAAGAACTTTCATTCCAGGGTGAAGAGTCTTAGGAACTAGCCTCTTGTCATGATAGCGCTTAGTACGCTCCTTGTATAATTTGGCATTCTCATAGGCTTCATTCCTAATTTCTTCCAACTCATGAACCTGGAGTAATCGTTTTCCACCTGCTTTATCTAAATCCATGTTTAACTCTTTAATTGCCCAATAAGGTTTGTGTTCAAGTTCAACTGGAAGGTGGCACGCTTTCCCAAAGATTAACCGGTAAGGGCTCATCCCAATAGGTGTTTTGTAAGCGGTGCGGTATGCCCATAAGGCATCATTTAGCTTAAATGCCCAATCCTTCCTTGACGGACGCACAGTGCGTTCCAGTATTCCCTTAATTTGCCTATTGCTCACTTCCACTAAACCGGAAGTTTGAGGATGATATGGAGTAGCTACTTTATGTGTGATGTTGTACTTGTTTAGTACTCCATCAAAGAGTTTGTTACAAAAATGGCTACCTCCATCACTTATTATAGCTCTAGGCATTCCGAACCTACTAAATATGAAATCTTTCAAGAATTTCACAACAACATTAGCATCATTGGTTTTGGTGGGGATAGCTTCTACCCACTTGGACACATAATCCACAGCAACCAAAATGTATTGAAAACCATTAGATGGGGAAAAGGACCCATGAAGTCAATCCCCCATACATCAAAGAGTTCAACAACTAAATTAGATGTCAAAGGCATTTCATCTCTTTTGCTTATGTTTCCTGTTCTTTGACATCTATCACATTGTGCACAAAACATATGAGCATCTTTAAAAAGAGTGGGCCAAAAGAATCCAGACTGGAATATCTTACGGGCTGTCTTTTCACCTCCAAAATGACCCCACAATGAAGTTCATGACAAAAAGTCAGAATGCTCTTATGTTCTTCTTCTGGTACACATCTCCGGATGACTTGATCTTGACCAATCTTGTATAAATAAGGGTCATCCCAGAAATAGTCCTTAATAGTTTTAAAAAAACCTTTTCTTGTCCTGATATGAAGTGTTAGGTCGCAAAACACCAGTGGCAAGATAGTTTACAATATCAGCATACCATGGGTTCGGACCTATGAAAAATAACTGTTCATCAGGAAAGGTTTCAACTATATCATCATTACTCTCATCTTTAAGAGAATTGAAGTCAGAAATCAACCTAGACAAATGGTCAGCTACTAAGTTTTCACTGCCTTTCTTATCCTTGATCTCTAGGTCAAATTCTTGTAAGAGTAAGACCCACCTGATTAATCTTGGCTTGGCATTTGGTTTACTTAATAGGTATCTTAAAGCAGCATGATCAGAATGTACAATCACTTTAGATCCTACTAAATAAGACCGAAATTTGTCTAAAGAGAATACTATAGCCAAGAATTCCTTTTCACTGGTGGTGTAATTCATTTGGGCATCATTGAGTGTTTTGCTAGCATAGTAGATGACATGTAAACGCTTATCCACTCTTTGTCCCAGGACTGCTCCTATTGCATAATCAGAAGCGTCACACATTATCTCAAAAGGTAAAGACCAGTTTGGTGCCATTATAACAGGGGTAGATGTTAGTTTCTCTTTCAAGGTATTAAAGGAAATAAGGCAGTCATTGTTGAAGTCAAATTCAGCATCTTTGGATAATAAGTTACATAAAGGACGACTTATTTTAGAGAAATCTTTAATAAATCGTCTGTAAAATCCTGCATGTCCCAAGAAGCTTCTTATCCCCTTCACAGATGTAGGGGGAGGTAGTTTGGATATCAATTCAACTTTTGCCTTATCAACTTCAATACCCTTGTTTGAAATTATATGTCCCAAAACTATCCCTTGTTGAACCATAAAATGACTTTTCTCCCAACTAAGGGTTAGATCGCATTCAATGCATCTTTCTAAAACCAAAGTCAATTTATGTAAGCAATCATCAAATGAGTTCCCAAAGACAGAGAAATCGTCCATGAAAATTTCAATGAATTTCTCCACCATGTCCGAGAAAATAGATATCATGCATCTCTGGAAAGTGGCGGGGCATTGCATAACCCAAATGGCATTCTGCGAAAAGCAAATGTCCCAAAAGGACATGTAAATGTGGTCTTTTCCTGATCTTCGGTGCTATGGGTACTTGATAATATCCAGACAGTCCATCCAAGAAACAAGAAAATTCGTGCTTGACTAATCTTTCCAACATTTGATCAATGAATGGTAGAGGAAAGTGATCCTTTTTCGTATATAAATTTAGTTTCCTTAAATCTTTACACATTCTCCATCCAAGTGATTATTCTAGTGGGCACTAATTCACTTTTATCATTTTTAACAACTGTTATCCCGCATTTCTTTGGTACCACATACCTTTGGACTAACCCACTTACTATCCGCAATAGGATAGATAATCCCTTCTTCTAATAATTTAAGGATTTCCTTTTTAACTACCTCTTGCATGTTTGGGTTTAGTCTTCTTTGGGCCTCTCGTACAGGTTTAGCACCATCCTCCAAGTTGATCTTGTGCATACACATTGTTGGACTAATGCCTCTTATATCCCCTATACTCCAACCTATAGATTTCTTAAACTGTTTAAGCACTTTGATGAGTTCCTTTTCTTGTGGTTTGGTCAAGGTTGAAGAAATTATCACTGGATATGTTTCTCCTTCTCCCAAAAACACATATTTTAAGTGCTCAGGTAAGTCTTTGAGTTCAAGTTCAGGTGGATTGGCCTCTTTAACAGATGAAGAACTGGGTAGATTTAAAAGTGCACTAGATTTTGTCATCACTTCATTATTGTCTAGTTGTTCAAGGTACCCCTTAATTTCTTCATCTAAATCTTCTTCAACCTTTTCAAGTGTAAGAACGGTTTCAAGTTTGTCTTCTATTCTGGTTTGGAAAAAGATGTTTTGGACAAGATTATCCAAAGGATCAACTTCGAATATTTCATCAATGGCAGAAATAGAAGGAAAAGGTGAAGAATCAAAAACTTTGAAATGAACAGTCTCTCCTAAGACTGTCATTGTCAAATTTCCATCTTGGACATCAATAATAGTTTTAGTAGTTGCCATAAATGGTCTACCAAGCAAAATTGTATGCTCTCTGTCCAATGCCGGATTTTCTTGCATATCCAGAACCACAAAGTCAACAGGTATTATCAGTTTGTCTACCTGTACCAAAACATCCTCAACTATTCCCTCTGGATATTTAAGAGATCTATCTGCAAGTTGCAGGGACATAGTTGTGGGTTTTAAATCCCCTAGATTGAGCTGTAAGAATATAGAGTAGGGCATCAAATTTATACTAGCACCTAAATCAAGCATTGCTTTAGCAACCTTCCTATCCCCCATAGTTATGTTTATAATAAAACTTCCAGGGTCTTTCAACTTACGGGGGAGTTTGTCAATGTACGCTAGAAATTTCTGATACTACTACTCGTTCATTCAGTTCATACCTCCTTTTCTTAGTGTTCAACTCTTTGAAAAACTTGGCATATGAGGGCACATTCATGATCACTTCTAATAATGGTAAATTGATATTTACTTTAGAGAGCATATTAAAAAGATCATTGAATTTCTTATCTTGTTTGGATTCTTTCAACCGGTGGGGAAAAGGTACTTGCATCTGGTGTGGTTCTGTTGTCTTTTGAATTTTGGGAGTGTCAGATGACCCCCCAATGAGCTTTTCAGAAAGCTTGTGAAGTTTAACACTTGTTTCTCCTTTTTGCGAGATTAGAATGTCGCCTTCTTTGTTAAATGAGCTACAAGGTAGTTTAGAGATTTCAGGTACACTGGTATTGACTACCTTACCACTGCGAAGGGTTCTAACATCTTTTGCTTGTTCTGGTTGACTGGGCAACTTTCCTGGTTCTTTCTTTTGCATTTGTTCAGCCAGTTGCCCAACTTTATATTCAATTCTTTTAACCGAAGCCTCCATGGTGTTCAACCTTTGATTAGTCATCAGTTGGTTGTCACGACTAACTTGAATAAAAGCATTCAAGCTATCTTCTAAGGTTGGTTTAAAAGATTGGCTTGGTGGGTAAGGGTGGTTGTAGGTTGGGTGATTATAGGTGTTTGGATGATACTTTTGAAAATATTGGACTTCCTCTATGGCATCGACACTAGAATCACAAGTATTTGAACAATTATGAATACCATGCCCAATTGAACAACACACTCCACATACCTCTTGATTTGAAATTTGGTGAGACGTGAGGAATTTCACTTGTTTAGTCAATTCAACAAGTTGCAAGGTTATCTCATTATCAAAGCCGACTTCATTGACCTTTGCTTTCCTTCTACCACCTCTTTGTTGGGAATTAGAACCCAATAGCTCATAGAGATTATAGGTTTCCTCTGCGGTCTTTTCTCCTACAAAGACCTCCAAAGAAGATTATCAACCATGTATTGACTCTGTAGTGTCAATCCATCGTAAAAGAATTGGTTTTGTAGTCTGTAGTGGAAAGCTATGATTTTGACATTGAATGAAAAGGAGTTTGAATTGTTCCCAAGCTTCATGAAACGGCTCTTCATTTATTTGAGAAAATGTTGCTATCTTTGTTCTTAGATCAATGATCTTTTGATGGGAATAGAACCTACCCATAAAAATTTCATAGATCGCCTCCCAAGTTTTAAGAGAACCTGACTGTAGAGTAATGAACCATGACCAAGCTTTATCTTTGAGAGTGTAAGGAAAACACCTCATCCTAAGTTGATCTTCACTAATTGCATGTAGTGGAAAGGTTTGGACAATAGCATAGAATTCTCGAATGAAATGCAAAGGATCTTCATTAGGGATACCGTAAAAGGAAGGCAACAAAGAATAATGAATCTTTTTCAATTCATAATTCCTTGCAGCCTCTTGCAATTGGATGCCGGAAGTTACATTGCCAATGATTGGCATTGTATAGTCTTTCATCTTTTTCCGCCTATCTTCAGCATCTCCCATGGTTATTTGTGGTTGAAAATGATCCTCCTCCTATTGTGAATCAACATTTTGCTCTTAAAAACAATAGTAGATATCTCTAAAAAAAAATGCAAGGAACCTAATTTTTTTTTTATTTTTAATTTAATTTAAACGAAGGGACACAATTTTTGAAACAAACGAATTTATTTTATTTGAAATATTTTTTTTTACACGCAAACTAAAACAAAGGAAAATACAATAATGGGTTACCTCCCATGTAGGACTAAAATTTATCGTCTTCTAGTAAGACGTTGCTTGGAGATTGCAGAATGAAAAACTCAATGTCTCCTCTTCATTGAATTCATTTAAGTTTCAATTTTGCCTTTTTGCAAATGTTCAACTAACTGTTCAACTTGAACTTCCACCTTTTTGATAGAAGCTTCCACAGAGTCCAACCGTTGATTGGTTTTAGATTGATTGTCCCTACAAACTTGAATAAAAGAATTCAAGTTGTCCTCCAGGGTTGGTTTATTTGGAATGCTTCGTGGAATAGGTGGGTGGAATTGCTGGCCTGCCTGGTTTGAGCTTTGAGGGAAAGGAGGGTTGTTTTGCCTCCAAGAGAAATTTGGATGACTTCTCCACCCAGGATTATAGGTATTTGAATTGGGATCAAACCTTGGTCTTTGTTGATATGCTCCCAACACATTAACACCTTTCGTGTCCAGTTGTATCTCCTTGATATGGACAGGCTTCAGTACCTTGTCCCATGTTGCTGTACAAACCATATTGTTCATTATTGGAATTGGTTTGTGTAGCGAGAAGGGCAACTTGCTTAGTCAGTTGAACAAGTTGTTGTTGAACTTCATTACTGGAGTCGATTTCATGAACACCAGCTTTTCTCACTCGGGAGCTTTTCTGCTGGGAATTAGCACCCAACATCTCAAAGAGATTATACGTTTCTGATGCAGTCTTTTCTCCTATTGCTCCTCCTGCAGCGTTGTCGACAATGAACTGACATTGTTGTGTAAGTCCATCGTAAAAGAATTGGTTCTGCAACTGTAGGGGAAAGCTATGATGGGGACATTGAGTGAGAAACATTTTGAACCTATCCCAAGCTTCATGGAATGGTTCTCCTTCCATCTGAGAGAAAGTAGCAATCTTTCCTCTCAGCTCTGATGTTTTTTGATGGGAATAGAATTTTCCCATGAATTTATTGTAAATTTGACCCCATGTCATCACAGAACACGGGGAAGTGACATCAACCAAGCTTTGGCCTTATCCTTTAAGGTGTACGGGAAACATCTGATTCTAAGTCGATCCTCGTTTAGAATAGAGAGGAGGAATGTTTGGACCGTAGCATAGAAATCTCTCATAAAGGAAAGAGAATCTTCATTAGGTAGCCCATAGAAGGAAGGAAGCATAGAAAAATGAATATTTTTAAGGTCATAATTCCGAGCAGCTTCTCCCAACTGGATAGCGGTAGTTGCCGTGCCAATCACCGGTCTTGCAAACTCCTTCATCGTGGTTTCCCTAATATGTTGGTTTTCCTCCATTTCTTTTGGTTCTAGTAAAGGATTAAGACTTGGTTCTATGTTTGGCTCAAAATCAGGTTGATGGGTAGGATCCAGTGTTGTTGACACTTGTTTAAATTTATGAATATTATTTACATATGGTGTTAGGGGGTTTCCTAAGGATCTCCTACCACGCATAGACTATTTTTAAACGTAAATTTAAAACTCCTGTCAACAAAAATAAAGAAATTAGAGAAAATTTCCATGGCATTTAATACAAAACACTAGAATTTTTTTTTTTTTTTTAAAATAACATAATCAGTATTAACCAAGAGTGTTCCCAGGAAAGAATGGTGGTGCAATGGCTCCTTAAAAACCATTCTCCTAGCCAGAACAACGTTCCCAGGAAAGACTAAGTACAAAGGCTTCAAAGAACTAGTCTCCTGTATTAACTCCCTTAAATTTTTACTTTTCATGCCTTTTAGTTTTTTTTTTACAGAACGGTAATTTTATTTTACTATTCACGCTATCTTATTTCTTATTAACTTAAATTTTTTTTTTTAATTTTAATTTTTTTTACTGAACGGTAATTTTATTTTACTATTCACGCTATCTTATTTCTTATTAACTTAAATTTTTTTAAAATTTTAATTTTTTTTTACTGAACGGTAAAAACTTTTTACTTCAAATTTCAAATTTCTAAATTATTTTACTATTTAAAAAAAAAAAATTTTTTATTTATTTATTTTTATTTTTATTTATTTATTTTTTTATTTTTTTTATTTCTTATGAAATTTGAAATTTGAAATTTGATTAAAATTTTTTATTTTATTTTAAAAAAAATCACAATTATTTACAACACAAAAATATTTTTAAAATTTTGATAAATAAATTAAAAACGCTATTCCTTCCCCGGCAACGGCGCCAAAAACTTGATGAACGAAAACCGGCATCGCCAATTCTCGCAAATACTTTGGTTTTAATATTTGTAAAACTCTCGCAAGTGCACGAATCATTTCGTAGAAAATGATAAGTATACTCCCAAGGTCGATCTAAGGAAGGAATGTATGTGGTTTTTAATTTATTATTCAAACTTTTAAAAACGAAATTAAATCCTAAACATCCTGTCACGATATTTTGGTTTTTGTGTTCCTAATCTAATAACATTAAAATAAACATATATACAGATTAATTAAATATAATCTAAAAAGAATAAACATAGATAC
This sequence comes from Hippophae rhamnoides, assembly GCA_033030585.1. Classification (NCBI taxonomy): domain Eukaryota; kingdom Viridiplantae; phylum Streptophyta; class Magnoliopsida; order Rosales; family Elaeagnaceae; genus Hippophae; species Hippophae rhamnoides. The sequence continues at coordinate 53,482,604 of CM065430.1, forward strand.
AAATTCAATAAATAAAAAAATAAATATAAATACAGATTCAATAAATATTCATGCAAATTTTATCATTTATATTAGTGGAGTATTTATGGATATAATAACTAAATTAATTATGCTTGCTCATATTATCTAGGTTATTAAAGATATAAATTGATATTTTATTGATTCTCTCTTTTTTGTATGAATACCACCTTTGGTGGGGTTAGATATTCTTTGTTAACTAAACAAATCAATTAACACCTATGGGTGGGGTTGATAACTAATTTGGTTAATTAAATTAATTCCTTTTTCTAAGAGATTGAAAATGAACCATTTAAATGCCACCTTTGGTGGGGTTAGACAGTTTAAACTTTATTCAAGGTGTCCAAATTAAACTTAAGAATTTAGTTATCCGAGTACTAACTTTCAAGTTTTAAAACCACTATTGAAAACATGTTGTCAATACATTTTCACATAATAATTCTTATAAAAACTTTTGAAATAGAGCTTCACTCTAACTACCAGGCGATTGTACCAACAAATAAAAGAGCACTACTCTAAATTAGACCGGATAACTAAACCTTAAAGTCTAATCTTCAGATTTTAAGTTTGTAATGAAAAATAATATATTTCTCTCTAACATCCTTAATATAAAATCTTGAATAAAAATAAAATCAATTCATTTTAGAAATTTTCACCTATTTAATATTTCGCAAGCATAACAACGTTATTATTATATCATGATTATAAACAGCTAGCACAGCTTAAAATTAATCACGCATAAATTAAATATAACATGTAAGAATAAAGCATAAAAATAATCAGAAGAAAATAAAATCCTTACAGTACTTCGACGCTATTCCCGTTGCTAGAAAACCTCCAAGCGGAATTTGCACTTCCATTTATTGAATCAAAAATCTAAATTATTACAAAAACATTACAAGTTCCTCTCAAAAAGAGAAGAACTCTAAACCTAAGACAATTGAACTAAAAACTAAGAGAAAAACTAAGAAAAGCTTAGAAACTAAGAAAGAAACTAAGAAAAACTTAAAAACTAAGAAATGAGAGAAAGAAAGAAGAGAGAAGTGTGGTTTTGAGGTGTGTTTTGAAGTGAATGGAAGGGGGGTATTTATAGGTGAGGATGGAGAGAAAAAATGAGTAAAAAAATGTTAAAAACAAATATTAAAAAAATAAAAACGTGTTTTGGACATGTTGAGGTCATCAATGACGTCGGCATGACGTCATGGGCGGCTGCACGTGAAAAATGGGTCAAAAACGCGTCATTGGCGCATTGAAGGTACCGCCGTGCGTGAATATGGCTGCGCAAGGAAGCATGCATCAACGCGCGCCGGTGGCCTGGAGCCGGTGGCAATGGGCCGCGCGTTTTTTCCGCCTTTTTGACCTTTTCGACCTTTTCGACCCATTTTGTCCAATTTTTCCATGTTTGTTGACCTTTTCCCACTTATTTATTAATTTATTTGTGATGTATTGCTTCAAGTATTCTTCTTTGAGTCTTTACATTGCGTTTTTAGGCCAAAATTCCTGAAAAACAATAAAAATACCCGTGATTCCGAAAAAGACAAATTTATATAAATATATGATAAAACATATAAATATATATATTTTTAATCAATTAAAGTGCATAAAATCATGGTTATTTTAGTGCTTTTTGAGCACTCATCAATATCTCCTTTATAGCTCTATTGAATAAAACCGGATGTAAGTAAAACGAAAATGGTGCGTCAAAACCTTCAAATCTTCGGTAAGTGATGTAAACGATGGAATTTGGGTACAAAAATGATTTTCGAAATATAGAGCTAATCATATTGTGTAATTTTATATGCGATTCGATTTGATTTATTATAATAATAGTTTCGATACCCGAGTAAAAAGTTATCTCAGTTGAAAATTGTAACTCATATTTATCAAATGTTTTGTTGTTTTTGAAAATGTGAACAACATCCCCTTTCCTATTCTCTTCTCTTATTATTTTGAGAAGAATACAGATTGATTAAACATATACAAAAAGAACACTAGGTTGGCACCAATATCTCCTTTATAGCTCTATTGAATAAAACCGGAAGTAAGTAAAATGAAAATGGTGCGTCAAAACCTTTAAATCTTCGGTAAGTGATGTAAACGATGGAATTTGGGTACAAAAATGATTTTCAAAATGCAGACCTAATCATATTGTGTAATTTTATACGCGATTTGATTTGATTTATTATAAGAGTCGTTTCGATACCCGAGAAAAAAGTTATCTCCGTTGAAAATTGTACCTCATATTTATCAAATCTTTTGTTGTTTTTGAAAACGTGAACAACATGTCCTTTCCTACTCTCTTCTCTTATTATTTTGAGAAGAATAGAGACTGATTAAACATATACAAAAAGAACGCTAGGTTGGCAAGAATTTCTGCTTTATAGGTCTATTGAATAAAACTGGAAGTAAGTAAAATTAAAATGGTGCGTCAAAACCTTTAAATCTTCGGTAAGTGATGTAAACGATGGAATTTGTGTACAAAAATGATTTTCCAAATGGAGACCTAATCATATTGTGTAATTTTCTATGCGATTCGATTTGATTTATTATAATAGTCGTTTCGATACCCGAGTAAAAAGTTATCTCCGTTCAAAGTTGTAACTCATATTTATCAAATGTTTTGTTGTTTTTGAAAACGTGAACAACATCCCCTTTCCTATTCTCTTCTCTTATTATTTTGAGAAGAATACAGACTGATTAAACATATACAAAAAGAACCCTAGGTTGGCACCAATATCTCCTTTATAGCTCTATTGAATAAAACCGGAAGTAAGTAAAATGAAAATGGTGCGTCAAAACCTTTAAATCTTCAGTAAGTGATGTAAACGATGGAATTTGGGTACAAAAATGATTTTCCAAATGGAGACCTAATCATATTGTGTAATTTTATATGTGATTCGATTTGATTTATTATAATAGTCGTTTCGATACCCGAGTAAAAAGTTATCTCAGTTGAAAATTGTAACTCATATTTATCAAATGTTTTGTTGTTTTTGAAAATGTGAACAACATGTCCTTTCCTACTCTCTTCTCTTATTATTTTGAGAAGAATACAGACTGATTAAACATATATAAAAAGAACCCAAGGTTGGCACCAATATCTCCTTTATAAGTCTATTGAATAAAACCGGAAGTAAGTAAAATGAAAATGGTGCGTCAAAACCTTTAAATCCTCGGTAAGTGATGTAAACGATGGAATTTGTGTACAAAAATGATTTTCCAAATGGAGACCTAATCATATTGTGTAATTTTATACGAGATTCGATTTGATTTATTATAATAGTCGTTTCGATACCCGAGTAAAACGTTATCTCCGTTGAAAGTTGTAACTCATATTTATCAAATGTTTTGTTGTTTTTGAAAATGTGAACAACATCCCCTTTCCTATTCTCTTCTCTTATTATTTTGAGAAGAATACAGACTGATTAAACATATACAAAAGAACCCTAGGTTGGCACCAATATCTCCTTTATAACTCTATCGAAAAAAACCGGAAGTAAGTATAATGAAAATGGTGTGTCAAAACCTTTAAATCTTCAGTAAGTGATGTAAACGATGGAATTTGGGTACAAAAATGATTTTCCAAATGGAGACCTAATCATATTGTGTAATTTTATACGCAATTCGATTTGATTTATTATAATAGTCGTTTCGATACCCGAGTAAAAAGTTATTTCAGTTGAAAATTGTAACTCATATTTGTCAAATGTTTTGTTGTTTTTGAAAATGTGAACAACGTGTCCTTTCCTACTCTCTTCTCTTATTATATTGAGAAGAATATAGACTGATTAAACATATACAAAAAGAACCCTAGTTTGGCACCAATATCTCCTTTATAGCTCTATTGAATAAAACCGGAAGTAAGTAAAATGAAAATGGTGCGTCAAAAGCTTCCAATCCTCGGTAAGTGATGTAAACGATGGAATTTGGGTACAAAAATGAATTTCCAAATGGAGACCTAATCATATTGTGTAATTTTATACGCGATTCGATTTGATTTATTATAATAATAGTTTCGATACCCGAGTAAAAAGTTATCTCAGTTGAAAATTGTAACTCATATTTATCAAATTTTTTATTGTTTTTTAAAATGTGAACAACATCCCCTTTCCTATTCTCCTCTCTTATTATTTTGAGAAGAATACAGACTGATTAAACAAATACAAAAAGAACCCTAGGTTAGCACCAATATCTCCTTTATAGCTCTATTGAATAAAACCGGAAGTAAGTAAAATGAAAATGGTGCGTCAAAACCTTTAAATCTTCGGTAAGTGATGTAAACGATGGAATTTGGGTACAAAAATGATTTTCCAAATGCAGACCTAATCATATTGTGTAATTTTATACGCGATTCGATTTGATTTATTATAATAGTCATTTCGATACCGGAGTAAAAAGTTATCTCCGTTGAAAATTGTAACTCATATTTATCAAATGTTTTGTTGTTTTTGAAAATGTGAACAACATCCCCTTTCCTATTCTCTTCTCTTATTATTTTGAGAAGAATACAGACTGATTTAACATATACAAAAAGAACCCAAGGTTGGCACCAATATCTCCTTTATAGGTCTATTGAATAAAACCGGCAGTATTAAAATGGTGCGTCAAAAGCTTTAAATCCTCGGTATGTGATGTAAATGATGGAATTTGTGTACAAAAATTATTTTCCAAATGGAGACCTAATCATATTGTGTAATTTTATACGAGATTTGATTTGATATATTATAATAGTCGTTTCGATACCCGAGTAAAACATTATTTCCGTTGAAAGTTGTAACTCATATTTATCAAATGTTTTGTTGTTTTTGAAAACGTGAACAACATGTCCTTTCCTACTATCTTCTCTTATTATTTTGAGAAGAATACAGACTGATATAAACATATATAAAAAGAACCCAAGGTTGGCACCAATATCTCCTTTATAGGTCTATTGAATAAAACCAGAATTAAGTAAAATGAAAATGGTGTCAAATTCTTTAAATCTTCGGTAAGTGATGTAAACGATGGAATTTGTGTACAAAAATGATTTTCCAAATGGAGACCTAATCATATTGTGTAATTTTATACGAGCTTCGATTTGATTTATTATAATAGTCGTTTCGATACCCGAGTAAAAAATTATCTCCGTTGAAAGTTGTAACTCATATTTATCAAATGTTTTGTTGTTTTTGAAAACGTGAACAACATGTCCTTTCCTACTATCTTCTCTTATTATTTTGAGAAGAATACAGACTGATATAAACATATATAAAAAGAACCCAAGGTTGGCACCAATATCTCCTTTATAGGTCTATTGAATAAAACCGGAATTAAGTAAAATGAAAATGGTGTCAAATTCTTTAAATCTTCGGTAAGTGATGTAAACGATGGAATTTGTGTACAAAAATGATTTTCCAAATGGAGACCTAATCATATTGTGTAATTTTCTATGCGATTCGATTTGATTTATTATAATAGTCGTTTCGATACCCGAGTAAAAAGTTATCTCAGTTGAAAGTTGTAACTCATATTTATCAAATGTTTTGTTGTTTTTGAAAATGTGAACAACATCCCCTTTCCTATTCTCTTCTCTTATTATTTTGAGAAGAATACAGACTGATTAAACATATACAAAAAGAACCCTAGGTTGGCACCAATATCTCCTTTATAACTCTATTGAATAAAACCGGAAGTAAGTAAAATGAAAATGGTGCGTCAAAACCTTTAAATCTTCAGAAAGTGATGTAAACGATGGAATTTGGGTACAAAAATGATTTTCCAAATGGAGACCTAATCATATTGTGTAATTTTATACGCGATTCGATTTGATTTATTATAATAGTCGTTTCCATACCCGAGTAAAAAGTTATCTCAGTTGAAAATTGTAACTCATATTTATCAAATGTTTTGTTGTTTTTGAAAACATGAACAACATGTCCTTTCCTACTCTCTTCTCTTATTATTTTGAGAAGAATACAGACTGATTAAACATATACAAAAAGAACCCTAGGTTGGCACCAATATCTCCTTTATAGCTCTATTGAATAAAACCGGAAGTAAGTAAAATGAAAATGGTGCGTCAAAACCTTTAAATCCTCGGTAAGTGATGTAAACGATGGAATTTAGGTACAAAAATGATTTTCAAAATGGAGACCTAATCATATTGTGTAATTTTTTACGCGATTCGATTTGATTTATTATAATAGTCGTTTCGATACCCGAGTAAAAAGTTATCTCAGTTGAAAATTGTAACTCATATTTATCAAATGTTTTGTTGTTTTTGAAAATGTGAACAACATCCCCTTTCCTATTCTCTTCTCTTATTATTTTGAGAAGAATACAGACTGATTAAACATATACAAAAAGAACCCTAGGTTGGCACCAATATCTCCTTTATAGCTCTATTGAATAAAACCGGAAGTAAGTAAAATGAAAATGGTGCGTCAAAACCTTTAAATCTTCAGTAAGTGATGTAAACGATGGAATTTGGGTACAAAAATGATTTTCCAAATGGAGACCTAATCATATTGTGTAATTTTATACGCGATTCGATTTGATTTATTATAATAGTCGTTTCGATACCCGAGTAAAAAGTTATCTCAGTTGAAAATTGTAACTCATATTTATCAAATGTTTTGTTGTTTTTGAAAACGTGAACAACATCTCCTTTCCTATTCTATTCCCTTATTATTTTGAGAAGAATACAGACTGATTAAACATATATAAAAAGAACCCAAGGTTGGCACCAATATCTCCTTTATAGGTCTATTGAATAAAACCGGAAGTAAGTAAAATGAAAATGGTGCGTCAAAACCTTTAAATCCTCGGTAAGTGATGTAAACGATGGAATTTGTGTACAAAAATGATTTTCCAAATGGAGACCTAATCATATTGTGTAATTTTATACGAGCTTCGATTTGATTTATTATAATAGTCGTTTCGATACCCGAGTAAAAAATTATCTCCGTTGAAAGTTGTAACTCATATTTATCAAATGTTTTGTTGTTTTTGAAAACGTGAACAACATCTCCTTTCCTATTATCTTCTCTTATTATTTTGAGAAGAATACAGACTGATTAAACATATATAAAAAAACCCAAGGTTGGCACCAATATCTCCTTTATAGGTCTATTGAATAAACCCGTAAGTGAGTAAAATGAAAATGGTGCGTCAAAACCTTTAAATCCTCGGTATGTGATTTAAACGATGGAATTTGTGTACAAAAATGATTTTCCAAATGGAGACCTAATCATATTGTGTAATTTTATACGAGCTTCGATTTGATATATTATAATAGTCGTTTCGATACCCGAGTAAAAAATTATCTCCGTTGAAAGTTGTAACTCATATTTATCAAATGTTTTGTTGTTTTTGAAAACGTGAACAACATGTCCTTTCCTACTCTCTTCTCTTATTATTTTGAGAAGAATAAAGACTGATATAAACATATATAAAAAGAACCCAAGGTTGGCACCAATATCTCCTTTATAGGTCTATTGAATAAAACCAGAATTAAGTAAAATAAAAATGGTGTCAAATTCTTTAAATCTTCGGTAAGTGATGTAAACGATGGAATTTGGGTACAAAAATGATTTTCCAAATGCAGAACTAATCATATTGTGTAATTTTATACGCGATTCGATTTGATTTATTATTACAGTCGTTTCGGTACCCGATTAAAAAGTTATCTCCGTTGAAAATTGTAACTCATATTTATCAAATGTTTTGTTGTTTTTGAAAATGTGAACAACATCCCCTTTCCTATTCTCTTCTCTTATTATTATGAGAAGAATACAGACTGATTAAACATATACAAAAGAACCCTAGGTTGGCACAAATATCTCCTTTATAACTCTATCGAAAAAAATCGGAAGTAAGTATAATGAAAATGGTGCGTCAAAACCTTTAAATCTTCAGTAAGTGATGTAAACGATGGAATTTGGGTACAAAAATGATTTTCCAAATGGAGACCTAATCATATTGTGTAATTTTATACGCAATTCGATTTGATTTATTATAATAGTCGTTTCGATACCCGAGTAAAAAGTTATTTCAGTTGAAAATTGTAACTCATATTTGTCAAATGTTTTGTTGTTTTTGAAAATGTGAACAACGTGTCCTTTCCTACTCTCTTCTCTTATTATATTGAGAAGAATATAGACTGATTAAACATATACAAAAAGAACCCTAGTTTGGCACCAATATCTCCTTTATAGCTCTATTGAATAAAACCGGAAGTAAGTAAAATGAAAATGGTGCGTCAAAAGCTTCCAATCCTCGGTAAGTGATGTAAACGATGGAATTTGGGTACAAAAATGAATTTCCAAATGGAGACCTAATCATATTGTGTAATTTTATACGCGATTCGATTTGATTTATTATAATAATAGTTTTGATCCCCGAGTAAAAAGTTATCTCAGTTGAAAATTGTAACTCATATTTATCAAATTTTTTGTTGTTTTTGAAAATGTGAACAACATCCCCTTTCCTATTCTCTTCTCTTATTATTTTGAGAAGAATACAGACTGATTAAACATATACAAAAAGTACCCTAGGTTGGCACCAATATCTCCTTTATATGTCTATTGAATAAAACCGGAATTAAGTAAAATTAAAATGGCGTCAAATTCTTTAAATCTTCGGTAAGTGATGTAAACGATGGAATTTGTGTACAAAAATGATTTTCCAAATGGAGACCTAATCATATTGTGTAATTTTATACGCGATTCGATTTGATTTATTATTACAGTCGTTTCGGTACCTGATTAAAAAGTTATCTCCGTTGAAAATTGTAACTCACATTTATCAAATGTTTTGTTGTTTTTGAAAACGTGAACAACATCTCCTTTCCTATTCTATTAACTTATTATTTTGAAAAGAATACAGACTGATTAAACATATATAAAAAGAACCCAAGGTTGGCACCAATATCTCCTTTATAGGTCTATTGAATAAAACCGGAAGTAAGTAAAATGAAAATGGTGCGTCAAAACCTTTAAATCTTCGGTAAGTGATGTAAACGATGGAATTTGTGTACAAAAATGATTTTCCAAATGGAGACCTAATCATATTGTGTAATTTTATACGCGATTCGATTTGATTTATTATAATAGTCGTTTCGATACCCGAGTAAAAAGTTATCTCCGTTGAAAATTGTAACTCATATTTATCAAATGTTTTGTTGTTTTTGAAAACGTGAACAACATGTCCTTTCCTACTCTCTTCTCTTATTATTTTGAGAAGAATACAGATTGATTAAACATATACAAAAAGAACTCTAGGTTGGCACCAATATCTCCTTTATAGCACTATTGAATAAAACCGGAAGTAAGTAAAATGAAAATGGTGCGTAAAAACCTTTAAATCCTCGGTAAGTGATGTAAACGATGGAATTTGTGTACAAAAATGATATTCCAAATGGAGACCTACTCATATTGTGTAATTTTATATGAGCTTCGATTTGATTTATTATAATAGTGGTTTTCACACCCGAGTAAAAAGTTATCTCTAGTGAAAGTTGTAACTCATATTTATCAAATGTTTTGTTGTTTTTGAAAATGTGAACAACATCCCCTTTCCTATTCTCTTCTCTTATTATTTTGAGAAGAATACAGACTGATTAAACATATACAAAAAGAACCCTAGGTTGGCACCAATATCTCCTTTATAGCTCTATTGAATAAAATCGGAAGTAAGTAAAATGAAAATGGTGCGTCAAAACCTTTAAATCTTCGGTAAGTGATGTAAACGATGGAATTTGGGTACAAAAATGATTTTCCAAATGCAGAACTAATCATATTGTGTAATTTTATACGCGATTCGATTTGATTTATTATAATAGTCGTTTCGGTACCCGATTAAAAAGTTATCTCCGTTGAAAATTGTAACTCATATTTATGAAATTTTTGTTGTTTTTGAAAACGTGAACAACATGCCCTTTCCTACTCTCTTTTCTTATTATTTTGAGAAGAATACAGACGGTTATAAACATATATAAAAAGAACCCAAGGTTGGCACCAATATCTCCTTTATCGGTCTATTGAATAAAACAGGAAGTAAGTAAAATGAAAATGGTGCGTCAAAACCTTTAAATCCTCGGTAAGTGATGTAAACGATGGAATTTGTGTACAAAAATGATTTTCCAAATGGAGACCTAATCATATTGTGTAATTTTATACGAGCTTCGATTTGATTTATTATAATAGTCGTTTCGATACCCGAGTAAAAAAGTATCTCCGTTGAAAGTTGTAACTCATATTTATCAAATGTTTTGTTGTTTTTGAAAACGTGAACAACATGTCCTTTCCTACTCTCTTCTCTTATTATTTTGAGAAGAATACAGACTGATATAAACATATATAAAAAGAACCCTAGGTTGGCACCAATATCTCCTTTATAGCTCTATTGAATAAAACCGGAAGTAAGTAAAATGAAAATGGTGCGTCAAAACCTTTAAATCTTCGGTAAGTGATGTAAACGATGGAATTTGTGTACAAAAATGATTTTCCAAATGGAGACCTAATCATATTGTGTAATTTTATACGCGATTCGATTTGATTTATTATAATAGTCGTTTCGATACCCGAGTAAAAAGTTATCTCAGTTGAAAATTGTAACTCATATTTATCAAATGTTTTGTTGTTTTTGAAAATGTGAACAACATCCCCTTTCCTATTCTCTTCTCTTATTATTTTGAGAAGAATATAGACTGATTAAACATATACAAAAAGAACCCTAGGTTGGCACCAATATCTCCTTTATAGCTCTATTGAATAAAACCAGAAGTAAGTAAAATGAAAATGGTGCGTCAAAACCTTTAAATCCTCGGTAAGTGATGTAAACGATGGAATTTGTGTACAAAAATGATATTCCAAATGGAGACCTAATCATATTGTGTAATTTTATACGCGATTCGATTTGATTTATTATAGTAATCATTTCGATACCAAAGTAAAAAGTTATCTCAATTGAAAATTGTAACTCATATTTATCAAATGTTTTGTTGTTTTTGAAAATGTGGACAACATCTCCTTTACTATTCTATTCTCTTATTATTTTGAGAAGAATACAGACTGATTAAACATATACAAAATTAACCCTAGGTTGGCACCAATATCTCCTTTATAGCTCTATTGAATAAAACCGGAAGTAAGTAAAATGAACATGGTGCGTCAAAACCTTTAAATCTTCAGAAAGTGATGTAAACGATGGAATTTGGGTACAAAAATGATTTTTCAAATGGAGACCTAATCATATTGTGTAATTTTCTACGTGATTCGATTGGATTTATTATAATAGTCGTTTTGACACCCGAGTAAAAAGTTATCTCAGTTGAAAGTTATAACTCATATTTATCAAATGTTTTGTTGTTTTTGAAAACATGAACAACATCTCTTTTCCTATTCTATTCCCTTATTATTTTGAGAAGAATACAGATTGATTAAACATATATAAAAAGAACCCAAGGTTGGCACCAATATCTCCTTTATAGGTCTATTGAATAAAACCGGAAGTAAGTAAAATGAAGATGGTGCGTCAAAACCTTTAAATCCTCAGTATGTGATGTAAACTATGGAATTTGTGTACAAAAATGATTTTCCAAATGGAGACCTAATCATATTGTGTAATTTTATACGAGCTTCGATTTGATTTATTATAATAGTCGTTTCGATACCCGAGTAAAAAATTATCTCCGTTGAAAGTTGTAACTCATATTTATCAAATGTTTTGTTGTTTTTGAAAACGTGAACAACATGTCCTTTCCTACTCTCTTCTCTTATTATTTTGAGAAGAATACAGACTGATATAAACATATAGAAAAAGAACCCTAGGTTGGCACCAACATCTCCTTGATAACTTTATTGAATAAAACCGGAAATAAGTAAAATTAAAATGGGGCGTCAAAACCATTAAATCTTCGGTAAGTGATGTAAACGATGGAATTTGTGTACAAAAATGATTTTCCAAATGCAGACCTAATCATATTGTGTAATTTTATACGCGATTCGATTTGATTTATTATAATAGTCGTTTCGGTACCCGATTAAAAAGTTATCTCCGTTGAAAATTGTAACTCATATTTATCAAATGTTTTGTTGTTTTTGAAAATGTGAACAACGTGTCCTTTCCTACTCTCTTCTCTTATTATTTTGAGAAGAATATAGACTAATTAAACATATACAAAAATAAACCTAGGTTGGCACCAATATCTCCTATATAGCTCTATTGAATAAAACCGGAAGTAAGTAAAATGAAAATGGTGCGTCAAAAGCTTCCAATCCTCGGTAATTGATGTAAACGATGGAATTTGGGTACAAAAATGAATTTCGAAATGGAGACCTAATCATATTGTGTAATTTTCTACATGATTCGATTTGATTTATTATAATAATCGTTTCGATACCTGAGTAAAAAGTTATCTCAATTGAAAATTGTAACTCATATTTATCAAATTTTTTGTTGTTTTTGAAAATGTGAACAACATCCCCTTTCCTATTCTCTTCTCTTATTATTTTGGGAAGAATATAGACAGATTAAACATATACAAAAAGAACCCTAGGTTAGCACCAATATCTCCTTTATAGGTCTATTGAATAAACCCGGAAGTAAGTAAATTGAAAATGGTGCGTCAAAACCTTTAAATCCTCGGTATGTGATGTAAACGATGGAATTTGTGTACAAAAATGATTTTCCAAATGGAGACCTAATCATATTGTGTAATTTTATACGAGCTTTTATTTGATTATTATAATAGTCGTTTTGACACCCGAGTAAAAATTATATCCGTTGAAAGTTGTAACTCACATTTATCAAATGTTTTGTTGTTTTTGAAAACGTGAACAACATCTCCTTTCCTATTCTATTCCCTTATTATTTTGAGAAGAATACAGACTGATTAAACATATATAAAAAGAACCCACGTTTGGCACCAATATCTCCTTTATAGGTCTATTGAATAAACCCGGAAGTAAGTAAAATGAAAATGGTGCATCAAAACCTTTAAATCCTAGGTATGTGATGTAAACGATGGAATTTGTGTACAAAAATGATTTTCCAAATGGAGACCTAATCATATTGTGTAATTTTATACGAGCTTTGATTTGATTTATTATAATAGTCATTTCGATACTCGAGTAAAAAATTATCTCCCTTGAAAGTTGTAACTCATATTTATCAAATGTTTTGTTGTTTTTCAAAATGTGAACAACGTGTCCTTTCCTATACTCTTCTCTTATTATTTTGAGAAGAATACAGACTGATTAAACATATACAAGATGAACCCTAGGTTGGCACCAATATCTCCTTTATAGCTCTATTGAATAAAACCGGAAGTAAGTAAAATGAAAATGGTGCGTCAAAAGCTTTAAACCCTCTGTAAGTGATGTAAACGATGGAATTTCTGTACAAAAATGATTTTCCAAATGGAGACCTAATCATATTGAGTAATTTTATACGAGCTTCGATTTGATCTATTATAATAATCGCTTTCGATACCCGAGTAAAAAGTTATCTCCGTTGAAAGTTGTAACTCATATTTATCAAATGTTTTGTTGTTTTTGAAAACGTGAACAACATCTCCTTTCCTATTATCTTCTCTTATTACTTTGAGAAGAATACACACTGATTAAACATATATAAAAAGAACCCAAGTTTGGCATAAATATCTCCTTTATAGGTCTATTGAATAAAACCGGAAGGAAGTGAAATGAAAATAGTGCGTCAAAACCTTTAAATCCTCGGTAAGTGATGTAAACGATGGAATTTGTGTACAAAAATGATTTTCCAAATGGAGACCTAATCATATTGTGTAATTTTATACGAGCTTCGATTTGATATATTATAATAGTCGTTTCGATACCCGAGTAAAAAATTATATATGTTGAAATTTGTAATTCATATTTATCAAATCTTTTGTTGTTTTTGAAAACGTGAACAACATGTCCTTTCCTGCTCTCTTCTCTTATTATTTTGAGAAGAATAAAGACTGATATAAACATATATAAAAAGAACCCAAGGTTGGCACCAATATCTCCTTTATAGGTCTATTGAATAAAACCGGACGTAAGTAAAATGAAAATGGTGCGTCAAAACCTTTAAATCTTCTGTAAGTGATGTAAACGATGGAATTTGGGTACAAAAATGATTTTCCAAATGCAGACCTAATCATATTGTGTAATATTATACGCGATTATATTTGATTTATTATAACAGTCATTTCCGTACCCGAGTAAAAAGTTATCTACGTTGAAAATTGTAACTCATATTTATCAAATGTTTTGTTGTTTTTGAAAATGTGAACAAAATCCCCTTTCCTATTCTCTTCTCTTATTATTTTGAGAAAAATACATACTGATTAGACATATACAAAAAGAACACTAGGTTGGCACCAATATCTCCTTTATAGCTCTATTGAATAAAACCGGAAGTAAGTGAAATGAAAATGGTGCGTCAAAACATTTAAATCCTCGGTAAGTGATGTAAACGATGGAATTTGTGTACAAAAATAATTTTCCAAATGCAGACCAAATCATATCGTGTAATTTTATACGCTATTTGATTTAATTTATTATAAGAGTCGTTTCGATACCCGAGAAAAAAGTTATCTCCGTTGAAAATTGTACCTCATATTTATCAAATCTTTTGTTGTTTTTGAAAACGTGAACAACATGTCCTTTCATTTTCACTTCTCTTAAATTTTTTGAAGAATACAGATCGATTAAACATATAGAAAAAGAACCCAAGCTTGGCATAAATATCTCCTTTATAGGCCTATTGAATAAAACCGGAACGAAGTGAAATGAAAATACTGCGTCAAAACCTTTAAATCCTCGTAAGTGAATCAAACGATGGAATTTGTGTACAAAAATGATATTCCAAATGGAGACCTAATCATATTGTGTAATTTTATACGAGCTTCGATTTGATTTATTATAATAGTCATTTCGATATCCGAGTAAAATATTATCTCCGTCGAAAGTTGTAACTCATATTTATCAAATGTTTTGTTGTTTTTGAAAACGTGAACAACATCTCCTTTCCTATTATATTCCCTTATTATTTTGAGAAGAATACAGATTGATTAAACCTATACAAAAACAACCCAAGTTTGGCACCAATATCTCCTTTATAGGTATATTGAATAAAACCGCAAGTAAGTAAAATCAAAATGGTGCGTCAAAACCTTTAAATCCTCAGTATGTGATGTAAACGATGGAATTTGTGTACAAAAATGATTTTCCAAATGGAGACCTAATCATATTGTGTAATTTTATACGAGCTTTGATTTGATTTATTATAATAGTCATTTCGATACCCGAGTAAAATATTATCTCCGTTGAAAGTTGCAACTCATATTTATCAAATGTTTTGTTGTTTTTGAAAATGTGAACAACGTGTCCTTTCCTACTCTCTTCTCTTATTATTTTGAGAAGAATATAGACTGATTAAACATATACAAAAATAACCCTAGGTTGGCACCAATATCTCCTTTATAGCTCTATTGAATAAACCGGAAGTAAGTAAAATGAAAATGGGGCGTCAAAAGCTTCAAATCTTCGGTAAGTGATGTAAACGATGGAATTTGAGTACAAAAATGATTTTCCAAATGGAGACCTAATCATATTGTGTAATTTTTTACGCGATTCGATTTGATTTATTATAATAGTCGTTTCGATACCCGAGTAAAAAGTTATCTCAGTTGAAAATTGTAACTCATATTTATCCAATGTTTTGTTGTTTTTGAAAATGTTAACAACATCCCCTTTCCTATTCTCTTCTCTTATTTTTTTTGAAGAATACAGATCGATTAAACATGTATAAAAAGAACCCAAGTTTGGCATCAATATCTCCTTTATAGATCTATTTAATAAAACCAGAAATAAGTAAAATGAAGATGGTGCGTCAAAACCTTTAAGTCCTCGGTATGTGATGTAAACCATGGAATTTTTGTACAAAAATGATTTTCCAAATGGAGACCTAATCATATTGTGTAATTTTATACGAGCTTTGATTTGATTTATTATAATAGTCATTTCGATACCCGAGTAAAATATTATCTCCGTTGAAAGTTGTAACTCATATTTATCAAATGTTTTGTTGTTTTTGAAAACGTGAACAACATCTCCTTTCCTATTCTATTCTCTTATTATTTTCAGAAGAATACAGACTGATTAAACATATAGAAAAAGAACCAAAGTTTGGCACCAATATCTCCTTTATAGGTATATTGAATAAAACCGGAAGTAAGTAAAATGAAAATGGTGCATCAAAACCTTTAAATCCTCATTATGTGATGTAAACGATGGAATTTGTGTACAAAAATGATTTTCCAAATAGAGACCTAATCATATTGTGTAATTTTATACGAGCTTTGATTTGATTTATTATAATAGTCATTTCGATACCCGAGTAAAATATTATCTCCGTTGAAAATTGTAACTCATATTTATCAAATGTTTTGTTGTTTTTGAAAATGTGAACAACGTGTCCTTTCCTACTCTCTTCTCTTATTATTTTGAGAAGAATATAGACTGATTAAACATATACAAAAAGAACCCTAGGTTGGCACCAATATCTCCTTTATAGCTCTATTGAATAAAACCGGAAGTAAGTAAAATGAAAATGGGGCGTCAAAAGCTTCAAATCCTCGGTAAGTGATGTAAACGTTGGAATTTTTGTACAAAAATGATTTTCCAAATGGAGACCTAATCATATTGTGTAATTTTATACGTGATTCGATTTGATTTATTATAATAATCATTTCGATACCCGAGTAAAAAGTTATCTCAATTAAAAATTGTAACTCATATTTATCAAATTTTTTGTTGTTTTTGAAATTGTGAACAACATCCGTTTCCTATTCTCTTCTCTTATAATTTGGAGAAGAATACAGACTGATTAAACATATACAAAAAGAACCCTACGTTAGCACCAATATCTCCTTTATAGCTCTATTGAATAAAATCGGAAGTAAGTAAAATGAAAATGGTACGTCAAAACCTTTAAATCTTCAGTAAGTGATGTAAACCAGGGAATTTGGGTACAAAAATGATTTTCCAAATGCAGAACTAATCATATTGGGTAATTTTACACACGATTCAAGTTGATTTGTTATAACAAATAAGCTTTCGGTACCCGATTAAAAGGTTATCTCCGTTGAAAATTGTACCTCATATTTATCAAATGTTTTGTTGTTTTTGAAAATTTGAACAACATCCCCTTTCCTATTCTCTTCTCTTATTATTTTGAGAAGAATACAGACTGATTAAACATATATAAAAAGAACGCTAGGTTAGCAGCAATATCTCCTTTATAGGTCTATTGAATAAAACCGGAAGTAAGTAAAATAAAAATGGTGCGTCAATGGTGAACGAAAACCGGCATCGCCGATTCTCGCAAATACTTTGGTTTTAATATTTGTAAAACTCTCGCAAGTGCACCTAATCATTTCGTAGAAAATGATAAGTATACTCCCAAGGTCGATCTAAGGAAGGAATGTATGTGGTTTTTAATTTATTATTCAAACTTTTAAAAATGAAATTAAATCCTAAACATCCTGTCACGATAGTTTGGTTTTTGTGTTCCTAATCTAATAACATAAAATAAACATATATACATATTAATTAAATATAATCTAAAAAAATAAACATAGATACAAATTCAATAAATATTTATCTAAATATATATACAGATTCAATAAATATTCATGCAAATTTTATCATTTATATTAGTGGAGTATTTATGGATATAATAACTAAATTAATTATGCTTGCTCATATTATCTAGGTTATTAAAGATATAAATTGATATTTTATTGATTCTCTCTTTTTTGTATGAATACCACCTTTGGTGGGGTTAGATATTCTTTGTTAACTAAACAAATCAATTAACACCTATGGGTGGGGTTGATAACTAATTTGGTTAATTAAATTAATTCCTTTTTCTAAGAGATTGAAAATGAACCATTTAAATGCCACCTTTGGTGGGGTTAGACTTTTAAACTTTATTCAAGGTGTCCAAATTAAACCCAAGAATTTAGTTATCCGAGTACTAACTTTCAAGTTTTAAAACCACTATTGAAAACATGTTGTCAATACATTTTCACATAATAATTCTTATAAAAACTTTTGAAATAGAGCTTCACTCTAACTACCTGGCGATTGTACCAACAAATAAAAGAGCACTACTCTAAATTATACCGATAACTAAACCTTAAAATCTAATTTTTAGATTTAAGTTTGTAATTAAAAATAATGTATTTCTCTCTAACATCCTTAATATAAAAGCTTGAATAAAAATAAAATCAATTCATTTTAGAAATTTTCACCTATTTAATATTTCGCAAGAATAACGACGTTATGATTATATCATGATTATAAACAGCTAGTACGCTTAAATTTAATCACAGACAAATTAAATATAACATGTAAGAATAAAGCATAAAAATAATCAGAAGAAAATAAAATCCTTACAGAACTTCGACGCTTATTCCCGTTGCTAGAAAACCTCCAAGCGGAATTTGCACTTCCATTTATTGAATCAAAAATCTAAATTATTACAAAAACATTATAAGTTCGTCTCAAAAAGAGAAGAACTCTAAACGTAAGAGGATTGAACTAAAAACTAACAGAAAAAGTAAGAAAAGCTTAGAATCTAAGAAAGAAACTAACAAAAACTCAAAAACTAAGAAATGAGAGAAAGAAAGAAGAGAGAAGTGTGGTTTTGAGGTGTGCTTTGAAGTGAATGGAAGGGGGTATTTATAGGTGAGGATGGAGAGAAAAATGAGTAAAAAAATGTTAAAAAAATATTAAAAAATTAAAAACGTGTAATGGACATGCCGAGGTCATCAATGACGTCGGCGTGACGTCATGGGCGGCCGCACGTGGAAAATGGGGCAAAAACGCGTTGGGCGCGGGCTGGCTATTGGCGCTGGCGCTGTGTGGCCGGGCTGTCGCTACGCGCAGCTCGGCGCTGCGTGAACAGTGCCGGACGGCGCTTGGTAAGGTCTGGGCGTCAATGATTTTCCATTTTTTGACATTTTTGACCTTTTCGACCCATGTTGTCCAATTTTTCCATGTTTGTTGACCTTTTCCCACTTATTTATTAATTTATTTGTGATGTATTGTTTCATGTATTCTTCTTTGAGTCTTTAAATTGGGCGTTTTTAAGCCAAAATACGAAAAACAATAAAAATACCCGTGATTCGAAAAAGACAAATTTATATAAATATATGATAAAACATATAAATATATATATTTTTAATCAATTAATGTGCATAAAATCATGGTTATTTTAGTGCTTTTTGAGCACTCATCACAACCCCAACCGCCTTGCTAGTCCCTTAGCAAGAGAAGCGATAAAAACTAAAAATTAAACTATCCTAAATCACTTCCGTGGATTGACACGGTTGCATTTAGCCTATGCAACAAGCCTTTAAACCCCTATGTTGCCCTAGTGGACGAGTTTGAGTCTCGTGAGGGTTTTCAGTAATGATACCCACAAACATTGTACTAAATGTAAAAACAAAAGAAACAATAAAAACAAACAACTTAAAAATTAAATTTACAACAAAATCACAAATTAACAATATCTCACAAAAATGTCTCATACTTTTTAATCTCCTTTAAGATCATAATTAAAATCTCAAGCATAAGTTATTTTAATCTCTTTAAACAATCATGATTTATTATAATAATTAGTCGAAAATCATTTTCATATTTCATATCAAAAATGTATCAATTTAATTTCACCCAATTTCAGTGGCATGAATCGAATTCGCCGACTCTATTCCTCACAAGTCAATACTCTCAAAACACTGAATCCTATGGGTTCAAACACTCATACTAATTTATATGCGAAAGAGTTGATGTATAGAAATGAACTAATATGTTCGCATATGTATAAAGAATAAAGGCTCAAAGTGTTATTTTAACATTGATCTCATGAAAGGAATCAAATGTATAAATTATAAAGATATCATATATAAAAATTATTTTCATGCATAAATCAAACTCATTAAGAAAGAATTTCAAGATATATGCCTTTTACAAATGAAGATAGTGCAATGACTTTTAGGGAATTATTTCCTATATCCTTCTTTTGTAATTAGCCTTTACTCACAACTTTGTAGGCAATGTGGGTTATAGTATGTAGATTATACTATATATTCTTTATCTCTCATTTTTTTTTCTGAAGATATTTCTTAATATATGTATTTTAGAGAGTCAATCCATGTACAGATTGTACATATTTTGGATTTTGGTGAGTGGTTAATTTTGTGGCTTTTCTGTTTGATCTTGGTTTAGGTAACCCCAGATATGTCTTTTTGTTTTTGTAGTAGTCATGCATAAATGAGATATTGATGAGCGAAAACCGACATCGCCGATTCTCGCCAATACTTTGGTTTTAATATTTGTAAAACTCTCGCAAGTGCACGAATCATTTCGTAGAAAATGATAAGAATACTCCCAAGGTCGATCTAAGGAAGGAATGTATATGGTCCTTAATTTATTATTCAAAGTTTTAAAAATGAAATTAAATCCTAAACATCCTGTCACGATAGTTTGGTTTTTGTGTTCCTAATCTAATAACATAAAATAAACATATATACAGATTAATTAAATATAATAAAAAAAATAAACATAGATACAAATTCAATAAATAAATATAAATACAGATTCAATAAATATTCATGCAAATTTTATCATTTATATTAGTGGAGTATTTATGGATATAATAACTAAATTAATTATGCTTGCTCATATTATCTAGGTTATTAAAGATATAAATTGATATTTTATTGATTCTCTCTTTTTTGTATGAATACCACCTTTGGTGGGGTTAGATATTCTTTGTTAACTAAACAAATCAATTAACACCTATGGGTGGGGTTGATAACTAATTTGGTTAATTAAATTAATTCCTTTTTCTAATATATTGAAAATGAACCATTTAAATGCCACCTTTGGTGGGGTTAGACAGTTTAAACTTTATTCAAGGTGTCCAAATTAAACCCAAGAATTTAGTTATCCGAGTACTAACTTTCAAGTTTTAAAACCACTATTGAAAACATGTTGTCAATACATTTTCACATAATAATTCTTATAAAAACTTTTGAAATAGAGCTTCACTCTAACTACCGGGCGATTGTACCAACAAATAAAAGAGCACTACTCTAAATTAGACCTGATAACTAAACCTTAAAGTCTAATCTTCAGATTTAAGTTTGTAATGAAAAATAATATATTTCTCTCTAACATCCTTAATATAAAATCTTGAATAAAAATAAAATCAATTCATTTTAGAAATTTTCACCTATTTAATATTTTGCAAGCATAACAACGTTATTATTATATCATGATTATGAACAGCTAGCACAGTTAAATTTAATCACAGACAAATTAAATATAACATGTAAGAATAAAGCATAAAAATAATCAGAAGAAAATAAAATCCTTACAGAACTTCGACGCTATTCCCGTTGCTAGAAAACCTCCAAGCGGAATTTGCACTTCCATTTATTGAATCAAAAATCTAAATTATTACAAAAACATTACAAGTTCCTCTCAAAAAGAGAAGAACTCTAAACCTAAGAGAATTGGACTAAAAACTAAGAGAAAAACTAAGAAAAGCTTAGAAACTAAGAAAGAAACTAAGAAAGACACAAAAACTAAGAAGTGAGAGAAAGAAAGAAGAGAGAAATGTGGTTTTAGAGTGTGCTTTGAAGTGAATGGAAGGGGTATTTATAGGTGAGGATGGAGAGAAAAAATGAGTAAAAAAATGTTAAAAAATATTAAAAAATTAAAAACTGACGTCGTGAATGACGGGTGCACGTGGAAAATGGGGTAAAACGCGTTTGGCGCGCTGGGCCGGGCGCCGCTACGCGCGCGCCGCTGAGCGCTCTGGCAAGCGCCTGGCGCGCGCGGCCGGGCCTGGCGCCGGGCCGGGCGCGCGGCTGGGCTGCGGCGCACGATTCTCCTTCTTTTGACATTTTTGACCTTTTCGACCCATGTTGTCCAATTTTTCCATGTTTGTTGACCTTTTCCCACTTATTTATTAATTTATTTGTGATGTATTGCTTCAAGTATTCTTCTTTGAGTCTTTACATTGCGTTTTTAGGCCAAAATTCCTGAAAAACAATAAAAATACCCGTGATTCCGAAAAAGACAAATTTATATAAATATATGATAAAACATATAAATATATATATTTTTAATCAATTAATGTGCATTAAATCATGGTTATTTTAGTGCTTTTTGAGCACTCATCACAACCCCCAACCAGCTTATTGCTAGTCCCTTAGCAAAAGAAGCGATAAAAACTAAAAATTAAACTATCCTAAATCACTTCCGTGGATTGACACGGTTGCATTTAGCCTATGCAACAAGCCTTTAAACCCCTAGGTTGCCCTATTGGACGAGTTTGAGTCTCGTGAGGGTTTTCAGTAATGATACCCACAAACATTGTACTAAATGTAAAAACAAAAGAAACAATAAAAACAAACAACTTAAAAATTAAATTTACAACAAAATCACAAATTATCAACATCTCACAAAAATGTCTCATACTTTTTAATCTCCTTTAAGATCATAATTAAAATCTCAAGCATAAGTTATTTTAATCTCTTTAAACAATCATGATTTATTATAATAATTAGTCGAAAATCATTTTCATATTTCATATCAAAAATGTATCAATTTAATTTCACCCAATTTCAGTGGCATGAATCAGAATTCGCTTCGACTCTATTCCTCACAAGTCAATACTCTCAAAACACTGAATCCTATGGGTTCAAACACTCATACTAATTTATATGCGAAAGAGTTGATGTATAGAAATGAACTAATATGTTCGCATATGTATAAAGAATAAAGGCTCAAAGTGTTATTTTAACATTGATCTCATGAAAGGAATCAAATGTATAAATTATAAAGATATCATATATAAAAATTATTTTCATGCATAAATCAAACTCATTAAGAAAGAATTTCAAGATATATGCCTTTTACAAATGAAGAAATTGCAATGACTTTTTAGGGAATTACTTCTTATATCTTTCTTTTGTAATTAGCCTTTACTCACAACTTTGTAGGCAATGCGGGTTATAGTATGTAGATGATACTATTTTTATCTCTCTCTTTTTTTTTGTAGATATTTTTCAATATGTGTATTTTTTAGAGAGTCAACCCATGTACAGATTGTACATTTTTTGGATTTTGGTGAGTGGTTAATTTTGTGGCTTTTCTGTTTGATCTTGGTTTAGGTAACCCCAGATATGTCTTTTTTTTTTTTTTTTTTTGTAGTAGTCATGCATAAATGAGATATAAGCATATACTATCAATTTCTACTCAAATCATTTAATCTAAGCAAAAATAATAATCAAAAATATATGATACTCTATTAAGATGAAAAAAATTCATACATTCAATGCTAATACCTATAGAGATCATCTAAAAATTTGAAGAAATAAGAAATGTGTTTGGAGTAGAAAAAATATATATTTCACTCTGAATAAAGGAAATTAGGCTCAAATTATATCTCACAAAGGTAGTCTCCACTAAAAAACTCATAAACACCGATTTTGGGTTTAATATAATTTCTACATCTTATCAAGAAATACTAATTATGACAAAAACTAACTAATTATCAAAAAATAATTACAAAATATTTCATGATATGTTTTCAAAAAAATTAATCTAACAAGACAAAAGACTTAACTATTTACGTAATTTTGATTTAAAGAAATGATAAACTTTTGTGAAACTTTTTTTTTTTTTTTATATATTTTTTTTATATGCCAAAAATTACTAAATCACACGGAATAGAAATGAACCCAAACCCACAAAAAGTATTTTTTTTTTTAAGTATGGTAACTTTTCACCACCCCCAACCTAGAACTTACATTGTCCTCAATGTAACAACTGTAAATTAAAGATAAAGAGAGAAGAGAAGAAAGATTACCTATTTCCTGAGAATGTGGAAGTAGTAATGGAAAATGCAGGTGCATCCAACATATTCATCATTAAAGTGTATACGTATTTATCAGTAAACTTCTAACATCTCAACAAATATTTTTAGTTTTAACAATTTAAAAATTATTCACATGTAATTAAAATGAAATAAACAATAAAATTAAGTAAATAAAACAAATAACAAACAAAAAAAAATTTTATTTGTTTTTATTTTTTTTACTTTTTTTTTATTATTTTTTTTTACCTAAAATGATGGGTTGCCTCCCATCCAGCGCTTAGTTTAACGTCTTAGCAAGACGTATCTTTTTGGTGCTAAGGGTTACTCAGCCAAATGCAATCCATTTCAGCAATGTTGTTTGGTTCTTCTAAATAAGGCTTGACACGATGGCCATTGACTTTGAACGTTTTTTGTGTCTTGGAGTCCAATAGTTCCACTACTCCATGTTCAAATACTTGAACTATTTTGAATGGTCCATCCCATCTTGATCTCAACTTTCCTGGAAACAATCTCAAACGAGAGTTAAATAAAAGAACTTTCATTCCAGGGTGAAGAGTCTTAGGAACTAGCCTCTTGTCATGATAGCGCTTAGTACGCTCCTTGTATAATTTGGCATTCTCATAGGCTTCATTCCTAATTTCTTCCAACTCATGAAGCTGGAGTAATCGTTTTTCACTTGCTTTATCTATATCCATGTTTAACTCTTTAATTGCCCAATAAGCTTTGTGTTCAAGTTCAACTGGAAGGTGGCATGTTTTCCCAAAGATTAACCGGTAAGGGCTCATCCCAATAGGTGTTTTGTAAGCGGTGTGGTATGCCCATAAGGCATCATTTAGCTTAAATGCCCAATCCTTCCTTGACGGACGCACAGTGCGTTCCAGTATTCGCTTAATTTGCCTATTGCTCACTTCCACTAAACCGGAAGTTTGAGGATGATATGGAGTAGCTACTTTATGTGTGATGTTGTACTTGTTTAGTACTCCATCAAAGAGTTTGTTACAAAAATGGATACCTCCATCACTTATTATAGCTCTAGGCATTCCGAACCTACTGAATATGAAATCTTTCAAGAATTTCACAACAACATTAGCATCATTGGTTTTGGTGGGGATAGCTTCTACCCACTTGGACACATAATCCACAGCAACCAAAATGTATTGAAAACCATTAGATGGGGGAAAAGGACCCATGAAGTCAATCCCCCATACATCAAAGAGTTCAACAACTAAATTAGATGTCAAAGGCATTTCATCTCTTTTGCTTATGTTTCCTGTTCTTTGACATCTATCACATTGTGCACAAAACATATGAGCATCTTTAAAAAGAGTGGGCCAAAAGAATCCAGACTGTAATATCTTACTTGCCGTATTTTCACCTCCAAAATCACCCCTATAGTGAAGTTCATGACAAAAAGTCGAATGCTCTTATGTTCTTCTTCCGTACACATCTCCTGATGACTTGATCTTGACCAATCTTGTATAAATAAGTGTCATCCCGTAAATAGTCCTTAATAGTTTTAAAAACCTTTTCTTGTCCTGATATGAAGTGTTAGGTCGCAAAACACCAGTGGCAAGATAGTTTACAATATCAGCATACCATGGGTTCGGACCTATGAAAAATAACTGTTCATCAGGAAAGGTTTCAACTATATCGTCATTACTCTCATCTTTAAGAGAATTGAAGTCAGAAATCAACCTAGACAAATGGTCAGCTACTAAGTTTTCACTGCCTTTCTTATCCTTGATTTCTAGGTCAAATTCTTGTATGAGTAAGACCCACTTGATTAATCTTGGCTTGGCATTTGATTTACTTAATAGGTATCTTAAAGCAGCATGATCAGAATGTACAATCACTTTAGATCCTACTAAATAAGACCGAAATTTGTCTAAAGAGAATACTATAGCCAAAAATTCCTTTTCAGTGGTGGTGTAATTCATTTGGGCATCATTGAGTGTTTTGCTAGCATAGTAGATGACATGTAAACGCTTATCCACCCTTTGTCCCAGGACTGCTCCTATTGCATAATCAGAAGCGTCACACATTATCTCAAAAGGTAAAGACCAGTTTGGTGCCATTATAACATGGGTAGATGTTAGTTTCTCTTTCAAGGTATTAAAGGAAATAAGGCAGTCATTGTTGAAGTCAAATTCAGCATCTTTGGATAGTAAGTTACATAAGGGACGACTTATTTTAGAGAAATCTTTAATAAATCGTCTATAAAATCCTGCATGTCCCAAGAAGCTTCTTATCCCCTTCACAGATGTAGGGGGAGGTAGTTTGGATATCAATTCAACTTTTGCCTTATCAACTTCAATACCCTTGTTTGAAATTATATGTCCTAAAACTATCCCTTGTTGAACCATAAAATGACTTTTCTCCCAACTAAGGGTTAGATTGCATTCAATGCATCTTTCTAAAACCAAAGTCAATTTATGTAAGCAATCATCAAATGAGTTCCCAAAGATAGAGAAATCGTCCATGAAAATTTCAATGAACTTCTCCACCATGTCCGAGAAAATGGATATCATGCATCTCTGGAAAGTGGCAGGGGCATTGCATAACCCAAATGGCATTCTCATGAAAAGCAAATGTCCCAAAAGGACATGTAAATGTGGTCTTTTCACGATCTTCTCGGTGCTATGGGTACTTGATAATATCCAGACATACCATCCAAAAACAAGAAAATTCGTGTCTACTAATCTTTCCAACATTTGATCAATGAATGGAAGAGGAAAGTGATCCTTTTTCGTATATAAATTTAGTTTCCTAAAATCTATACACATTCTCCATCCAGTGATTATTCTAGTGGGCACTAATTCACTTTTATCATTTTTAACAACTGTTATCCCAGATTTCTTTGGTACCACATGCACTACACTAACCCACTTACTATCCGCAATAGGATAGATAATCCCTTCTTCTAACAATTTAAGGATTTCCTTTTTAACTACCTCTTGCATGTTTGGGTTTAGTCTTCTTTGGGCCTCTCGTACAGGTTTAGCACCATCCTCCAAGTTGATCTTGTGCATACACATTGTTGGACTAATGCCTCTTATATCCCCTATACTCCAACCTATAGATTTCTTAAACTGTTTAAGCACTTTGATGAGTTCCTTTTCTTATGGTTTGGTCAAGGTTGAAGAAATTATCACTGGATATGTTTCTCCTTCTCCCAAAAACACATATTTTAAGTGCTCAGGTAAGTCTTTGAGTTCAAGTTCAGGTGGATTGGCCTCTTTAATAGATGAAGAACTGGGTAGATTTAAAAGTGTACTAGATTTTGTCATCACTTCATTATTGTCTAGTTGTTCAAGGTACCCCTTAATTTCTTCATCTAAATCTTCTTCAACCTTTTCAAGTGTAAGAATGGTTTCAAGCTTGTCTTCTATTCTGGTTTGGAAAAAGGTGTTTTGGACAAGATTATCCAAAGGATCAACTTCGAATATTTCATCGATGGCAGAAATAGAAGGGAAAGGTGAAGAATCAAAAACTTTGAAATGAACAGTCTCTCCTAAGACTGTCATTGTCAAATTTCCATCTTGGACATCAATAATAGTTTTAGTAGTTGCCATAAATGGTCTACCAAGCAATATTGTATGCTCTCTGTCCAATGCCGGATTTTCTTGCATATCCAGAACCACAAAGTCAACAGGTATTATCAGTTTGTCTACCTGTACCAAAACATCCTCAACTATTCCCTCTGGATATTTAAGAGATCTATCTGCAAGTTGCAGGGACATAGTTGTGGGTTTTAAATCCCCTAGATTGAGCTGTGAGAATATAGAGTAGGGCATCAAATTTATACTAGCACCTAAATCAAGCATTGCTTTAGCAACCTTCCTATCCCCCATAGTTATGTTTATAATAAAACTTCCAGGGTCTTTCAACTTAGGGGTAGTTTGTGCTGAAGTACAGCGCTAGAAATTTCTCGATACTACTACTGCTCATTCAGTTCATACCTCCTTTTCTTAGTGTTCAACTCTTTGAAAAACTTGGCATATGAAGGTACATTCATGATCACTTCTAATAATGGTAAATTGATATTTACTTTAGAGAGCATATTAAAAAGATCATTGAATTGCTTATCTTGTTTGGATTCTTTCAACCGGTGGGGAAAAGGTACTTGCATCTGGTGTGGTTCTGTTGTCTTTTGAATTTTGGGAGTGTCAGATGACCCCCCAATGAGTTTTTTAGAAGGCTTGTTAAGTTTAACACTTGTTTCTCCTTTTTGCGAGATTAGAATATCGCCTTCTTTGTTACATGAACTACAAGGTAGTTTAGAGATTTCAGGTAAACTGGTATTGACTACCTTACCAATTCGAAGAGTTCTAACATCTTTTGCTTGTTCTGGTTGACTGGGCAACTTTCCTGGTTCTTCCTTTTGCATTTGTTCAGCCAGTTGCCCAACTTTATATTCAATTCTTTTAACCGAAGCCTCCATGGTGTTCAACCTTTGATTAGTCATCAGTTGGTTGTCACGACTAACTTGAATAAAAGCATTCAAGCTATCTTCTAAGGTTGGTTTAAAAGATTGGCTTGGTGGGTAAGGGTGGTTGTAGGTTGGGTGATTATAGGTGTTTGGATGATACTTTTGAAAATATTGGACTTCCTCTATGGCATCGACACTAGAATCACAAGTATTTGAACAATTAAGAATACCATGCCCAATTGAACAACACACTCCACATACCTCTTGATTTGAAGTTTGGTGAGACGTGAGGAATTTCACTTGTTTAGTCAATTCAGCAAGTTGCAAGGTTATCTCATTATCAAAGCCGACTTCATTGACCTTTGCTTTCCTTCTACCACCTCTTTGTTGGGAATTAGAACCCAATAGCTCATAGAGATTATAGGTTTCCTCTGCGGTCTTTTCTCCTACAAAGACCTCCAAAGAAGATTATCAACCATGTATTGACTCAGTAGTGTCAATCCATCGTAAAAGAATTGGTTTTGTAGTCAGTAATGGAAAGCTATGATTTTGACATTGAATG
This sequence comes from Hippophae rhamnoides, assembly GCA_033030585.1. Classification (NCBI taxonomy): domain Eukaryota; kingdom Viridiplantae; phylum Streptophyta; class Magnoliopsida; order Rosales; family Elaeagnaceae; genus Hippophae; species Hippophae rhamnoides. The sequence continues at coordinate 53,511,559 of CM065430.1, forward strand.
AAAAGGAGTTTGAATCGTTCCCAAGCTTCATGAAAGGGCTCTTCATTCATTTGAGAAAATGTTGCTATCTTTGTTCTTAGATCAACAGTCTTTTGATGGGAATAGAACCTACCCATAAAAATTTCATAGACTGCCTCCCAAGTTTTAAGAGAACTCGACTATAGAGTAATGAACCATGACCGAGCTTTATCCTTGAGGGTGTAAGGAAAACACCTCATCCTAAGTTGATCTTCATTAATTGCATGTAGTGGAAAGGTTTGGACAATAGCATAGAATTCTCGAATGAAATGCAAAGGATCTTCATTAGGGATACCGTAAAAGGAAGGCAACAAAGAATAATGAATCTTTTTCAATTCATAATTCCTTGCAGCCTCTTGCAATTGGATGCCGGAAGTTACATTGCCAATGATTGGCATTGTATAGTCTTTCATCTTTTTCCGCCTATCTTCAGCATCTCCCATGGTTGTTTGTAGTTGAAAATGATCCTCCTCCTATTGTGAATCAACATTTTGCTCTTAAAAAACAATAGTAGATATCTCTAAAAAAATTGCAAGGAACCTAAGTTTTTTTTTTTAATTTAAACTAAGGGATACAATTTTTGAAACAAACAAATTTATTTCATTTGAATTTTTTTTTTATTACACACAAACTAAAACAAAGGAAAATACAATAATGGGTGACCTCCCATGTAGGACTAAAATTTATCGTCTTCTAGTAAGACGTTGCTTGGAGATTGGAGAATGAAAAACTCAATGTCTCCTCTTCATTGAATTCATTTAAGTTTCAATTTTGCCTTTCTGCAAATGTTCAACTAACTGTTCAACTTGAACTTCCACCTTTTTGATAGAAGCTTCCACAGGGTCCAACCGTTGGATGGTTTTAGATTGATTGTCCCTACAAACTTGAATAAAAGAATTCAAGTTGTCCTCCAGGGTTGGTTTATTTGGAATGCTTCGTGGAATAGGTGGGTGGAATTGCTGGCCTGCCTGGTTTGAGCTTTGAGGGAAAGGAGGGTTATTTTGCCTCCAAGAGAAATTTGGATGACTTCTCCACCCAGGATTATAGGTATTTGAATTGGGATCAAACCTTGGTCTTTGTTGATATGCTCCCAACACATTAACCTGCTCAGGTCCAGTTGTATCTCCTTGATATGGACAGGCTTCAGTACCTTGTCCCATGTTGCTGTACAAACCATATTGTTCATTATTTGTGTTGGTTTGTGTAGCGAGAAGGGCAACTTGCTTAGTTAGTTGAACAAGTTGTTGTTGAACTTCATTACCGGAGTCAATCTCATGAACACCGCCTTTTCTCACTCTGAGCTTTTCTCATTGGGAATTAGCACCCAACATCTCAAAGAGATTATACGTTTCGATGCGCTTTTTCTCCTATTGCTCCTCCCGCAATGTTGTCGACAATGAACCGACATTGTTGTGTAAGTCCATCGTAAAAGAATTGGTTCTCGCAACCGTAGAGGAAAGCTATAATGGGACATTGAGTGAGAAACATTTTGAACCTATCCCAAGCTTCATGGAATGGTTCTCCTTCCATCCGAGAGAAAGTAGCAATCTTTCCTCTCGGCTCGATGTTTTTTGATGGGAATAGAATTTTCCCATGAATTTATTGTAAATTTGACCCCATGTCATCGAGAACCAGGGGAAGTGACATCAACCAAGCTTTGGCCTTATCCTTTAAGGTGTACGGAAAACATCTCATTCTAAGTTGATCCTCGTTTAGAATACCGAGGGGAATGTTTGGACCGTAGCATAGAAATCTCTCATAAAGGAAAGAGAATCTTCATTAGGTAGCCCATAAAAGGAAGGAAGCATAGAAAAATGAATATTTTTAAGGTCATAATTCCTAGCAGCCTCTCCCAACTGGATAGCGGCAGTTGCCGTGCCAATCACCGGTCTTGCAAACTCCTTCATCGTGGTTTCCCTAACATGTTGGTTTTCCTCCATTTCTTTTGGTTCTAGTAAAGGATTAAGACGTGGTTCTATGTTTGGCTCAAAATCAGGTTGATGGGTAGGATCCAGTGTTGTTGACACTTGTTTAAATTTATGAATATTATTTACATATGGTGTTAGGGGGTTTCCTAAGGATCTCCTACCACGCATAGACTATTTTTAAACGTAAATTTAAAACTCCTGTCAACAAAAATAAAGAAATTAGAGAAAATTTCCATGGCATTTAATACAAAACACTAGACAATTTTTTTTTTTTTTTTTTTTAAATTAATTTTTTTTTTTTTAAATAACATAATTAGTATTAACCAAGAGTGTTCCCAGGAAAGAATGGTGGTGCTATGGCTCCTTAAAAACCATTCTCCTAGCCAGAACAACGTTCCCAGGAAAGACTAGTGGCACAAAGGCTTCAAAGAACTAGTCTCCTAGACAGAACTCCCTTAGATTTTTACTTTTCATGCCTTTTAGTTTTTTTTAGTTTTTTTTAAGCGGTAATTTTAGTTTTTTTTAAGCGGTAACTTAAAATTTAGTTTTTTTTAAGCGGTAATTTTATTTTACTATTCACGCTATCTTATTTCTTATTAACTTAAAATTTAGTTTTTTTTAAGCGGTAATTTTATTTTACTATTCACGCTATCTTATTTCTTATTAACTTAAAATTTAGTTTTTTTAAGCGGTAATTTTATTTTACTATTCACGCTATCTTATTTCTTATTAACTTAAAATTTAGTTTTTTTTTTATTTTTTTAATTTTTAATTTTTTATTATTTTATTATTTTTTATTTATTTATTTATTTTTTTTACTATTCATGAACGGTAAAAACTTTTTACTTCAAATTTCAAATTTCTAAATTTTACTATTTATGCTATAGTTAAAATTTTTATTTTTATTTTTTATTTTTTTTATTTTTTTATTTTTATTTTTATTTTTATTTATTTTTATTTTTTTATATATTTTTTTATATTTTTTTTTATTTCTTATGAAATTTGAAATTTGATTAAATTTTTTATTTATTTATTTTTTTTATTATTTCTTATGAAATTTGAAATTTGATTAAATTTTTTTATTTTTTTATTTAAAAAAAAATCACAATTATTTACAACACAAAAATATTTTTAAAATTTTGATAAATAAATTAAAAACGCTATTCCTTCCCCGGCAACAGCGCCAAAAACTTGATGAACGAAAACCGGCATCGCCGATTCTCGCAAATACTTTGGTTTTAATATTTGTAAAACTCTCATGAAGTGCACGAAACATTTCGTAGAAAATGATAAGTATACTCTCAAGGTCGATCTAAGGAAGGAATGTATGTGGTTTTTAATTTATTATTCAAACTTTTAAAAACGAAATTAAATCCTAAACATCCTGTCACGATAGTTTGGTTTTTGTGTTCCTAATCTAATAACATAAAATAAACATATATACAGATTAATTAAATATAATCTAAAAAGAATAAACATAGATACGAATTCAATAAATATTTATCTAAATATATATACAGATTCAATAAATATTCATGCAAATTTTATCATTTATATTAGTGGAGTATTTATGGATATAATAACTAAATTAATTATGCTTGCTCATATTATCTAGGTTATTAAAGATATAAATTGATATTTTATTGATTCTCTCTTTTTTGTATGAATACCACCTTTGGTGGGGTTAGATATTCTTTGTTAACTAAACAAATCAATTAACACCTATGGGTGGGGTTGATAACTAATTTGGTTAATTAAATTAATTCCTTTTTCTAAGAGATTGAAAATGAACCATTTAAATGCCACCTTTGGTGGGGTTAGACAGTTTAAACTTTATTCAAGGTGTCCAAATTAAACCCAAGAATTTAGTTATCCGAGTACTAACTTTCAAGTTTTAAAACCACTATTGAAAACATGTTGTCAATACATTTTCACATAATAATTCTTATAAAAACTTTTGAAATAGAGCTTCACTCTAACTACCGGGCGATTGTACCAACAAATAAAAGAGCACTACTCTAAATTAGACCGGATAACTAAACCTTAAAGTCTAATTTTCAGATTTAAGTTTGTAATGAAAAATAATGTATTTCTCTCTAACATCCTTAATATAAAATCTTGAATAAAAATAAAATCAATTCATTTTAGAAATTTTCACCTATTTAATATTTCGCAAGCATAACAACGTTATTATTATATCATGATTATAAATTATAGCACGCTTAAATTTAATCACAGACAAATTAAATATAACATGTAAGAATAAAGCATAAAAATAATCAGAAGAAAATAAAATCCTTACGTAACTTCGACGCTATTCCCGTTGCTAGAAAACCTCCAAGCGGAATTTGCACTTCCATTTATTGAATCAAAAATCTAAATTATTACAAAAACATTACAAGTTCCTCTCAAAAAGAGAAGAACTCTAAACCTAAGACAATTGAACTAAAAACTAAGAGAAAAACTAAGAAAAGCTTAGAAACTAAGAAAGAAACTAAAGAAAACTCAAAAACTAAGAAATGAGAGAAAGAAAGAAGAGAGAAGAGAGGTTTTGAGGTGTTTTGAAGGTGTGTTTTGAAGTGAATGGAAGGGGGGTATTTATAGGTGAGGATGGAGAGAAAAAATGAGTAAAAAAATGTTAAAAAAAATATTAAAAAATTAAAAAACGTGTAATGGACATCTGAGGTCATCAATGACGCCGCATGACGTCGCTGGGGCGGCCGCACGTGAAAAATGGGTCAAAAACGCGTTGGGCGCGCGGGGCCATCAGCGCCGCGCGCAGCTCCCGCGCGTGAACAGCAGCTGCGCGCTGCAGCGCGCGCGCGGCTGGCGTGGCGCGCGCGGCCGGGCGCTGCGGCGCGCGCGTTTTTCCTTCTTTTGACATTTTTGACCTTTTCGACCCATTTTGTCCAATTTTTCCATGTTTGTTGACCTTTTCTCACTTATTTATTAATTTATTTGTGATGTATTGCTTCAAGTATTCTTCTTTGAGTCTTTAAATTGCGTTTTTAAGCCAAAATACCTGAAAAACAATAAAAATACCCGTGATTCCGAAAAAGACAAATTTATATAAATATATGATAAAACATATAAATATATATATTTTTAATCAATTAAAGTGCATAAAATCATGGTTATTTTAGTACTTTTTGAGAACTCATCAAGAATACAGATTGATTAAACATATACAAAAAGAACCCTAGTTCGGCACCAATATCTCCTTTATAGCTCTATTGAATAAAACCGGAAGTAAGTAAAACGAAAATTGTGCGTCAAAACCTTTAAATCCTCGGTAAGTGATGTAAACGATGGAATTTAGGTACAAAAATGATTTTCAAAATGGAGACCAAATCATATTGTGTAATTTTTTACGCGATTCGATTTGATTTATTATAATAGTCGTTTCGATATCCGAGTAAAAAGTTATCTCAGTTGAAAATTGTAACTCATATTTATCAAATGTTTTGTTGTTTTTGAAAATGTGAACAACATCCCCTTTCCTATTCTCTTCTCTTATTATTTTGAGAAGAATACAGATTGATTAAACATATACAAAAAGAACCCTAGGTTGGCACCAATATCTCCTTTATAGCTCTATTGAATAAAACCGGAAGTAAGTAAAATGAAAATGGTGCGTCAAAACCTTTAAATCTTCGGTAAGTGATGTAAACGATGGAATTTGGGTACAAAAATGATTTTCAAAATGCAGACCTAATCATATTGTGTAATTTTATACGTGATTCGATTTGATTTATTATAACAGTCGTTTCGGTACCCGATTAAAAAGTTATCTCCGTTGAAAATTGTAACTCATATTTATCAAATGTTTTGTTGTTTTTGAAAATGTGAACAACATCCCCTTTCCTATTCTAATCTCTTATTATATTGAGAAGAATACATACTGATTAAACATATAAAAAAAGAACCCTAGGTTGGCACCAATATCTCCTTTATAGCTCTATTGAATAAAATCGGAAGTAAGTAAAATGAAAATGGTGCGTCAAAACCTTTAAATCTTCGGTAAGTGATGTAAACGATGGAATTTGGGTACAAAAATGATTTTCAAAATGCAGACCTAATCATATTGTGTAATTTTATACGTGATTCGATTTGATTTATTATAACAGTCGTTTCGGTACCCGATTAAAAAGTTATCTCCGTTGAAAATTGTAACTCATATTTATCAAATGTTTTGTTGTTTTTGAAAATGTGAACAACATCCCCTTTCCTATTCTCTTCTCTTATTATTTTGAGAAGAATACAGATTGATTAAACATATACAAAAAGAACCCTAGGTTGGCACCAATATCTCCTTTATAGCTCTATTGAATAAAACCGGAAGTAAAATGAAAATGGTGCGTCAAAACCTTTAAATCTTCGGTAAGTGATGTAAACGATGGAATTTGGGTACAAAAATGATTTTCAAAATGCAGACCTAATCATATTGTGTAATTTTATACGTGATTCGATTTGATTTATTATAACATTCGTTTCGGTACCCGATTAAAAAGTTATCTACGTTGAAAATTGTAACTCATATTTATCAAATGTTTTGTTGTTTTTGAAAATTTGAACAACATCCCCTTTCCTATTCTCTTCTCTTATTATTTTGAGAAGAATACAGATTGATTAAACATATAAAAAAAGAACCCTAGGTTGGCACCAATATCTCCTTTATAGCTCTATTGAATAAAACCGGAAGTAAGTAAAATGAAAATGGTGCGTCAAAACCTTTAAATCTTCGGTAAGTGATGTAAACGATGGAATTTGGGTACAAAAATGATTTTCAAAATGCAGACCTAATCATATTGTGTAATTTTATACGTGATTCGATTCGATTTATTATAACAGTCGTTTCGGTACCCGATTAAAAAGTTATCTCCGTTGAAAATTGTAACTCATATTTATCAAATGTTTTGTTGTTTTTGAAAATGTGAACAACATCCCCTTTCCTATTCTAATCTCTTTTTATATTGAGAAGAATACAGACTGATTAAACAAATAAAAAAGAACCCTAGGTTGGCACCAATATCTCCTTTATAGCTCTATTGAATAAAACCGGAAGTAAGTAAATTGAAAATGGTGCGTCAAAACCTTTAAATCTTCGGTAAGTGATGTAAACGATGGAATTTGGGTACAAAAATGATTTTCAAAATGCAGACCTAATCATATTGTGTAATTTTATACGTGATTCGATTCGATTTATTATAACAGTCGTTTCGGTACCCGATTAAAAAGTTATCTCTGTTGAAAATTGTAACTCATATTTATCAAATGTTTTGTTGTTTTTGAAAATGTGAACAACATCCCCTTTCCTATTCTCTTCTCTTATTATTTTGAGAAGAATACAGATTGATTAAACATATACAAAAAGAACCCTAGGTTGGCACCAATATCTCCTTTATAGCACTATTGAATAAAACCGGAAGTAAGTAAAATGAAAATGGTGCGTCAAAACCTTTAAATCTTCGGTAAGTGATGTAAACGATGGAATTTGGGTACAAAAATGATTTTCAAAATGCAGACCTAATCATATTGTGTAATTTTATACGTGATTCGATTTGATTTATTATAACAGTCGTTTCGGTACCCGATTAAAAAGTTATCTCCGTTGAAAATTGTAACTCATATTTATCAAATGTTTTGTTGTTTTTGAAAATGTGAACAACATCCCTTTCCTATTCTCTTCTCTTATTATTTTGAGAAGAATACAGATTGATTAAACATATACAAAAAGAACCCTAGGTTGGCACCAATATCTCCTTTATAGCTCTATTGAATAAAACCGGAAGTAAGTAAAATGAAAATGGTGCGTCAAAACCTTTAAATCTTCGGTAAGTGATGTAAACGATGGAATTTGGGTACAAAAATGATTTTCAAAATGCAGACCTAATCATATTGTGTAATTTTATACGTGATTCGATTTGATTTATTATAACAGTCGTTTCGGTACCCGATTAAAAAGTTATCTCCGTTGAAAATTGTAACTCATATTTATCAAATGTTTTGTTGTTTTTGAAAATGTGAACAACATCCCCTCTCCTATTCTCTTCTCTTATTATTTTGAGAAGAATACGGATTGATTAAACATATACAAAAAGAACCCTAGGGTGGCACCAATATCTCCTTTATAGCTCTATTGAATAAAACCGGAAGTAAGTAAAATGAAAATGGTGCGTCAAAACCTTTAAATCTTCGGTAAGTGATGTAAACGATGGAATTTGGGTACAAAAATGATTTTCAAAATGCAGACCTAATCATATTGTGTAATTTTATACGTGATTCGATTCGATTTATTATAACAGTCGTTTCGGTACCCGATTAAAAAGTTATCTCCGTTGAAAATTGTAACTCATATTTATCAAATGTTTTGTTGTTTTTGAAAATGTGAACAACATCCCCTTTCCTATTCTAATCTCTTATTATATTGAGAAGAATACAGACTGATTAAACATATAAAAAAAGAACCCTAGGTTGGCACCAATATCTCCTTTATAGCTCTATTGAATAAAACCGGAAGTAAGTAAAATGAAAATGGTGCGTCAAAACCTTTAAATCTTCGGTAAGTGATGTAAACGATGGAATTTGGGTACAAAAATGATTTTCAAAATGCAGACCTAATCATATTGTGTAATTTTATACGTGATTCGATTTGATTTATTATAACAGTCGTTTCGGTACCCGATTAAAAAGTTATCTCCGTTGAAAATTGTAACTCATATTTATCAAATGTTTTGTTGTTTTTGAAAATGTGAACAACATCCCCTTTCCTATTCTCTTCTCTTATTATATTGAGAAGAATACAGATTCATTAAACATATACAAAAAGAACCCTAGGTTGGCACCAATATCTCCTTTATAGCTCTATTGAATAAAACCGGAAGTAAGTAAAATGAAAATGGTGCGTCAAAACCTTTAAATCTTCGGTAAGTGATGTAAACGATGGAATTTGGGTACAAAAATGATTTTCAAAATGCAGACCTAATCATATTGTGTAATTTTATACGTGATTCGATTCGATTTATTATAACAGTCGTTTCGGTACCCGATTAAAAAGTTATCTCCGTTGAAAATTGTAACTCATATTTATCAAATGTTTTGTTGTTTTTGAAAATGTGAACAACATCCCTTTCCTATTCTCTTCTCTTATTATTTTGAGAAGAATACAGATTGATTAAACATATACAAAAAGAACCCTAGGTTGGCACCAATATCTCCTTTATAGCTCTATTGAATAAAACCGGAAGTAAGTAAAATGAAAATGGTGCGTCAAAACCTTTAAATCTTCGGTAAGTGATGTAAACGATGGAATTTGGGTACAAAAATGATTTTCAAAATGCAGACCTAATCATATTGTGTAATTTTATACGTGATTCGATTTGATTTATTATAATAGTCGTTTCGGTACCCGATTAAAAAGTTATCTCCGTTGAAAATTGTAACTCATATTTATCAAATGTTTTGTTGTTTTTGAAAATGTGAACAACATCCCTTTCCTATTCTCTTCTCTTATTATTTTGAGAAGAATACAGATTGATTAAACATATACAAAAAGAACCCTAGGTTGGCACCAATATCTCCTTTATAGCTCTATTGAATAAAACCGGAAGTAAGTAAAATGAAAATGGTGCGTCAAAACCTTTAAATCTTCGGTAAGTGATGTAAACGATGGAATTTGGGTACAAAAATGATTTTCAAAATGCAGACCTAATCATATTGTGTAATTTTATACGTGATTCGATTTGATTTATTATAACGGTCGTTTCGGTACCCGATTAAAAAGTTATCTCCGTTGAAAATTGTAACTCATATTTATCAAATGTTTTGTTGTTTTTGAAAATGTGAACAACATCCCCTTTCCTATTCTCTTCTCTTATTATTTTGAGAAGAATACAGATTGATTAAACATATACAAAAAGAACCCTAGGTTGGCACCAATATCTCCTTTATAGCTCTATTGAATAAAACCCGAAGTAAGTAAAATGAAAATGGTGCGTCAAAACCTTTAAATCTTCGGTAAGTGATGTAAACGATGGAATTTGGGTACAAAAATGATTTTCAAAATGCAGACCTAATCATATTGTGTAATTTTATACACGATTCGATTTGATTTATTATAACAGTCGTTTCGGTACCCGATTAAAAAGTTATCTCCGTTGAAAATTGTAACTCATATTTATCAAATGTTTTGTTGTTTTTGAAAATGTGAACAACATCCCCTTTCCTATTCTAATCTCTTATTATTTTGAGAAGAATACAGACTGATTAAACATATAAAAAAGAACCCTAGGTTGGCACCAATATCTCCTTTATAGCTCTATTGAATAAAACCGGAAGTAAAATGAAAATGGTGCGTCAAAACCTTTAAATCTTCGGTAAGTGATGTAAACGATGGAATTTGGGTACAAAAATGATTTTCAAAATGCAGACCTAATCATATTGTGTAATTTTATACGTGATTCGATTCGATTTATTATAACAGTCGTTTCGGTACCCGATTAAAAAGTTATCTCCGTTGAAAATTGTAACTCATATTTATCAAATGTTTTGTTGTTTTTGAAAATGTGAACAACATCCCCTTTCCTATTCTAATCTCTTATTATATTGAGAAGAATACAGACTGATTAAACATATAAAAAAGAACCCTAGGTTGGCACCAATATCTCCTTTATATCTCTATTGAATAAAACCGGAAGTAAGTAAAATGAAAATGGTGCGTCAAAACCTCTAAATCTTCGGTAAGTGATGTAAACGATGGAATTTGGGTACAAAAATGATTTTCAAAATGCAGACATAATCATATTGTGTAATTTTATACGTGATTCGATTAGATTTATTATAACAGTCGTTTCGGTACCCGATTAAAAAGTTATCTACGTTGAAAATTGTAACTCATATTTATCAAATGTTTTGTTGTTTTTGAAAATGTGAACAACATCCCCTTTCCTATTCTCTTCTCTTATTATTTTGAGAAGAATACAGATTGATTAAACATATACAAAAAGAACCCTAGGTTGGCACCAATATCTCCTTTATAGCTCTCTTGAATAAAATCTGAAGTAAGTAAAATGAAAATGGTGCGTCAAAACCTTTAAATCTTCGGTAAGTGATGTAAACGATGGAATTTGGGTACAAAAATGATTTTCAAAATGCAGACCTAATCATATTGTGTAATTTTATACGCGATTCGATTTGATTTATTATAACAGTCGTTTCGGTACCCGATTAAAAAGTTATCTCCGTTGAAAATTGTAACTCATATTTATCAAATGTTTTGTTGTTTTTGAAAATGTGAACAACATCCCCTTTCCTATTCTCTTCTCTTATTATTTTGAGAAGAATACAGACTGATTAAACATATACAAAAAGAACCCTAGGTTGGCACCAATATCTCCTTTATAGCTCTATTGAATAAAACCGGAAGTAAGTAAAATGAAAATGGTGCGTCAAAACCTTTAAATCTTCGGTAAGTGATGTAAACGATGGAATTTGGGTACAAAAATGATTTTCAAAATGCAGACCTAATCATATTGTGTAATTTTATACGTGATTCGATTTGATTTATTATAACATTGGTTTCGGTTCCCGATTGAAAAGTTATCTCAGTTGAAAGTTGTAACTCATATTTATCAAATGTTTTGTTGTTTTTGAAAATGTGAACAACATCCCCTTTCCTATTCCCTTCTCTTATTATTTTGAGAAGAATACAGATTGATTAAACCTATACAAAAAGAACCCTAGGTTGGCACCAATATCTCCTTTATAGCTCTATTGAATAAAACCAGAAGTAAAATGAAAATGGTGCGTCAAAACCTTTAAATCTTCGGTAAGTGATGTAAACGATGGAATTTGGGTACAAAAATGATTTTCAAAATGCAGACCTAATCATATTGTGTAATTTTATACGTGATTCGATTCGATTTATTATAACAATCGTTTCGGTACCCGATTAAAAAGTTATCTCTGTTGAAAATTGTAACTCATATTTATCAAATGTTTTGTTGTTTTTGAAAATGTGAACAACATCCCCTTTCCTATTCTCTTCTCTTATTATTTTGAGAAGAATACAGATTGATTAAACATATACAAAAAGAACCCTAGGTTGGCACCAATATCTCCTTTATAGCTCTATTGAATAAACCGGAAGTAAGTAAAATGAAAATGGTGCGTCAAAACCTTTAAATCTTCGGTAAGTGATGTAAACGATGGAATTTGGGTACAAAAATGATTTTCAAAATGCAGACCTAATCATATTGTGTAATTTTATACGTGATTCGATTTGATTTATTATAACAATCGTTTCGGTACCCGATTAAAAAGTTATCTCCGTTGAAAATTGTAACTCATATTTATCAAATGTTTTGTTGTTTTTGAAAATGTGAACAACATCCCCTTTCCTATTCTCTTCTCTTATTATTTTGAGAAGAATACAGATTGATTAAACATATACAAAAAGAACCCTAGGTTGGCACCAATATCTCCTTTATAGCTCTATTGAATAAAACCGGAAGTAAGTAAAATGAAAATGGTGCGTCAAAACCTTTAAATCTTCGGTAAGTGATGTAAACGATGGAATTTGGGTACAAAAATGATTTTCAAAATGCAGACCTAATCATATTGTGTAATTTTATACGTGATTCGATTTGATTTATTATAACAGTCGTTTCGGTACCCGATTAAAAAGTTATCTCCGTTGAAAATTGTAACTCATATTTATCAAATGTTTTGTTGTTTTTGAAAATGTGAACAACATCCCCTTTCCTATTCTCTTCTCTTATTATTTTGAGAAGAATACAGATTGATTAAACATATACAAAAAGAACCCTAGGTTGGCACCAATATCTCCTTTATAGCTCTATTGAATAAAACCGGAAGTAAGTAAAATGAAAATGGTGCGTCAAAACCTTTAAATCTTCGGTAAGTGATGTAAACGATGGAATTTGGGTACAAAAATGATTTTCAAAATGCAGACCTAATCATATTGTGTAATTTTATACGTGATTCGATTTGATTTATTATAACAATCGTTTCGGTACCCGATTAAAAAGTTATCTCCGTTGAAAATTGTAACTCATATTTATCAAATGTTTTGTTGTTTTTGAAAATGTGAACAACATCCCCTTTCCTATTCTCTTCTCTTATTATTTTGAGAAGAATACAGACTGATTAAACATATAAAAAAGAACCCTAGGTTGGCACCAATATCTCCTTTATAGCTCTATTGAATAAAACCGGAAGTAAGTAAAATGAAAATGGTGCGTCAAAACCTTTAAATCTTCGGTAAGTGATGTAAACGATGGAATTTGGGTACAAAAATGATTTTCAAAATGCAGACCTAATCATATTGTGTAATTTTATACGCGATTCGATTTGATTTATTATAACAGTCGTTTCGGTACCCGATTAAAAAGTTATCTCCGTTGAAAATTGTAACTCATATTTATCAAATGTTTTGTTGTTTTTGAAAATGTGAACAACATCCCCTTTCCTATTCTCTTCTCTTATTATTTTGAGAAGAATACAGATTGATTAAACATATACAAAAAGAACCCTAGGTTGGCACCAATATCTCCTTTATAGCTCTATTGAATAAAACCGGAAGTAAGTAAAATGAAAATGGTGCGTCAAAACCTTTAAATCTTCGGTAAGTGATGTAAACGATGGAATTTGGGTACAAAAATGATTTTCAAAATGCAGACCTAATCATATTGTGTAATTTTATACGTGATTCGATTTGATTTATTATAACAGTCGTTTCGGTACCCGATTAAAAAGTTATCTCCGTTGAAAATTGTAACTCATATTTATCAAATGTTTTGTTGTTTTTGAAAATGTGAACAACATCCCCTTTCCTATTCTCTTCTCTTATTATTTTGAGAAGAATACAGATTGATTAAACATATACAAAAAGAACCCTAGGTTGGCACCAATATCTCCTTTATAGCTCTATTGAATAAAACCGGAAGTAAAATGAAAATGGTGCGTCAAAACCTTTAAATCTTCGGTAAGTGATGTAAACGATGGAATTTGGGTACAAAAATGATTTTCAAAATGCAGACCTAATCATATTGTGTAATTTTATACGTGATTCGATTTGATTTATTATAACAGTCGTTTCGGTACCCGATTAAAAAGTTATCTCCGTTGAAAATTGTAACTCATATTTATCAAATGTTTTGTTGTTTTTGAAAATATGAACAACATCCCCTTTCCTATTCTCTTCTCTTATTATTTTGAGAAGAATACAGATTGATTAAACATATACAAAAAGAACCCTAGTTTGGCACCAATATCTCCTTTATAGCTCTATTGAATAAAACCGGAAGTAATTAAAACGAAAATGGTGCGTCAAAACCTTTAAATCCTCGGTAAGTGATGTAAACGATGGAATTTGGGTACAAAAATGATTTTCAAAATGCAGACCTAATCATATTGTGTAATTTTATACGTGATTCGATTTGATTTATTATAACAGTCGTTTCGGTACCCGATTAAAAAGTTATCTCCGTTGAAAATTGTAACTCATATTTATCAAATGTTTTGTTGTTTTTGAAAATGTGAACAACATCCCCTTTCCTATTCTCTTCTCTTATTATTTTGAGAAGAATACAGATTGATTAAACATATACAAAAAGAACCCTAGGTTGGCACCAATATCTCCTTTATAGCTCTATTGAATAAAACCGGAAGTAAGTAAAATGAAAATGGTGCGTCAAAACCTTTAAATCTTCGGTAAGTGATGTAAACGATGGAATTTGGGTACAAAAATGATTTTCAAAATGCAGACCTAATCATATTGTGTAATTTTATACGTGATTCGATTTGATTTATTATAACAGTCGTTTCGGTACCCGATTAAAAAGTTATCTCCGTTGAAAATTGTAACTCATATTTATCAAATGTTTTGTTGTTTTTGAAAATGTGAACAACATCCCTTTCCTATTCTCTTCTCTTATTATTTTGAGAAGAATACAGATTGATTAAACATATACAAAAAGAACCCTAGGTCGGCACCAATATCTCCTTTATAGCTCTATTGAATAAAACCAGAAGTAAGTAAAATGAAAATGGTGCGTCAAAACCTTTAAATCTTCGGTAAGTGATGTAAACGATGGAATTTGGGTACAAAAATGATTTTCAAAATGCAGACCTAATCATATTGTGTAATTTTATACGTGATTCGATTTGATTTATTATAACGATCGTTTCGGTACCCGATTAAAAAGTTATCTCCGTTGAAAATTGTAACTCATATTTATCAAATGTTTTGTTGTTTTTGAAAATGTGAACAACATCCCCTTTCCTATTCTCTTCTCTTATTATTTTGAGAAGAATACAGATTGATTAAACATATACAAAAAGAACCCTAGGTTGGCACCAATATCTCCTTTATAGCTCTATTGAATAAAACCTAAGTAAGTAAAATGAAAATGGTGCGTCAAAACCTTTAAATCTTCGGTAAGTGATGTAAACGATGGAATTTGGGTACAAAAATGATTTTCAAAATGCAGACCTAATCATATTGTGTAATTTTATACGTGATTCGATTTGATTTATTATAACGATCGTTTCGGTACCCGATTAAAAAGTTATCTCCGTTGAAAATTGTAACTCATATTTATCAAATGTTTTGTTGTTTTTGAAAATGTGAACAACATCCCCTTTCCTATTCTCTTCTCTTATTATTTTGAGAAGAATACAGATTGATTAAACATATACAAAAAGAACCCTAGGTTGGCACCAATATCTCCTTTATAGCTCTATTGAATAAAACATGAAGTAAGTAAAATGAAAATGGTGCGTCAAAACCTTTAAATCTTCGGTAAGTGATGTAAACGATGGAATTTGGGTACAAAAATGATTTTCAAAATGCAGACCAAATCTTATTGTGTAATTTTATACATGATTCGATTTGATTTATTATAACAGTCGTTTCGGTACCCGATTAAAAAGTTATCTCCGTTGAAAATTGTAACTCATATTTATCAAATGTTTTGTTGTTTTTGAAAATGTGAACAACATCCCCTTTCCTATTCTAATCTCTTATTATTTTGAGAAGAATACAGACTGATTAAACATATACAAAAAGAACCCTAGGTTGGCACCAATATCTCCTTTATAGCTCTATTGAATAAAACCCGAAGTAAGTAAAATGAAAATGGTGCGTCAAAACCTTTAAATCTTCGGTAAGTGATGTAAACGATGGAATTTGGGTACAAAAATGATTTTCAAAATGCAGACCTAATCATATTGTGTAATTTTATACGTGATTCGATTCGATTTATTATAACAGTCGTTTCGGTACCCGATTAAAAAGTTATCTCTGTTGAAAATTGTAACTCATATTTATCAAATGTTTTGTTGTTTTTGAAAATGTGAACAACATCCCCTTTCCTATTCTAATCTCTTATTATATTGAGAAGAATACAGACTGATTAAACATATAAAAAAAGAACCCTAGGTTGGCACCAATATCTCCTTTATAGCTCTATTGAATAAAACATGAAGTAAGTAAAATGAAAATGGTGCGTCAAAACCTTTAAATCTTCGGTAAGTGATGTAAACGATGGAATTTGGGTACAAAAATGATTTTCAAAATGCAGACCTAATCATATTGTGTAATTTTATACGTGATTCGATTTGATTTATTATAACAGTCGTTTCGGTACCCGATTAAAAAGTTATCTCCGTTGAAAATTGTAACTCATATTTATCAAATGTTTTGTTGTTTTTGAAAATGTGAACAACATCCCCTTTCCTATTCTCTTCTCTTATTATTTTGAGAAGAATACAGATTGATTAAACATATACAAAAAGAACCCTAGGTTGGCACCAATATCTCCTTTATAGCTCTATTGAATAAAACCTGAAGTAAGTAAAATGAAAATGGTGCGTCAAAACCTTTAAATCTTCGGTAAGTGATGTAAACGATGGAATTTGGGTACAAAAATGATTTTCAAAATGCAGACCTAATCATATTGTGTAATTTTATACGTGATTCGATTTGATTTATTATAACAGTCGTTTCGGTACCCGATTAAAAAGTTATCTCCGTTGAAAATTGTAACTCATATTTATCAAATGTTTTGTTGTTTTTGAAAATGTGAACAACATCCCCTTTCCTATTCTCTTCTCTTATTATTTTGAGAAGAATACAGATTGATTAAACATATACAAAAAGAACCCTAGGTTGGCACCAATATCTCCTTTATAGCTCTATTGAATAAAACCGGAAGTAAAATGAAAATGGTGCGTCAAAACCTTTAAATCTTCGGTAAGTGATGTAAACGATGGAATTTGGGTACAAAAATGATTTTCAAAATGCAGACCTAATCATATTGTGTAATTTTATACGCGATTCGATTTGATTTATTATAACGGTCGTTTCGGTACCCGATTAAAAAGTTATCTCCGTTGAAAATTGTAACTCATATTTATCAAATGTTTTGTTGTTTTTGAAAATGTGAACAACATCCCCTTTCCTATTCTCTTCTCTTATTATTTTGAGAAGAATACAGATTGATTAAACATATACAAAAAGAACCCTAGGTTGGCATCAATATCTCCTTTATAGCTCTATTGAATAAAACCAGAAGGAAGGAAAATGAAAATGGTGCGTCAAAACCTTTAAATCTTCGGTAAGTGATGTAAACGATGGAATTTGGGTACAAAAATGATTTTCAAAATGCAGACCTAATCATATTGTGTAATTTTATACGTGATTCGATTTGATTTATTATAAAATTCGTTTCGGTACCCGATTAAAAAGTTATCTCCGTTGAAAATTGTAACTCACATTTATCAAATGTTTTGTTGTTTTTGAAAATATGAACAACATCCCCTTTCCTATTCTCTTCTCTTATTATTTTGAGAAGAATACAGATTGATTAAACATATTCAAAAAGAACCCTAGTTTGGCACCAATATCTCCTTTATAGCTCTATTGAATAAAACCGGAAGTAAGTAAAACGAAAATGGTGCGTCAAAACCTTTAAATCCTCGGTAAGTGATGTAAACGATGGAATTTAGGTACAAAAATGATTTTAAAATTGAAGACCTAATCATATTGTGTAATTTTATACGTGATTCGATTTGATTTATTATAAGAGTCGTTTCGGTACCCGATTAAAAATAATCTCCGATGAAAATTGTAACGCATATTTATCAAATGTTTTGTTGTTTTTGAAAATGTGAACAACATCCCCTTTCCTATTCTCTTCTCTTACGAATTTGAGAAAAATACAGATTGATTAAACATATAAAAAAAGAACCCTAGGTTGGCACCAATATCTCCTTTATAGCTCTATTGAATAAAACCGGAAGTAAGTAAAATGAAAATGGTGCGTCAAAAGCTTTAAATCTTCGGTAAGTGATGTAAACGATGGAATTTGGGTACAAAAATGATTTTCAAAATGCAGACCTAATCATATTGTGTAATTTTATACGTGATTCGATTTGATTTATTATAACAGTCGTTTCGGTACCCGATAAAAAAGTTATCTCCGTTGAAAATTGTAACTCATATTTATCAAATGTTTTGTTGTTTTTGAAAATGTGAACAACATCCCCTTTCCTATTCTCTTCTCTTATTATTTTGAGAAGAATACAGATTGATTAAACATATACAAAAAGAACCCTAGGTTGGCACCAATATCTCCTTTATAGCTCTATTGAATAAAATTGAAAATAAGTAAAATGAAAATGGTGCGTCAAAAACTTTAAACCCTCGGTAAGTGATGTAAACGATGGAATTTGGGTACAAAAATGATTTTCAAAATGCAGACCTAATCATATTGTGTAATTTTATACGTGATTCGATTCGATTTATTATAACAGTCGTTTCGGTACCCGATTAAAAAGTTATCTCCGTTGAAAATTGTAACTCATATTTATCAAATGTTTTGTTGTTTTTGAAAATGTGAACAACATCCCCTTTCCTATTCTCTTCTCTTATTATTTTGAGAAGAATACAGATTGATTAAACATATACAAAAAGAACCCTAGGTTGGCACCAATATCTCCTTTATAGCTCTATTGAATAAAACCGGAAGTAAGTAAAATGAAAATGGTGCGTCAAAACCTTTAAATCTTCGGTAAGTGATGTAAACGATGGAATTTGGGTACAAAAATGATTTTCAAAATGCAGACCTAATCATATTGTGTAATTTTATACGTGATTCGATTTGATTTATTATAACAGTCGTTTCGGTACCCGATTAAAAAGTTATCTCCGTTGAAAATTGTAACTCATATTTATCAAATGTTTTGTTGTTTTTGAAAATGTGAACAACATCCCCTTTCCTATTCTCTTCTCTTATTATTTTGAGAAGAATACAGATTGATTAAACATATACAAAAAGAACCCTAGGTTGGCACCAATATCTCCTTTATAGCTCTATTGAATAAAACATGAAGTAAGTAAAATGAAAATGGTGCGTCAAAACCTTTAAATCTTCGGTAAGTGATGTAAACGATGGAATTTGGGTACAAAAATGATTTTCAAAATGCAGACCTAATCATATTGTGTAATTTTATACGTGATTCGATTCGATTTATTATAACAGTCGTTTCGGTACCCGATTAAAAAGTTATCTCCATTGAAAATTGTAACTCATATTTATCAAATGTTTTGTTGTTTTTGAAAATATGAACAACATCCCCTTTCCTATTCTCTTCTCTTATTATTTTGAGAAGAATACAGATTGATTAAACATATACAAAAAGAACCCTAGTTTGGCACCAATATCTCCTTTATAGCTCTATTGAATAAAACGGAAGTAATTAAAACGAAAATGGTGCGTCAAAACCTTTTAGTCCTCGGTAAGTGATGTAAACGATGGAATTTAGGTACAAAAATGATTTTCAAAATGCAGACCTAATCATATTGTGTAATTTTATACGTGATTCGATTTGATTTATTATAACAGTCGTTTCGGTACCCGATTAAAAAGTTATCTCCGTTGAAAATTGTAACTCATATTTATCAAATGTTTTGTTGTTTTTGAAAATGTGAACAACATCCCCTTTCCTATTCTCTTCTCTTATTATTTTGAGAAGAATACAGATTGATTAAACATATACAAAAAGAACCCTAGGTTGGCACCAATATCTCCTTTATAGCTCTATTGAATAAAACCGAAAGTAAGTAAAATGAAAATGGTGCGTCAAAACCTTTAAATCTTCGGTAAGTGATGTAAACGATGGAATTTGGGTACAAAAATGATTTTCAAAATGCAGACCTAATCATATTGTGTAATTTTATACGCGATTCGATTTGCTTTAATATAACAGTCGTTTCGGTACACGATTAAAAAGTTATCTCCGTTGAAAATTGTAACTCATATTTATCAAATGTTTTGTTGTTTTTGAAAATGTGAACAACATCCCCTTTCCTATTCTCTTCTCTTATTATTTTGAGAAGAATACAGATTGATTAAACATATACAAAAAGAACCCTAGGTTGGCACCAATATCTCCTTTATAGCTCTATTGAATAAAACCGGAAGTAAGTAAAATAAAAATGGTGCGTCAAAACCTTTAAATCTTCGGTAAGTGATGTAAACGATGGAATTTGGGTACAAAAATGATTTTCAAAATGCAGACCTAATCATATTGTGTAATTTTATACGTGATTCGATTTGATTTATTATAACAGTCGTTTCGGTACCCGATTAAAAAGTTATCTCCGTTGAAAATTGTAACTCATATTTATCAAATGTTTTGTTGTTTTTGAAAATGTGAACAACATCCCCTTTCCTATTCTAATCTCTTTTTATATTGAGAAGAATACAGACTGATTAAACAAATAAAAAAGAACCCTAGGTTGGCACCAATATCTCCTTTATAGCTCTATTGAATAAAACCGGAAGTAAGTAAAATGAAAATGGTGCGTCAAAACCTTTAAATCTTCGGTAAGTGATGTAAACGATGGAATTTGGGTACAAAAATGATTTTCAAAATGCAGACCTAATCATATTGTGTAATTTTATACGTGATTCGATTTGATTTATTATAACATTCGTTTCGGTACCCGATTAAAAAGTTATCTACGTTGAAAATTGTAACTCATATTTATCAAATGTTTTGTTGTTTTTGAAAATTTGAACAACATCCCCTTTCCTATTCTCTTCTCTTATTATTTTGAGAAGAATACAGATTGATTAAACATATAAAAAAAGAACCCTAGGTTGGCACCAATATCTCCTTTATAGCTCTATTGAATAAAACTGGAAGTAAGTAAAATGAAAATGGTGCGTCAAAACCTTTAAATCTTCGGTAAGTGATGTAAACGATGGAATTTGGGTACAAAAATGATTTTCAAAATGCAGACCTAATCATATTGTGTAATTTTATACGTGATTCGATTCGATTTATTATAACAGTCGTTTCGGTACCCGATTAAAAAGTTATCTCCGTTGAAAATTGTAACTCATATTTATCAAATGTTTTGTTGTTTTTGAAAATGTGAACAACATCCCCTTTCCTATTCTAATCTCTTTTTATATTGAGAAGAATACAGACTGATTAAACAAATAAAAAAGAACCCTAGGTTGGCACCAATATCTCCTTTATAGCTCTATTGAATAAAACCGGAAGTAAGTAAAATGAAAATGGTGCGTCAAAACCTTTAAATCTTCGGTAAGTGATGTAAACGATGGAATTTGGGTACAAAAATGATTTTCAAAATGCAGACCTAATCATATTGTGTAATTTTATACGTGATTCGATTCGATTTATTATAACAGTCGTTTCGGTACCCGATTAAAAAGTTATCTCCGTTGAAAATTGTAACTCATATTTATCAAATGTTTTGTTGTTTTTGAAAATGTGAACAACATCCCCTTTCCTATTCTCTTCTCTTATTATTTTGAGAAGAATACAGATTGATTAAACATATACAAAAAGAACCCTAGGTTGGCACCAATATCTCCTTTATAGCTCTATTGAATAAAACAGGAAGTAAGTAAAATGAAAATGGTGCGTCAAAACCTTTAAATCTTCGGTAAGTGATGTAAACGATGGAATTTGGGTACAAAAATGATTTTCAAAATGCAGACCTAATCATATTGTGTAATTTTATACACGATTCGATTTGATTTATTATAACAGTCGTTTCGGTACCCGATTAAAAAGTTATCTCCGTTGAAAATTGTAACTCATATTTATCAAATGTTTTGTTGTTTTTGAAAATGTGAACAACATCCCCTTTCCTATTCTCTTCTCTTATTATTTTGAGAAGAATACAGATTGATTAAACATATACAAAAAGAACCCTAGTTTGGCACCAATATCTCCTTTATAGCTCTATTGAATAAAACCGGATGTAATTAAAACGAAAATGGTGCGTCAAAACCTTTAAATCTTCGGTAAGTGATGTAAACGATGGAATTTGGGTACAAAAATGATTTTCAAAATGCAGACCTAATCATATTGTGTAATTTTATACGTGATTCGATTTGATTTATTATAACAGTCGTTTCGGTACCCGATTAAAAAGTTATCTCCGTTGAAAATTGTAACTCATATTTATCAAATGTTTTGTTGTTTTTGAAAATGTGAACAACATCCCCTCTCCTATTCTCTTCTCTTATTATTTTGAGAAGAATACGGATTGATTAAACATATACAAAAAGAACCCTAGGGTGGCACCAATATCTCCTTTATAGCTCTATTGAATAAAACCGGAAGTAAGTAAAATGAAAATGGTGCGTCAAAACCTTTAAATCTTCGGTAAGTGATGTAAACGATGGAATTTGGGTACAAAAATGATTTTCAAAATGCAGACCTAATCATATTGTGTAATTTTATACGTGATTCGATTTGATTTATTATAACAGTCGTTTCGGTACCCGATTAAAAAGTTATCTCCGTTGAAAATTGTAACTCATATTTATCAAATGTTTTGTTGTTTTTGAAAATGTGAACAACATCCCCTTTCCTATTCTCTTCTCTTATTATTTTGAGAAGAATACAGATTGATTAAACATATACAAAAAGAACCCTAGGTTGGCACCAATATCTCCTTTATAGCTCTATTGAATAAAACCGGAAGTAAGTAAAATGAAAATGGTGCGTCAAAACCTTTAAATCTTCGGTAAGTGATGTAAACGATGGAATTTGGGTACAAAAATGATTTTCAAAATGCAGACCTAATCATATTGTGTAATTTTATACGTGATTCGATTTGATTTATTATAATGCTCGTTTCGGTACCCGATTAAAAAGTTATCTCCGTTGAAAATTGTAACTCATATTTATCAAATGTTTTGTTGTTTTTGAAAATGTGAACAACATCCCCTTTCCTATTCTCTTCTCTTATTATTTTGAGAAGAATACAGATTGATTAAACATATACAAAAAGAACCCTAGGGTGGCACCAATATCTCCTTTATAGCTCTATTGAATAAAACCTAAGTAAGTAAAATGAAAATGGTGCGTCAAAACCTTTAAATCTTCGGTAAGTGATGTAAACGATGGAATTTAGGTTCAAAAATGATTTTCAAAATGCAGACCTAATAATATTGTGTAATTTTATACGTGATTCGATTTGATTTATTATAACGATCGTTTCGATACCAGAGTAAAAAGTTATCTTAGTTGAAAATTGTAACTCTTATTTATCCAAGGTTTTGTTGTTTTTGAAAATGTGAAAAACATCCCTTTCCTATTCTAATCTCTTATTATATTGAGAAGAATACAGACTGATTAAACATATAAAAAAGAACCCTAGGTTGGCACCAATATCTCCTTTATAGCTCTATTGAATAAAACCGGAAGTAAGTAAAATGAAAATGGTGCGTCAAAACCTTTAAATCTTCGGTAAGTGATGTAAACGATGGAATTTGGGTACAAAAATGATTTTCAAAATGCAGACCTAATCATATTGTGTAATTTTATACGTGATTCGATTCGATTTATTATAACAGTCGTTTCGGTACCCGATTAAAAAGTTATCTCCGTTGAAAATTGTAACTCATATTTATCAAATGTTTTGTTGTTTTTGAAAATGTGAACAACATCCCCTTTCCTATTCTAATCTCTTATTATATTGAGAAGAATACAGACTGATTAAACATATACAAAAAGAACCCTAGGTTGGCACCAATATCTCCTTTATAGCTCTATTGAATAAAACCGGAAGTAAGTAAAATGAAAATGGTGCGTCAAAACCTTTAAATCTTCGGTAAGTGATGTAAACGATGGAATTTGGGTACAAAAATGATTTTCAAAATGCAGACCTAATCATATTGTGTAATTTTATACGTGATTCGATTCGATTTATTATAACAGTCGTTTCGGTACCCGATTAAAAAGTTATCTCTGTTGAAAATTGTAACTCATATTTATCAAATGTTTTGTTGTTTTTGAAAATGTGAACAAAATCCCCTTTCCTATTCTCTTCTCTTATTATTTTGAGAAAAATACATACTGATTAGACATATATGAAAAGAACCCTAGGTTGGCCCCAATGTCACCTTTATAGCTATATTGAATAAAACCGGAAGTAAGTAAAATGAAAATGGTGCGTCAAAACCTTTAAATCTTCGGTAAGTGATGTAAACGATGGAATTTGGGTACAAAAATGATTTTCAAAATCCAGACCTAATCATATTGTGTAATTCTATACGTGTTTCGATTTGATTTATTATAACGGTCGTTTCGGTACCCGATTAAAAAGTTATCTCCGTTGAAAATTGTAACTCATATTTATCAAATGTTTTGTTGTTTTTGAAAATGTGAACAACATCCCCTTTCCTATTCTCTTCTCTTATTATTTTGAGAAGAATACAGATTGATTAAACATATACAAAAAGAACCCTAGGTTGGCACCAATATCTCCTTTATAGCTCTATTGAATAAAACCGGAAGTAAGTAAAATGAAAATGGTGCGTCAAAACCTTTAAATCTTCGGTAAGTGATGTAAACGATGGAATTTGGGTACAAAAATGATTTTCAAAATGCAGACCTAATCATATTGTGTAATTTTATACGTGATTCGATTCGATTTATTATAACAGTCGTTTCGGTACCCGATTAAAAAGTTATCTCCGTTGAAAATTGTAACTCATATTTATCAAATGTTTTGTTGTTTTTGAAAATGTGAACAACATCCCCTTTCCTATTCTCTTCTCTTATTATTTTGAGAAGAATACAGATTGATTAAACATATACAAAAAGAACCCTAGGTTGGCACCAATATCTCCTTTATAGCTCTATTGAATAAAACCTAAGTAAGTAAAATGAAAATGGTGCGTCAAAACCTTTAAATATTCGGAAAGTGATGTAAACGATGGAATTTGGGTACAAAAATGATTTTCAAAATGCAGACCTAATCATATTGTGTAATTTTATACGTGATTCGATTTGATTTATTATAACGAGTCGTTGCGGTACCCGATTAAAAAGTTATCTCCGTTGAAAATTGTAACTCATATTTATCAAATGTTTTGTTGTTTTTGAAAATGTGAACAACATCCCCTTTCCTATTCTCTTCTCTTATTATTTTGAGAAGAATACAGATTGATTAAACATATACAAAAAGAACCCTAGGTTGGCACCAATATCTCCTTTATAGCTCTATTGAATAAACCGGAAGTAAGTAAAATGAAAATGGTGCGTCAAAACCTTTAAATCTTCGGTAAGTGATGTAAACGATGGAATTTGGGTACAAAAATGATT
Organism: Hippophae rhamnoides; assembly: GCA_033030585.1. Taxonomy (NCBI): domain Eukaryota; kingdom Viridiplantae; phylum Streptophyta; class Magnoliopsida; order Rosales; family Elaeagnaceae; genus Hippophae; species Hippophae rhamnoides. The sequence continues at coordinate 53,537,184 of CM065430.1, forward strand.
TTCAAAATGCAGACCTAATCATATTGTGTAATTTTATACGCGATTCGATTTGATTTATTATAACAGTCGTTTCGGTACCCGATTAAAAAGTTATCTCCGTTGAAAATTGTAACTCATATTTATCAAATGTTTTGTTGTTTTTGAAAATGTGAACAACATCCCCTTTCCTATTCTCTTCTCTTATTATATTGAGAAGAATACAGACTGATTAAACATATAAAAAAGAACCCTAGGTTGGCACCAATATCTCCTTTATAGCTCTATTGAATAAAATCGGAAGTAAGTAAAATGAAAATGGTGCGTCAAAACCTTTAAATCTTCGGTAAGTGATGTAAACGATGGAATTTGGGTACAAAAATGATTTTCAAAATGCAGACCTAATCATATTGTGTAATTTTATACGTGATTCGATTTGATTTATTATAACAGTCGTTTCGGTACCCGATTAAAAAGTTATCTCCGTTGAAAATTGTAACTCATATTTATCAAATGTTTTGTTGTTTTTGAAAATGTGAACAACATCCCCTTTCCTATTCTCTTCTCTTATTATTTTGAGAAGAATACAGATTGATTAAACATATACAAAAAGAACCCTAGGTTGGCACCAATATCTCCTTTATAGCTCTATTGAATAAAACCCGAAGTAAGTAAAATGAAAATGGTGCGTCAAAACCTTTAAATCTTCGGTAAGTGATGTAAACGATGGAATTTGGGTACAAAAATGATTTTCAAAATGCAGACCTAATCATATTGTGTAATTTTATACGCGATTCGATTTGATTTATTATAACAGTCGTTTCGGTACCCGATTAAAAAGTTATCTCCGTTGAAAATTGTAACTCATATTTATCAAATGTTTTGTTGTTTTTGAAAATGTGAACAACATCCCCTTTCCTATTCTCTTCTCTTATGAATTTGAGAAAAATACAGACTGATTAAACATATACAAAAAAACCCTTGGTTGGCACCAATATCTCCTTTATAGCTCTGTTGAATAAAACCGAAATTAAGTAAAATTAAAATGGTGCGTTAAAACCTTTAAATCTTCAGTAAGTGATGTAAACGATGGAATTTGGGTACAAAAATGATTTTCAAAATGCAGACCTAATCATATTGTGTAATTTTATACGTGATTCGATTGGATTTATTATAACGATCGTTTCGGTACCCGATTAAAAAGTTATCTCCGTTGAAATATGTAACTCATATTTATCAAATGTTTTGTTGTTTTTGAAAATGTGAACAACATTCCCTTTCCTATTCTCTTCTCTTATTATTTTGAGAAGAATACAGATTGATTAAACATATACGAAAAGAACCCTAGCTTGGCATGAATATCTCCTTTATACCTCTATTGAATAAAACCGGAAGTAAGTAAAATGAAAATGGTGCGTCAAAACCTTTAAATCTTCGGTAAGTGATGTAAACGATGGAATTTGGGTACAAAAATGATTTTCAAAATGCAGACCTAATCATATTGTGTAATTTTATACGTGATTCGATTCGATTTATTATAACAGTCGTTTCGGTACCCGATTAAAAAGTTATCTCCGTTGAAAATTGTAACTCATATTTATCAAATGTTTTGTTGTTTTTGAAAATGTGAACAACATCCCCTTTCCTATTCTAATCTCTTATTATTTTGAGAAGAATACAGACTGATTAAACATATAAAAAAAGAACCCTAGGTTGGCACCAATATCTCCTTTATAGCTCTATTGAATAAAACCGGAAGTAAGTAAAATGAAAATGGTGCGTCAAAACCTTTAAATCTTCGGTAAGTGATGTAAACGATGGAATTTGGGTACAAAAATGATTTTCAAAATGCAGACCTAATCATATTGTGTAATTTTATACACGATTCGATTTGATTTATTATAACAGTCGTTTCGGTACCCGATTAAAAAGTTATCTCCGTTGAAAATTGTAACTCATATTTATCAAATGTTTTGTTGTTTTTGAAAATGTGAACAACATCCCCTTTCCTATTCTAATCTCTTATTATTTTGAGAAGAATACAGACTGATTAAACATATAAAAAAAGAACCCTAGGTTGGCACCAATATCTCCTTTATAGCTCTATTGAATAAAACCGGAAGTAAGTAAAATGAAAATGGTGCGTCAAAACCTTTAAATCTTCGGTAAGTGATGTAAACGATGGAATTTGGGTACAAAAATGATTTTCAAAATGCAGACCTAATCATATTGTGTAATTTTATACGTGATTCGATTTGATTTATTATAACAGTCGTTTCGGTACCCGATTAAAAAGTTATCTCCGTTGAAAATTGTAACTCATATTTATCAAATGTTTTGTTGTTTTTGAAAATGTGAACAACATCCCCTTTCCTATTCTCTTCTCTTATTATTTTGAGAAGAATACAGATTGATTAAACATATACAAAAAGAACCCTAGGTTGGCACCAATATCTCCTTTATAGCTCTATTGAATAAAACCCAAAGTAAGTAAAATGAAAATGGTGCGTCAAAACCTTTAAATCTTCGGTAAGTGATGTAAACGATGGAATTTGGGTACAAAAATGATTTTCAAAATGCAGACCTAATCATATTGTGTAATTTTATACGTGATTCGATTTGATTTATTATAACAGTCGTTTCGGTACCCGATTAAAAAGTTATCTCCGTTGAAAATTGTAACTCATATTTATCAAATGTTTTGTTGTTTTTGAAAATGTGAACAACATCCCCTTTCCTATTCTCTTCTCTTATTATTTTGAGAAGAATACAGATTGATTAAACATATACAAAAAGAACCCTAGGTTGGCACCAATATCTCCTTTATAGCTCTATTGAATAAAACCAGAAGTAAGTAAAATGAAAATGGTGCGTCAAAACCTTTAAATCTTCGGTAAGTGATGTAAACGATGGAATTTGGGTACAAAAATGATTTTCAAAATGCAGACCTAATCATATTGTGTAATTTTATACGTGATTCGATTTGATTTATTATAACAGTCGTTTCGGTACCCGATTAAAAAGTTATCTCCGTTGAAAATTGTAACTCATATTTATCAAATGTTTTGTTGTTTTTGAAAATGTGAACAACTTCCCTTTCCTATTCTCTTCTATTATTATTTTGAGAAGAATACAGATTGATTAAACATATACAAAAAGAACCCTAGGTCGGCACCAATATCTCCTTTATAGCTCTATTGAATAAAACCGGAAGTAAGTAAAATGAAAATGGTGCGTCAAAACCTTTAAATCTTCGGTAAGTGATGTAAACGATGGAATTTGGGTACAAAAATGATTTTCAAAATGCAGACCTAATCATATTGTGTAATTTTATACGTGATTCGATTTGATTTATTATAACAGTCGTTTCGGTACCCGATTAAAAAGTTATCTCCGTTGAAAATTGTAACTCATATTTATCAAATGTTTTGTTGTTTTTGAAAATGTGAACAACATCCCCTTTCCTATTCTCTTCTCTTATTATTTTGAGAAGAATACAGATTGATTAAACATATACAAAAAGAACCCTAGGTTGGCACCAATATCTCCTTTATAGCTCTATTGAATAAAACCTGAAGTAAGTAAAATGAAAATGGTGCGTCAAAACCTTTAAATCTTCGGTAAGTGATGTAAACGATGGAATTTGGGTACAAAAATGATTTTCAAAATGCAGACCTAATCATATTGTGTAATTTTATACGCGATTCGATTTGATTTATTATAACAGTCGTTTCGGTACCCGATTAAAAAGTTATCTCCGTTGAAAATTGTAACTCATATTTATCAAATGTTTTGTTGTTTTTGAAAACATGAACAACATCTCTTTTCCTATTCTATTCCCTTATTATTTTGAGAAGAATACAGATTGATTAAACCTATACAAAAAGAACCCTAGGTTGGCACCAATATCTCCTTTATAGCTCTATTGAATAAAACCAGAAGTAAAATGAAAATGGTGCGTCAAAACCTTTAAATCTTCAGAAAGTGATGTAAACGATGGAATTTGGGTACAAAAATGATTTTTCAAATGGAGACCTAATCATATTGTGTAATTTTCTACGTGATTCGATTGGATTTATTATAATAGTCCTTTCGGTACCCGATTAAAAAGTTATCTCCGTTGAAAATTGTAACTCATATTTATCAAATGTTTTGTTGTTTTTGAAAATGTGAACAACATCCCCTTTCCTATTCTCTTCTCTTATTATTTTGAGAAGAATACAGATTGATTAAACATATACAAAAAGAACCCTAGGTTGGCACCAATATCTCCTTTATAGCTCTATTGAATAAAACCTGAAGTAAGTAAAATGAAAATGGTGCGTCAAAACCTTTAAATCTTCGGTAAGTGATGTAAACGATGGAATTTGGGTACAAAAATGATTTTCAAAATGCAGACCTAATCATATTGTGTAATTTTATACGCGATTCGATTTGATTTATTATAACTGTCGTTTCGGTACCCGATTAAAAAGTTATCTCCGTTGAAAATTGTAACTCATATTTATCAAATGTTTTGTTGTTTTTGAAAATGTGAACAACATCCCCTTTCCTATTCTCTTCTCTTATTATTTTGAGAAGAATACAGATTGATTAAACATATACAAAAAGAACCCTAGGTTGGCACCAATATCTCCTTTATAGCTCTATTGAATAAACCAGAAGTAAGTAAAATGAAAATGGTGCGTCAAAACCTTTAAATCTTCGGTAAGTGATGTAAACGATGGAATTTGGGTACAAAAATGATTTTCAAAATGCAGACCTAATCATATTGTGTAATTTTATACGTGATTCGATTCGATTTATTATAATAGTCGTTTCGGTACCCGATTAAAAAGTTATCTCCGTTGAAAATTGTAACTCATATTTATCAAATGTTTTGTTGTTTTTGAAAATGTGAACAACATCCCCTTTCCTATTCTCTTCTCTTATTATTTTGAGAAGAATACAGATTGATTAAACATATACAAAAAGAACCCTAGGTTGGCACCAATATCTCCTTTATATCTCTATTCAATAAAACAAGAAGTAAAATAAAAATGGTGCGTCAAAACCTTTAAATCTTCGGTAAGTGATGTAAACGATGGAATTTGGGTACAAAAATGATTTTCAAAATGCAGACCTAATCATATTGTGTAATTTTATACGTGATTCGATTTGATTTATTATAACAGTCGTTTCGGTACCCGATTAAAAAGTTATCTCCGTTGAAAATTGTAACTCATATTTATCAAATGTTTTGTTGTTTTTGAAAATGTGAACAACATCCCCTTTCCTATTCTCTTCTCTTATTATTTTGAGAAGAATACAGACTGATTAAACATATACAAAAAGAACCCTAGGTTGGCACCAATATCTCCTTTATAGCTCTCTTGAATAAAATCTGAAGTAAGTAAAATGAAAATGGTGCGTCAAAACCTTTAAATCTTCGGTAAGTGATGTAAACGATGGTATTTGGGTACAAAAATGATTTTCCAAATGCAGACCTAATCATATTGTGTAATTTTATACGCGATTCGATTTGATTTATTATAACAGTCGTTTCGGTACCCGATTAAAAAGTTATCTCCGTTGAAAATTGTAACTCATATTTATCAAATGTTTTGTTGTTTTTGAAAATGTGAACAACATCCCTTTCCTATTCTCTTCTCTTATTATTTTGAGAAGAATACAGACTGATTAAACATATACAAAAAGAACCCTAGGTTGGCACCAATATCTCCTTTATAGCTCTATTGAATAAAACCCAAAGTAAGTAAAATGAAAATGGTGCGTCAAAACCTTTAAATCTTCGGTAAGTGATGTAAACGATGGAATTTGGGTACAAAAATGATTTTCAAAATGCAGACCTAATCATATTGTGTAATTTTATACGTGATTCGATTTGATTTATTATAACAGTCGTTTCGGTACCCGATTAAAAAGTTATCTCCGTTGAAAATTGTAACTCATATTTATCAAATGTTTTGTTGTTTTTGAAAATGTGAACAACATCCCCTTTCCTATTCTCTTCTCTTATTATTTTGAGAAGAATACAGATTGATTAAACATATACAAAAAGAACCCTAGGTTGGCACCAATATCTCCTTTATAGCTCTATTGAATAAAACCGTAAGTAAGTAAAATGAAAATGGTGCGTCAAAAACTTTAAATCCTCGGTAAGTGATGTAAACGATGGAATTTGGGTACAAAAATGATTTTCAAAATGCAGACCTAATCATATTGTGTAATTTTATACGTGATTCGATTTGATTTATTATAAGAGTCGTTTCGGTACCCGATTAAACAGTTATCTCCGTTGAAAATTGTAACTCATATTTATCAAATGTTTTGTTGTTTTTGAAAATGTGAACAACATCCCCTTTCCTATTCTCTTCTCTTATTATTTTGAGAAGAATACAGATTGATTAAACATATACAAAAAGAACCCTAGGTTGGCACCAATATCTCCTTTATAGCTCTATTGAATAAAATTGAAAATAAGTAAAATGAAAATGGTGCGTCAAAACCTTTAAATCTTCGGTAAGTGATGTAAACGATGGAATTTGGGTACAAAAATGATTTTCAAAATGCAGACCTAATCATATTGTGTAATTTTATACGTGATTCGATTTGATTTATTATAACAGTCGTTTCGGTACCCGATTAAAAAGTTATCTCCGTTGAAAATTGTAACTCATATTTATCAAATGTTTTGTTGTTTTTGAAAATGTGAACAACATCCCCTTTCCTATTCTCTTCTCTTATTATTTTGAGAAGAATACAGATTGATTAAACATATACAAAAAGAACCCTAGGTTGGCACCAATATCTCCTTTATAGCTCTATTGAATAAAACCCAAAGTAAGTAAAATGAAAATGGTGCGTCAAAACCTTTAAATCTTCGGTAAGTGATGTAAACGATGGAATTTGGGTACAAAAATGATTTTCAAAATGCAGACCTAATCATATTGTGTAATTTTATACGTGATTCGATTTGATTTATTATAACAGTCGTTTCGGTACCCGATTAAAAAGTTATCTCCGTTGAAAATTGTAACTCATATTTATCAAATGTTTTGTTGTTTTTGAAAATGTGAACAACATCCCCTTTCCTATTCTCTTCTCTTATTATTTTGAGAAGAATACAGATTGATTAAACATATACAAAAAGAACCCTAGGTTGGCACCAATATCTCCTTTATAGCTCTATTGAATAAAACCTGAAGTAAGTAAAATGAAAATGGTGCGTCAAAACCTTTAAATCTTCGGTAAGTGATGTAAACGATGGAATTTGGGTACAAAAATGATTTTCAAAATGCAGACCTAATCATATTGTGTAATTTTATACGGGATTCCATTTGATTTATTATAACAGTGGTTTCGGTACCCGATTAAAAAGTTATCTCCGTTGAAAATTGTAACTCATATTTATCAAATGTTTTGTTGTTTTTGAAAATGTGAACAACATCCCCTTTCCTATTCTCTTCTCTTATTATTTTGAGAAGAATACAGATTGATGAAACATATACAAAAAGAACCCTAGGTTGGCACCAATATCTCCTTTATAGCTCTATTGAATAAAACCTAAGTAAGTAAAATGAAAATGGTGCGTCAAAACCTTTAAATCTTCGGTAAGTGATGTAAACGATGGAATTTGGGTACAAAAATGATTTTCAAAATGCAGACCTAATCATATTGTGTAATTTTATACGTGATTCGATTTGATATATTATAATAGTCGTTTCGATACCCGAGTAAAAAGTTATCTCCGTTGAAAATTGTAACTCATATTTATCAAATGTTTTGTTGTTTTTGAAAATGTGAACAACATCCCCTTTCCTATTCTCTTCTCTTATTATTTTGAGAAGAATACAGATTGATTAAACATATACAAAAAGAACCCTAGGTTGGCACCAATATCTCCTTTATAGCTCTATTGAATAAAACCGCAAGTAAGTAAAATGAAAATGGTGCGTCAAAACCTTTAAATCTTCGGTAAGTGATGTAAACGATGGAATTTGGGTACAAAAATGATTTTCAAAATGCAGACCTAATCATATTGTGTAATTTTATACGTGATTCGATTTGATTTATTATAACAGTCGTTTCGGTACCCGATTAAAAAGTTATCTCCGTTGAAAATTGTAACTCATATTTATCAAATGTTTTGTTGTTTTTGAAAATGTGAACAACATCCCCTTTCCTATTCTCTTCTCTTATTATTTTGAGAAGAATACAGATTGATTAAACATATACAAAAAGAACCCTAGGTTGGCACCAATATCTCCTTTATAGCTCTATTGAATAAAACCGGAAGTAAAATGAAAATGGTGCGTCAAAACCTTTAAATCTTCGGTAAGTGATGTAAACGATGGAATTTGGGTACAAAAATGATTTTCAAAATGCAGACCTAATCATATTGTGTAATTTTATACGCGATTCGATTTGATTTATTATAACAGTCGTTTCGGTACCCGATTAAAAAGTTATCTCCGTTGAAAATTGTAACTCATATTTATCAAATGTTTTGTTGTTTTTGAAAATGTGAACAACATCCCCTTTCCTATTCTATTCTCTTATTATTTTGAGAAGAATACAGACTGATTAAACATATAAAAAAAGAACGCTAGGTTGGCACCAATATCACCTTTAGAGCTCTATTGAATAAAACCGGAAGTAAGTAAAATGAAAATGGTGCGTCAAAACCTTTAAATCTTCGGTAAGTGATGTAAACGATGGAATTTGGGTACAAAAATGATTTTCAAAATGCAGACCTAATCATATTGTGTAATTTTATACGCGATTCGATTTGATTTATTATAACAGTCGTTTCGGTACCCGATTAAAAAGTTATCTCCGTTGAAAATTGTAACTCATATTTATCAAATGTTTTGTTGTTTTTGAAAATGTGAACAACATCCCCTTTCCTATTCTCTTCTCTTATTATTTTGAGAAGAATACAGATTGATTAAACATATACAAAAAGAACCCTAGGTTGGCACCAATATCTCCTTTATAGCTCTATTGAATAAAACAAGTAAGTAAAATGAAAATGGTGCGTCAAAACCTTTAAATCTTCGGTAAGTGATGTAAACGATGGAATTTGGGTACAAAAATGATTTTCAAAATGCAGACCTAATCATATTGTGTAATTTTATACGTGATTCGATTCGATTTATTATAACAATCGTTTCGGTACCCGATTAAAAAGTTATCTCCGTTGAAAATTGTAACTCATATTTATCAAATGTTTTGTTGTTTTTGAAAATGTGAACAACATCCCCTTTCCTATTCTAATCTCTTTTTATATTGAGAAGAATACAGACTGATTAAACAAATAAAAAAGAACCCTAGGTTGGCACCAATATCTCCTTTATAGCTCTATTGAATAAAACCGGAAGTAAGTAAAATGAAAATGGTGCGTCAAAACCTTTAAATCTTCGGTAAGTGATGTAAACGATGGAATTTGGGTACAAAAATGATTTTCAAAATGCAGACCTAATCATATTGTGTAATTTTATACGTGATTCGATTCGATTTATTATAACAATCGTTTCGGTACCCGATTAAAAAGTTATCTCTGTTGAAAATTGTAACTCATATTTATCAAATGTTTTGTTGTTTTTGAAAATGTGAACAACATCCCCTTTCCTATTCTCTTCTCTTATTATTTTGAGAAGAATACAGATTGATTAAACATATACAAAAAGAACCCTAGGTTGGCACCAATATCTCCTTTATAGCTCTATTGAATAAAACCGGAAGTAAGTAAAATGAAAATGGTGCGTCAAAACCTTTAAATCTTCGGTAAGTGATGTAAACGATGGAATTTGGGTACAAAAATGATTTTCAAAATGCAGACCTAATCATATTGTGTAATTTTATACGTGATTCGATTTGATTTATTATAAAAGTCGTTTCGGTACCCGATTAAAAAGTTATCTCCGTTGAAAATTGTAACTCATATTTATCAAATGTTTTGTTGTTTTTGAAAATGTGAACAACATCCCCTTTCCTATTCTCTTCTCTTATTATTTTGAGAAGAATACAGACTGATTAAACATATACAAAAAGAACGCTAGGTTGGCACCAATATCTCCTTTATAGCTCTATTGAATAAAACCGGAAGTAAGTAAAATGAAAATGGTGCGTCAAAACCTTTAAATCTTCGGTAAGTGATGTAAACGATGGAATTTGGGTACAAAAATGATTTTCAAAATGCAGACCTAATCATATTGTGTAATTTTATACGCGATTCGATTTGATTTATTATAACAGTCGTTTCGGTACCCGATTAAAAAGTTATCTCCGTTGAAAATTGTAACTCATATTTATCAAATGTTTTGTTGTTTTTGAAAATGTGAACAACATCCCCTTTCCTATTCTCTTCTCTTATTATTTTGAGAAGAATACAGACTGATTAAACATATAAAAAAAGAACCCTAGGTTGGCACCAATATCTCCTTTATAGCTCTATTGAATAAAACCGAAATTAAGTAAAATGAAAATGGTGCGTCAAAACCTTTAAATCTTCGGTAAGTGATGTAAACGATGGAATTTGGGTACAAAAATGATTTTCAAAATGCAGACCTAATCATATTGTGTAATTTTATACGTGATTCGATTTGATTTATTATAATAGTCGTTTCGGTACCCGATTAAAAAGTTATCTCCGTTGAAAATTGTAACTCATATTTATCAAATGTTTTGTTGTTTTTGAAAATGTGAACAACATCCCCTTTCCTATTCTCTTCTCTTATTATTTTGAGAAGAATACAGATTGATTAAACATATACAAAAAGAACCCTAGGTTGGCACCAATATCTCCTTTATAGCTCTATTGAATAAAACCAGAAGTAAGTAAAATGAAAATGGTGCGTCAAAACCTTTAAATCTTCGGTAAGTGATGTAAACGATGGAATTTGGGTACAAAAATGATTTTCAAAATGCGACCTAATCATATTGTGTAATTTTATACACGATTCGATTCGATTTATTATAATAGTCGTTTTGGTACCCGATTAAAAAGTTATCTCTGTTCAAAATTGTAACTCATATTTATCAAATGTTTTGTTGTTTTTGAAAATGTGAACAACATCCCATTTCCTATTCTAATCTCTTATTATATTGAGAAGAATACAGACTGATTAAACATATAAAAAAAGAACCCTAGGTTGGCACCAATATCTCCTTTATAGCTCTATTGAATAAAACCGGAAGTAAAATGAAAATGGTGCGTCAAAACCTTTAAATCTTCGGTAAGTGATGTAAACGATGGAATTTGGGTACAAAAATGATTTTCAAAATGCAGACCTAATCATATTGTGTAATTTTTTACGAGCTTCGATTTGATTTATTATAAGAGTCGTTTCGGTACCCGATTAAACAGTTATCTCCGTTGAAAATTGTACCTCATATTTATCAAATGTTTTGTTGTTTTTGAAAATGTGAACAACATCGCCTTTCCTATTCTATTCTCTTATTATTTTGAGAAGAATACAGATTGATTAAACATATACAAAAAGAACGCTAGGTTGGCACCAATATCTCCTTTATAGCTCTATTGAATAAAAATAAAAGTATGTAAAAATAAAATGGTGCGTCAAAACCTTTAAATCTTCGGTAAGTGATGTAAACGATGGAATTTAGGTACAAAAATGATTTTCAAAATGGAGACCTAATCATATTGTGTAATATTTTACGTGATTCGATTTGATTTATTATAATAGTCGTTTCGATACCCGATTAAAAAGTTATCTCCGTTGAAAATTGTAACTCATATTTATCAAATGTTTTGTTGTTTTTGAAAATGTGAACAACATCCCCTTTCCTATTCTCTTCTCTTATTATTTTGAGAAGAATACAGATTGATTAAACATATACAAAAAGAACCCTAGGTTGGCACCAATATCTCCTTTATAGCTCTATTGAATAAAACCGGAAGTAAAATGAAAATGGTGCGTCAAAACCTTTAAATCTTCGGTAAGTGATGTAAACGATGGAATTTGGGTACAAAAATGATTTTCAAAATGCAGACCTAATCATATTGTGTAATTTTATACGCGATTCGATTTGATTTATTATAAAAGTCGTTTCGGTACCCGATTAAAAAGTTATCTCCGTTGAAAATTGTAACTCATATTTATCAAATGTTTTGTTGTTTTTGAAAATGTGAACAACATCCCCTTTCCTATTCTCTTCTCTTATTATTTTGAGAAGAATACAGATTGATTAAACATATACAAAAAGAACCCTAGGTTGGCACCAATATCTCCTTTATAGCTCTATTGAATAAAACCGGAAGTAAAATGAAAATGGTGCGTCAAAACCTTTAAATCTTCGGTAAGTGATGTAAACGATGGAATTTGGGTACAAAAATGATTTTCAAAATGCAGACCTAATCATATTGTGTAATTTTATACGTGATTCGATTTGATTTATTATAACAGTCGTTTCGGTACCCGATTAAAAAGTTATCTCCGTTGAAAATTGTAACTCATATTTATCAAATGTTTTGTTGTTTTTGAAAATGTGAACAACATCCCCTTTCCTATTCTCTTCTCTTATTATTTTGAGAAGAATACAGACTGATTAAACATATAAAAAAAGAACCCTAGGTTGGCACCAATATCTCCTTTATAGCTCTATTGAATAAAACCAGAAGTAAGTAAAATGAAAATGGTGCGTCAAAACCTTTAAATCTTCGGTAAGTGATGTAAACGATGGAATTTGGGTACAAAAATGATTTTCAAAATGCAGACCTAATCATATTGTGTAATTTTATACGTGATTCGATTTGATTTATTATAACAGTCGTTTCGGTACCCGATTAAAAAGTTATCTCCGTTGAAAATTGTAACTCATATTTATCAAATGTTTTGTTGTTTTTGAAAATGTGAACAACATCCCCTTTCCTATTCTCTTCTCTTATTATTTTGAGAAGAATACAGATTGATTAAACATATACAAAAAGAACCCTAGGTTGGCACCAATATCTCCTTTATAGCTCTATTGAATAAAATCAGAAGTAAGTAAAATGAAAATGGTGCGTCAAAACCTTTAAATCTTCGGTAAGTGATGTAAACGATGGCATTTGGGTACAAAAATGATTTTCAAAATGCAGACCTAATCATATTGTGTAATTTTATACGTGATTCGATTGGATTTATTATAACAGTCGTTTCGGTACCCGATTAAAAAGTTATCTCCGTTGAAAATTGTAACTCATATTTATCAAATGTTTTGTTGTTTTTGAAAATATGAACAACATCCCCTTTCCTATTCTCTTCTCTTATTATTTTGAGAAGAATACAGATTGATTAAACATATACAAAAAGAACCCTAGGTTGGCACCAATATCTCCTTTATAGCTCTATTGAATAAAACCGTAAGTAAGTAAAATGAAAATGGTGCGTCAAAACCTTTAAATCTTCGGTAAGTGATGTAAACGATGGAATTTGGGTACAAAAATGATTTTCAAAATGCAGACCTAATCATATTGTGTAATTTTATACGTGATTCGATTTGATTTATTATAATAGTCGTTTCGGTACCCGATTAAAAAGTTATCTCCGTTGAAAATTGTAACTCATATTTATCAAATGTTTTGTTGTTTTTGAAAATGTGAACAACATCCCCTTTCCTATTCTCTTCTCTTATTATTTTGAGAAGAATACAGATTGATTAAACATATACAAAAAGAACCCTAGGTTGGCACCAATATCTCCTTTATAGCTCTATTGAATAAACCTGGAAGCAAGTAAAATGAAAATGGTGCGTCAAAACCTTTAAATCTTCGGTAAGTGATGTAAACGATGGAATTTGGGTACAAAAATGATTTTCAAAATGCAGACCTAATCATATTGTGTAATTTTATACGTGATTCGATTTGATTTATTATAATAGTCGTTTCGGTACCCGATTAAAAAGTTATCTCCGTTGAAAATTGTAACTCATATTTATCAAATGTTTTGTTGTTTTTGAAAATGTGAACAACATCCCCTTTCCTATTCTCTTCTCTTATTATTTTGAGAAGAATACAGATTGATTAAACATATACAAAAAGAACCCTAGGTTGGCACCAATATCTCCTTTATAGCTCTATTGAATAAAACCTAAGTAAGTAAAATGAAAATGGTGCGTCAAAACCTTTAAATCTTCGGTAAGTGATGTAAACGATGGAATTTGGGTGAAAAAATGATTTTCAAAATGCAGACCTAATCATATTGTGTAATTTTATACGTGATTCGATTTGATTTATTATAATAGTCGTTTCGGTACCCGATTAAAAAGTTATCTCCGTTGAAAATTGTAACTCATATTTATCAAATGTTTTGTTGTTTTTGAAAATGTGAACAACATCCCCTTTCCTATTCTCTTCTCTTATTATTTTGAGAAGAATACAGATTGATTAAACATATACAAAAAGAACCGTAGGTTGGCACCAATATCTCCTTTATAGCTCTATTGAATAAAACAGGAAGTAAGTAAAATGAAAATGGTGCGTCAAAACCTTTAAATCTTCGGTAAGTGATGTAAACGATGGAATTTGGGTACAAAAATGATTTTCAAAATGCAGACCTAATCATATTGTGTAATTTTATACGTGATTCGATTTGATTTATTATAAGAGTCGTTTCGGTACCCGATTAAAAAGTTATCTCCGTTGAAAATTGTAACTCATATTTATCAAATGTTTTGTTGTTTTTGAAAATGTGAACAACATCCCCTTTCCTATTCTCTTCTCTTATTATTTTGAGAAGAATACAGATTGATTAAACATATACAAAAAGAACCCTAGGTTGGCACCAATATCTCCTTTATAGCTCTATTGAATAAAACCGGAAGTAAGTAAAATGAAAATGGTGCGTCAAAACCTTTAAATCTTCGGTAAGTGATGTAAACGATGGAATTTGGGTACAAAAATGATTTTCAAAATGCAGACCTAATCATATTGTGTAATTTTATACGCGATTCGATTTGATTTATTATAATAGTCGTTTCGGTACCCGATTAAAAAGTTATCTCCGTTGAAAATTGTAACTCATATTTATCAAATGTTGTGTTGTTTTTGAAAATGTGAACAACATCCCCTTTCCTATTCTATTCTCTTATTATTTTGAGAAGAATACAGACTGATTAAACATATAAAAGAGAACGCTAGGTTGGCACCAATATCACCTTTAGAGCTCTATTGAATAAAATCGGAAGTAAAATGAAAATGGTGCGTCAAAACCTTTAAATCTTCGGTAAGTGATGTAAACAATGGAATTTGGGTACAAAAATGATTTTCAAATTGTAGACCTAATCATATTGTGTAATTTTATACGCGATTCGATTTGATTTATTATAACAGTCGTTTCGGTACCCGATTAAAAAGTTATCTCCGTTGAAAATTGTAACTCATATTTATCAAATGTTTTGTTGTTTTTGAAAATTTGAACAACATCCCCTTTCCTATTCTCTTCTCTTATTATTTTGAGAAGAATACAGATTGATTAAACATATACAAAAAGAACCCTAGGTTGGCACCAATATCTCCTTTATAGCTCTATTGAATAAAACCGTGAGTAAGTAAAATGAAAATGGTGCGTCAAAACCTTTAAATCTTCGGTAAGTGATGTAAACGATGGAATTTGGGTACAAAAATGATTTTCAAAATGAAGACCTAATCATATTGTGTAATTTTACACACGATTCGATTTGATTTATTATAATAGTCTTTTCAATACCCGATTAAAAAGTTATCTCCGTTGAAAGTTGTAACTCATATATATCAAATGTTTTGTTGTTTTGGAAATGTGAACAACATTCCCTTTCCTATTCTCTTCTCTTATTATTTTGAGAAGAATACAGGTGATTAAACATATACAAAAAGAACCCTAGGTTGGCACCAATATCTCCTTTATAGCTCTATTGAATAAAACCTAAGTAAGTAAAATGAAAATGGTGCGTCAAAACCTTTAAATCTTCGGTAAGTGATGTAAACGATGGAATTTGGGTACAAAAATGATTTTCAAAATGCAGACCTAATCATATTGTGTAATTTTATACGTGATTCGATTTGATTTATTATAATAGTCGTTTCGGTACCCGATTAAAAAGTTATCTCCGTTGAAAATTGTAACTCATATTTATCAAATGTTTTGTTGTTTTTGAAAATGTGAACAACATCCCCTTTCCTATTCTCTTCTCTTATTATTTTGAGAAGAATACAGATTGATTAAACATATACAAAAAGAACCCTAGGTTGGCACCAATATCTCCTTTATAGCTCTATTGAATAAAACCGGAAGTAAGTAAAATGAAAATGGTGCGTCAAAACCTTTAAATCTTCGGTAAGTGATGTAAACGATGGAATTTGGGTACAAAAATGATTTTCAAAATGCAGACCTAATCATATTGTGTAATTTTATACGCGATTCGATTTGATTTATTATAATAGTCGTTTCGGTACCCGATTAAAAAGTTATCTCCGTTGAAAATTGTAACTCATATTTATCAAATGTTTTGTTGTTTTTGAAAATGTGAACAACATCCCCTTTCCTATTCTAATCTCTTATTATATTGAGAAGAATACAGACTGATTAAACATATAAAAAAGAACCCTAGGTTGGCACCAATATCTCCTTTATAGCTCTATTGAATAAAACCGGAAGTAAGTAAAATGAAAATGGTGCGTCAAAACCTTTAAATCTTCGGTAAGTGATGTAAACGATGGAATTTGGGTACAAAAATGATTTTCAAAATGCAGACCTAATCATATTGTGTAATTTTATACGTGATTCGATTTGATTTATTATAACAGTCGTTTCGATACCCGATTAAAAAGTTATCTCCGTTGAAAATTGTAACTCATATTTATCAAATGTTTTGTTGTTTTTGAAAATGTGAACAACATCCCCTTTCCTATTCTCTTCTCTTATTATTTTGAGAAGAATACAGATTGATTAAACATATACAAAAAGAACCCTAGGTTGGCACCAATATCTCCTTTATAGCTCTATTGAATAAAACCTAAGTAAGTAAAATGAAAATGGTGCGTCAAAACCTTTAAATCTTCGGTAAGTGATGTAAACGATGGAATTTGGGTACAAAAATGATTTTCAAAATGCAGACCTAATCATATTGTGTAATTTTATACGTGATTCGATTTGATTTATTATAATAGTCGTTTCGATACCCGATTAAAAAGTTATCTCCGTTGAAAATTGTAACTCATATTTATCAAATGTTTTGTTGTTTTTGAAAATGTGAACAACATCCCCTTTCCTATTCTCTTCTCTTATTATTTTGAGAAGAATACAGATTGATTAAACATATACAAAAAGAACCCTAGGTTGGCACCAATATCTCCTTTAGAGCTCTATTGAATAAAACCGGAAGTAAAATGAAAATGGTGCGTCAAAACCTTTAAATCTTCGGTAAGTGATGTAAACGATGGAATTTGGGTACAAAAATGATTTTCAAAATGCAGACCTAATCATATTGTGTAATTTTATACGCGATTCGATTTGATTTATTATAACAGTCGTTTCGGTACCCGATTAAAAAGTTATCTCCGTTGAAAATTGTAACTCATATTTATCAAATGTTTTGTTGTTTTTGAAAATGTGAACAACATCCCCTTTCCTATTCTCTTCTCTTATTATTTTGAGAAGAATACAGACTGATTAAACATATACAAAAAGAACCCTAGGTTGGCACCAATATCTCCTTTATAGCTCTATTGAATAAAACCGGAAGTAAGTAAAATGAAAATGGTGCGTCAAAACCTTTAAATCTTCGGTAAGTGATGTAAACGATGGAATTTGGGTACAAAAATGATTTTCAAAATGCAGACCTAATCATATTGTGTAATTTTATACGTGATTCGATTTGATTTATTATAATAGTCGTTTCGATACCCGAGTAAAAAGTTATCTCCGTTGAAAATTGTAACTCATATTTATCAAATGTTTTGTTGTTTTTGAAAATGTGAACAACATCCCCTTTCCTATTCTCTTCTCTTATTATTTTGAGAAGAATACAGATTGATTAAACATATACAAAAAGAACCCTAGGTTGGCACCAATATCTCCTTTATAGCTCTATTGAATAAAACCCGAAGTAAGTAAAATGAAAATGGTGCGTCAAAACCTTTAAATCTTCGGTAAGTGATGTAAACGATGGAATTTGGGTACAAAAATGATTTTCAAAATGCAGACCTAATCATATTGTGTAATTTTATACACGATTCGATTTGATTTATTATAACAGTCGTTTCGGTACCCGATTAAAAAGTTATCTCCGTTGAAAATTGTAACTCATATTTATCAAATGTTTTGTTGTTTTTGAAAATGTGAACAACATCCCCTTTCCTATTCTCTTCTCTTATTATTTTGAGAAGAATACAGATAGATTAAACATATACAAAAAGAACCCTAGGTTGGCACCAATATCTCCTTTATAGCTCTATTGAATAAAACCCGAAGTAAGTAAAATGAAAATGGTGCGTCAAAACCTTTAAATCTTCGGTAAGTGATATAAACGATGGAATTTGGGTACAAAAATGATTTTCAAAATGCAGACCTAATCATATTGTGTAATTTTATACGAGCTTCGATTTGATATATTATAATAGTCGTTTCGATACCCGATTAAAAAGTTATCTCCGTTGAAAATTGTAACTCATATTTATCAAATGTTTTGTTGTTTTTGAAAATGTGAACAACATCCCCTTTCCTATTCTCTTCTCTTATTATTTTGAGAAGAATACATACTGATTAGACATATACAAAAAGAACACTAGGTTGGCACCAATATCTCCTTTATAGCTCTATTGAATAAAACCGGAAGTAAAATGAAAATGGTGCGTCAAAACCTTTAAATCTTCGGTAAGTGATGTAAACGATGGAATTTGGGTACAAAAATGATTTTCAAAATGCAGACCTAATCATATTGTGTAATTTTATACGCGATTCGATTTGATTTATTATAACAGTCGTTTCGGTACCCGATTAAAAAGTTATCTCCGTTGAAAATTGTAACTCATATTTATCAAATGTTTTGTTGTTTTTGAAAATGTGAACAACATCCCCTTTCCTATTCTATTCTCTTATTATTTTGAGAAGAATACAGACTGATTAAACATATAAAAAAAGAACGCTAGGTTGGCACCAATATCACCTTTAGAGCTCTATTGAATAAAACCGGAAGTAAAATGAAAATGGTGCGTCAAAACCTTTAAATCTTCGGTAAGTGATGTAAACAATGGAATTTGGGTACAAAAATGATTTTCAAATTGTAGACCTAATCATATTGTGTAATTTTATACGTGATTCGATTTGATTTATTATAATAGTAGTTTCGATACCCGAGTAAAACGTTATCTCGGTTGAAATTTGTAACTCATATTTATCAAATGTTTTGTTGTTTTTGAAAATGTGAACAACATCCTCTTTCTATTTCTCTTCTCTTATTATTTTGAGAAGAATACAGACTGATTAAACATATACAAAAAGAACCCTAGGTTGGCACCAATATCTCCTTTATAGCTCTATTGAATAAAACCAGAAGTAAGTAAAATGAAAATGGTGCGTCAAAACCTTTAAATCTTCGGTAAGTGATGTAAACGATGGAATTTGGGTACAAAAATGATTTTCAAAATGCAGACCTAATCATATTGTGTAATTTTATACGTGATTCGATTTGATTTATTATAATAGTCGTTTCGGTACCCGATTAAAAAGTTATCTCCGTTGAAAATTGTAACTCATATTTATCAAATGTTTTGTTGTTTTTGAAAATGTGAACAACATCCCCTTTCCTATTCTCTTCTCTTATTATTTTGAGAAGAATACAGATTGATTAAACATATACAAAAAGAACCCTAGGTTGGCACCAATATCTCCTTTATAGCTCTATTGAATAAAACCGGAAGTAAAATGAAAATGGTGCGTCAAAACCTTTAAATCTTCGGTAAGTGATGTAAACGATGGAATTTGGGTACAAAAATGATTTTCAAAATGCAGACCTAATCATATTGTGTAATTTTATACGCGATTCGATTTGATTTATTATAAAAGTCGTTTCGGTACCCGATTAAAAAGTTATCTCCGTTGAAAATTGTAACTCATATTTATCAAATGTTTTGTTGTTTTTGAAAATGTGAACAAAATCCCCTTTCCTATTCTCTTCTCTTATTATTTTGAGAAGAATACATACTGATTAAACATATACAAAAAGAACACTAGGTTGGCACCAATATCTCCTTTAGAGCTCTATTGAATAAAACCGGAAGTAAAATGAAAATGGTGCGTCAAAACCTTTAAATCTTCGGTAAGTGATGTAAACGATGGAATTTGGGTACAAAAATGATTTTCAAAATGCAGACCTAATCATATTGTGTAATTTTATACGCGATTCGATTTGATTTATTATAACAGTCGTTTCGGTACCCGATTAAAAAGTTATCTCCGTTGAAAATTGTAACTCATATTTATCAAATGTTTTGTTGTTTTTGAAAATGTGAACAACATCCCCTTTCCTATTCTCTTCTCTTATTATTTTGAGAAGAATACAGACTGATTAAACATATACAAAAAGAACCCTAGGTTGGCACCAATATCTCCTTTATAGCTCTATTGAATAAAACCGGAAGTAAGTAAAATGAAAATGGTGCGTCAAAACCTTTAAATCTTCGGTAAGTGATGTAAACGATGGAATTTGGGTACAAAAATGATTTTCAAAATGCAGACCTAATCATATTGTGTAATTTTATACGTGATTCGATTTGATTTATTATAATAGTCGTTTCGGTACCCGATTAAAAAGTTATCTCCGTTGAAAATTGTAACTCATATTTATCAAATGTTTTGTTGTTTTTGAAAATGTGAACAACATCCCCTTTCCTATTCTCTTCTCTTATTATTTTGAGAAGAATACAGATTGATTAAACATATACAAAAAGAACCCTAGGTTGGCACCAATATCTCCTTTATAGCTCTATTGAATAAAACGGAAGTAAGTAAAACGAAAATGGTGCGTCAAAACCTTTAAATCTTCGGTAAGTGATGTAAACGATGGAATTTGGGTACAAAAATGATTTTCAAAATGCAGACCTAATCATATTGTGTAATTTTATACGTGATTCGATTTGATTTATTATAATAGTCGTTTCGATACCCGAGTAAAAAGTTATCTCCGTTGAAAATTGTAACTCATATTTATCAAATGTTTTGTTGTTTTTGAAAATGTGAACAACATCCCCTTTCCTATTCTCTTCTCTTATTATTTTGAGAAGAATACAGATTGATTAAACATATACAAAAAGAACCCTAGGTTGGCACCAATATCTCCTTTATAGCTCTATTGAATAAAACCGGAAGTAAGTAAAATGCAAATGGTGCGTCAAAACCTTTAAATCTTCGGTAAGTGATGTAAACGATGGAATTTAGGTACAAAAATGATTTTCAAAATGCAGACCTAATCATATTGTGTAATTTTATACGTGATTCGATTCGATTTATTATAATAGTCGTTTCGATACCCGAGTAAAAAGTTATCTCCGTTGAAAATTGTAACTCATATTTATCAAATGTTTTGTTGTTTTTGAAAATGTGAACAACATCCCCTTTCCTATTCTCTTCTCTTATTATTTTGAGAAGAATACAGATTGATTAAACATATACAAAAAGAACCCTAGGTTGGCACCAATATCTCCTTTATAGCTCTATTGAATAAAACCAGAAGTAAGTAAAATGAAAATGGTGCGTCAAAACCTTTAAATCTTCGGTAAGTGATGTAAACGATGGAATTTGGGTACAAAAATGATTTTCAAAATGCAGACCTAATCATATTTTGTCAATTTATACGAGCTTCGATTTGATTTATTATAATAGTCGTTTCGATACCCGATTAAAAAGTTATCTCCGTTGAAAATTGTAACTCATATTTATCAAATGTTTTGTTGTTTTTGAAAATGTGAACAACATCTCTCCTCTCCTATTCTTTTGCCTTATTATTTTGAGAAGAATATAGACTGATTAAACATATAAAAAAAGAACGCTAGGTTGGCACCAATATCTCCTTTATAGCTCTATTGAATAAAACCAGAAGTAAGTAAAATGCAAATGGTGCGTCAAAACCTTTAAATCTTCGGTAAGTGATGTAAACGATGGAATTTGGGTACAAAAATGATTTTCAAAATGCAGACCTAATCATATTGTGTAATTTTATACACGATTCGATTTGATTTATTATAATAGTCGTTTCGATACCCGAGTAAAAAGTTATCTCAGTTGAAAATTGTAACTCATATTTATCCAATGTTTTGTTGTTTTTGAAAATGTGAACAACATCCCCTTTCCTATTCTCTTCTCTTATTATTTTGAGAAGAATACAGATTGATTAAACATATACAAAAAGAACCCTAGGTTGGCACCAATATCTCCTTTATAGCTCTATTGAATAAAACCTGAAGTAAGTAAAATGAAAATGGTGCGTCAAAACCTTTAAATCTTCGGTAAGTGATGTAAACGATGGAATTTGGGTACAAAAATGATTTTCAAAATGCAGACCTAATCATATTGTGTAATTTTATACGCGATTCGATTTGATTTATTATAATAGTCGTTTCGATACCCGATTAAAAAGTTATCTCCGTTGAAAATTGTAACTCATATTTATCAAATGTTTTGTTGTTTTTGAAAATGTGAACAACATCCCCTTTCCTATTCTCTTCTCTTATTATTTTGAGAAGAATACAGATTGATTAAACATATACAAAAAGAACCCTAGGTTGGCACCAATATCTCCTTTATAGCTCTATTGAATAAAACCGGAAGTAAGTAAAATGAAAATGGTGCGTCAAAACCTTTAAATCCTCGGTAAGTGATGTAAACGATGGAATTTGGGTACAAAAATGATTTTCAAAATGCAGACCAAATCATATCGTGTGATTTTATACGCGATTTGATTTGATTTATTATAAGAGTCGTTTCGATACCCGATTAAAAAGTTATCTCCGTTGAAAATTGTAACTCATATTTATCAAATGTTTTGTTGTTTTTGAAAATGTGAACAACATCCCCTTTCCTATTCTATTCTCTTATTATTTTGAGAAGAATATAGACTGATTAAACATATACAAAAAGAACCCTAGGTTGGCACCAATATCACCTTTAGAGCTCTATTGAATAAAACCGGAAGTATGTAAAATGAAAATGGTGGGTCAAAACCTTTAAATCTTCGGTAAGTGATTTAAACGATGGAATTTGGGTACAAAAATGATTTTCAAAATGCAGACCTAATCATATTGTGTAATTTTATACGCGATTCGATTTGATTTATTATAAAAGTCGTTTCGGTACCCGATTAAAAAGTTATCTCCGTTGAAAATTGTAACTCATATTTATCAAATGTTTTGTTGTTTTTGAAAATGTGAACAAAATCCCCTTTCCTATTCTCTTCTCTTATTATTTTGAGAAGAATACAGACTGATTAGACATATACAAAAAGAACACTAGGTTGGCACCAATATCTCCTTTAGAGCTCTATTGAATAAAACCGGAAGTAAAATGAAAATGGTGCGTCAAAACCTTTAAATCTTCGGTAAGTGATGTAAACGATGGAATTTGGGTACAAAAATGATTTTCAAAATGCAGACCTAATCATATTGTGTAATTTTATACGCGATTCGATTTGATTTATTATAACAGTCTTTTCGGTACCCGATTAAAAAGTTATCTCCGTTGAAAATTGTAACTCATATTTATCAAATGTTTTGTTGTTTTTGAAAATGTGAACAACATCCCCTTTCCTATTCTATTCTCTTATTATTTTGAGAAGAATACAGATTGATTAAACATATACAAAAAGAACCCTAGGTTGGCACCAATATCTCCTTTATAGCTCTATTGAATAAAACCGGAAGTAAATAAAATGAAAATGGTGCGTCAAAACCTTTAAATCTTCGGTAAGTGATGTAAACGATGGAATTTGGGTACAAAAATAATTTTCAAAATGCCGACCAAATCATATCGTGTAATTTTATACGCAATTCGATTTGATTTATTATAATAGTCGTTTCGATACCCGATTAAAAAGTTATCTCCGTTGAAAATTGTAACTCATATTTATCAAATGTTTTGTTGTTTTTGAAATTGTGAACAACATCCCCTTTCCTATTCTCTTCTCTTATAATTTTGAGAAGAATATAGACTGATTAAACATATACAAAAAGAACCCTAGGTTGGCACCAATATCTCCTTTATAGCTCTATTGAATAAAACCAGAAGTAAGTAAAATGCAAATGGTGCGTCAAAACCTTTAAATCTTCGGTAAGTGATGTAAACGATGGAATTTGGGTACAAAAATGATTTTCAAAATGCAGACCTAATCATATTTTGTCAATTTATACGAGCTTCGATTTGATATATTATAATAGTCGTTTCGATACCCGATTAAAAAGTTATCTCCGTTGAAAATTGTAACTCATATTTATCAAATGTTTTGTTGTTTTTGAAAATGTGAACAACATCCCCTTTCCTATTCTCTTCTCTTATTATTTTGAGAAGAATACAGATTGATTAAACATATACAAAAAGAACCCTAGGTTGGCACCAATATCTCCTTTATAGCTCTATTGAATAAAACCTAAGTAAGTAAAATGAAAATGGTGCGTCAAAACCTTTAAATCTTCGGTAAGTGATGTAAACGATGGAATTTGGGTACAAAAATGATTTTCAAAATGCAGACCTAATCATATTGTGTAATTTTATACGCGATTCGATTTGATTTATTATAATAGTCGTTTCGGTACCCGATTAAAAAGTTATCTCCGTTGAAAATTGTAACTCATATTTATCAAATGTTTTGTTGTTTTTGAAAACGTGAACAACATCCCCTTTCCTACTCTCTTCTCTTATTATTTTGAGAAGAATACAGACTGATATAAACATATACAAAAAGAACGCTAGGTTGGCACCAATAGCACCTTTAGAGCTCTATTGAATAAAATCAGAAGTAAAATGAAAATGGTGCGTCAAAACCTTTAAATCTTCGGTAAGTGATGTAAACGATGGAATTTGGGTACAAAAATGATTTTCAAAATGCAGACCTAATCATATTGTGTAATTTTATACGCGATTCGATTTGATTTATTATAACAGTCGTTTCGGTACCTGAGTAAAAAGTTATCTCAGGTGAAAATTGTAACTCATATTTATCAAATGTTTTGTTGTTTTTGAAAATGTGAACAACTTCCCCTTTCCTATTCTCTTCACTTATTATTTTGAGAAGAATACAGATTGATTAAACATATACAAAAATAACCCTAGGTTGGCACCAATATCTCCTTTATAGCTCTATTGAATAAAACCGGAAGTAAGTAAAATGAAAATGGTGCGTCAAAACCTTTAAATCTTCTATTAGTGAAGTAAATGATGGAATTTGGGTACAAAAATGATTTTCCAAATGTAGACGTAATCATATTGTGTAATTTTATACGCGATTCGATTCGATTTATAATAACAGTCGTTTCGGTACCTGAGTAAAAAGTTATATCAGGTGAAAATTGTAACTCATATTTATCAAATGTTTTGTTGTTTTTGAAAATGTGAACAACTTCCCCTTTCCTATTCTCTTCTCTTATTATTTTGAGAAGAATACAGATTGATTAAACATATACAAAAACAAGCCTAGGTTGGCACCAATATCTCCTTTATAGCTCTATTGAATAAAACCGGAAGTAAGTAAAATGAAAATGGTGCGTCAAAACCTTTAAATCTTCGGTAAGTGATGTAAACGATGGAATTTGGGTACAAAAATGATTTTCAAAATGCAGACCTAATCATATTGTGTAATTTTATACGTGATTCGATTTGATTTATTATAATAGTCGTTTCGATACCCGAGTAAAAAGTTATCTCCGTTGAAAATTGTAACTCATATTTATCAAATGTTTTGTTGTTTTTGAAAATGTGAACAACATCCCCTTTCCTATTCTCTTCTCTTATTATTTTGAGAAGAATACAGATTGATTAAACATATACAAAAAGAACCCTAGGTTGGCACCAATATCTCCTTTATAGCTCTATTGAATAAAACCGGAAGTAAGTAAAATGAAAATGGTGCGTCAAAACCTTTAAATCTTCGGTAAGTGATGTAAACGATGGAATTTGGGTACAAAAATGATTTTCAAAATGCAGACCTAATCATATTGTGTAATTTTATACGTGATTCGATTTGATTTATTATAATAGTCGTTTCGATACCCGAGTAAAAAGTTATCTCAGTTGAAAATTGTAACTCATATTTATCCAATGTTTTGTTGTTTTTGAAAATGTGAACAACATCCCCTTTCCTATTCTAATCTCTTATTATATTGAGAAGAATACAGACTGATTAAACATATAAAAAAAGAACCCTAGGTTGGCACCAATATCTCCTTTATAGCTCTATTGAATAAAATCGGAAGTAAGTAAAATGAAA
Organism: Hippophae rhamnoides; assembly: GCA_033030585.1. Classification (NCBI taxonomy): domain Eukaryota; kingdom Viridiplantae; phylum Streptophyta; class Magnoliopsida; order Rosales; family Elaeagnaceae; genus Hippophae; species Hippophae rhamnoides. The sequence goes on from CM065430.1 coordinate 53,563,614, forward strand.
ATGGTGCGTCAAAACCTTTAAATCTTCGGTAAGTGATGTAAACGATGGAATTTGGGTACAAAAATGATTTTCAAAATGCAGACCTAATCATATTGTGTAATTTTATACACGATTCGATTTGATTTATTATAATAGTCGTTTCGATACCCGAGTAAAAAGTTATCTCCGTTGAAAATTGTAACTCATATTTATCAAATGTTTTGTTGTTTTTGAAAATGTGAACAACATCCCCTTTCCTATTCTCTTCTCTTATTATTTTGAGAAGAATACAGATTGATTAAACATATACAAAAAGAACCCTAGGTTGGCACCAATATCTCCTTTATAGCTCTATTGGATAAAACCTAAGTAAGTAAAATGAAAATGGTGCGTCAAAACCTTTAAATCTTCGGTAAGTGATGTAAACGATGGAATTTGGGTACAAAAATGATTTTCAAAATGCAGACCTAATCATATTGTGTAATTTTATACACGATTCGATTTGATATATTATAATAGTCGTTTCGATACCCGAGTTAAAAGTTATCTCCGTTGAAAGTTGCAACACATATTTATCAAATGTTTTGTTGTTTTTGAAAATGTGAACAACATCCCCTTTCCTATTCTCTTCTCTTATTATTTTGAGAAGAATACAGACTGATTAAACATATAAAAAAAGAACGCTAGGTTGGCACCAATATCTCCTTTATAGCTCTATTGAATAAAACCAGAAGTAAGTAAAATGCAAATGGTGCGTCAAAACCTTTAAATCTTCGGTAAGTGATGTAAACGATGGAATTTGGGTACAAAAATGATTTTCAAAATGCAGACCTAATCATATTTTGTCAATTTATACGAGCTTCGATTTGATTTATTATAATAGTCGTTTCGATACCCGATTAAAAAGTTATCTCCGTTGAAAATTGTAACTCATATTTATCAAATGTTTTGTTGTTTTTGAAAATGTGAACAACATCCCCTTTCCTATTCTCTTCTCTTATTATTTTGAGAAGAATACAGATTGATTAAACATTTACAAAAAGAACCCTAGGTTGGCACCAATATCTCCTTTATAGCTCTATTGAATAAAACCGGAAGTAAGTAAAATGAAAATGGTGCGTCAAAACCTTTAAATCTTCGGTAAGTGATGTAAACGATGGAATTTGGGTACAAAAATGATTTTCAAAATGCAGACCTAATCATATTGTGTAATTTTATACACGATTCGATTTGATTTATTATAATAGTCGTTTCGATACCCGATTAAAAAGTTATCTCCGTTGAAAATTGTAACTCATATTTATCAAATGTTTTGTTGTTTTTGAAAATGTGAACAACATCCCCTTTCCTATTCTCTTCTCTTATTATTTTGAGAAGAATACAGATTGATTAAACATATACAAAAAGAACCCTAGGTTGGCACCAATATCTCCTTTATAGCTCTATTGAATAAAACCGGAAGTAAGTAAAATGAAAATGGTGCGTCAAAACCTTTAAATCTTCGGTAAGTGATGTAAACGATGGAATTTGGGTACAAAAATGATTTTCAAAATGCAGACCTAATCATATTGTGTAATTTTATACGCGATTCGATTTGATTTATTATAATAGTCGTTTCGATACCCGAGTAAAAAGTTATCTCCGTTGAAAATTGTAACTCATATTTATCAAATGTTTTGTTGTTTTTGAAAATGTGAACAACATCCCCTTTCCTATTCTAATCTCTTATTATATTGAGAAGAATACACACCGATTAAACATATAAATAAAGAACCCTAGGTTGGCACCAATATCTCCTTTATAGCTCTATTGAATAAAACCGGAAGTAAGTAAAACGAAAATGGTGCGTCAAAACCTTTAAATCTTGTGTAAGTGATGTAAACGATGGAATTTGGGTACAAAAATGATTTTCCAAATGCAGACCTAATCATATTGTGTAATTTTATACGCGATTCGATTTGATTTATTATAATAGTCGTTTCGATACCCGATTAAAAAGTTATCTCCGTTGAAAATTGTAACTCATATTTATCAAATGTTTTGTTGTTTTTGAAAATGTGAACAACATCCCCTTTCCTATTCTCTTCTCTTATTATTTTGAGAAGAATACAGATTGATTAAACATATACAAAAAGAACCCTAGTTCGGCACCAATATCTCCTTTATAGCTCTATTGAATAAAACCGGAAGTAAGTAAAACGAAAATGGTGCGTCAAAACCTTTAAATCTTCGGTAAGTGATGTAAACGATGGAATTTGGGTACAAAAATGATTTTCAAAATGCAGACCTAATCATATTGTGTAATTTTATACACGATTCGATTTGATTTATTATAATAGTCGTTTCGATACCCGAGTAAAAAGTTATCTCCGTTGAAAATTGTAACTCATATTTATCAAATGTTTTGTTGTTTTTGAAAATGTGAACAACATCCCCTTTCCTATTCTAATCTCTTATTATATTGAGAAGAATACACACCGATTAAACATTTAAATAAAGAACCCTAGGTTGGCACCAATATCTCCTTTATAGCTCTATTGAATAAAACCGGAAGTAAGTAAAATGAAAATGGTGCGTCAAAACCTTTAAATCTTCGGTAAGTGATGTAAACGATGGAATTTGGGTACAAAAATGATTTTCAAAATGCAGACCTAATCATATTGTGTAATTTTATACGTGTTTCGATTTGATTTATTATAACAGTCGTTTCGGTACCCGATTAAAAAGTTATCTCCGTTGAAAATTGTAACTCATATTTATCAAATGTTTTGTTGTTTTTGAAAATGTGAACAACGTCCCCTTTCCTATTCTCTTCTCTTATTATTTTGAGAAGAATACAGATAGATTAAACATATACAAAAAGAACCCTAGGTTGGCACCAATATCTCCTTTATAGCTCTATTGAATAAAACGGGAAGTAAGTAAAATGAAAATGGTGCGTCAAAACCTTTAAATCTTCGGTAAGTGATGTAAACGATGGAATTTGGGTACAAAAATGATTTTCAAAATGCAGACCTAATCATATTGTGTAATTTTATACGCGATTCGATTTGATTTATTATAAAAGTCGTTTCGGTACCCGATTAAAAAGTTATCTCCGTTGAAAATTGTAACTCATATTTATCAAATGTTTTGTTGTTTTTGAAAATGTGAACAACATCCCCTTTCCTATTCTCTTCTCTTATTATTTTGAGAAGAATACAGATTGATTAAACATATACAAAAAGAACCCTAGGTTGGCACCAATATCTCCTTTATAGCTCTATTGAATAAAACCGAAAGTAAAATGAAAATGGTGCGTCAAAACCTTTAAATCTTCGGTAAGTGATGTAAACGATGGAATTTCGGTACAAAAATGATTTTCAAAATGCAGACCTAATCATATTGTGTAATTTTATACGCGATTCGATTCGATTTATTATAATAGTCGCTTTCGATACCCGATTAAAAAGTTATCTCCGTTGAAAATTGTAACTCATATTTATCAAATGTTTTGTTGTTTTTGAAAATGTGAACAACATCCCCATTCCTATTCTCTTCTCTTATTATTTTGAGAAGAATACAGATTGATTAAACATATACAAAAAGAACCCTAGGTCCGCACCAACATCTCCTTTATATCTCTAGTGTATAAAACCTTAAGTAAGTAAAATGAAAATGGTGCGTCAAAACCTTTAAATCTTCGGTAAGTGATGTAAACGATGGAATTTGGGTACAAAAATGATTTTCAAAATGCAGACCTAATCATATTGTGTAATTTTATACGCGATTCGATTTGATTTATTATAACAGTCGTTTCGATACCCGATTAAAAAGTTATCTCCGTTGAAAATTGTAACTCATATTTATCAAATGTTTTGTTGTTTTTGAAAATGTGAACAACATCCCCTTTCCTATTCTATTCTCTTATTATTTTGAGAAGAATACAGACTGATTAAACATATAAAAAAGAACGCTAGGTTGGCACCAATATCACCTTTAGAGCTCTATTGAATAAAACCGGAAGTAAGTAAAATGAAAATGGTGCGTCAAAACCTTTAAATCTTCGGTAAGTGATGTAAACGATGGAATTTGGGTACAAAAATGATTTTCAAAATGCAGACCTAATCATATTGTGTAATTTTATACGCGATTCGATTTGATTTATTATAATAGTCGTTTCGGTACCCGATTAAAAAGTTATCTCCGTTGAAAATTGTAACTCATATTTATCAAATGTTTTGTTGTTTTTGAAAATGTGAACAACATCCCCTTTCCTATTCTATTCTCTTATTATTTTGAGAAGAATACAGACTGATTAAACATATACAAAAAGAACACTAGGTTGGCACCAATATCACCTTTAGAGCTCTATTGAATAAAACCGTAGGTAAGTAAAATGAAAATGGTGCGTCAAAACCTTTAAATCTTCGGTAAGTGATGTAAACGATGGAATTTGGGTACAAAAATGATTTTCAAAATGCAGACCTAATCATATTGTGTAATTTTATACGCGATTCGATTTGATTTATTATAACAGTCGTTTCGGTACCCGATTAAAAAGTTATCTCCGTTGAAAATTGTAACTCATATTTATCAAATGTTTTGTTGTTTTTGAAAATGTGAACAACATCCCCTTTCCTATTCTATTCTCTTATTATTTTGAGAAGAATACAGACTGATTAAACATATAAAAAAGAACGCTAGGTTGGCACCAATATCACCTTTAGAGCTCTATTGAATAAAATCGGAAGTAAGTAAAATGAAAATGGTGCGTCAAAACCTTTAAATCCTCGGTAAGTGATGTAAACGATGGAATTTGGGTACAAAAATGATTTTCAAAATGCAGACCTAATCATATTGTGTAATTTTATACGCGATTCGATTTGATTTATTATAACAGTCGTTTCGGTACCCGATTAAAAAGTTATCTCCGTTGAAAATTGTAACTCATATTTATCAAATGTTTTGTTGTTTTTGAAAATGTGAACAACATCCCCTTTCCTATTCTCTTCTCTTATTATTTTGAGAAGAATACAGATTGATTAAACATATACAAAAAGAACCCTAGGTTGGCACCAATATCTCCTTTATAGCTCTATTGAATAAAACCGGAAGTAAGTAAAATGAAAATGGTGCGTCAAAACCTTTAAATCTTCGGTAAGTGATGTAAACGATGGAATTTGGGTACAAAAATGATTTTCAAAATGCAGACCTAATCATATTGTGTAATTTTATACGCGATTCGATTTGATTTATTATAATAGTCGTTTCGATACCCGATTAAAAAGTTATCTCCGTTGAAAATTGTAACTCATATTTATCAAATGTTTTGTTGTTTTTGAAAATGTGAACAACATCCCCTTTCCTATTCTAATCTCTTATTATTTTGAGAAGAATACAGACTGATTAAACATATAAAAAAGAACCCTAGGTTGGCACCAATATCTCCTTTATAGCTCTATTGAATAAAACCGGAAGTAAGTAAAATGAAAATGGTGCGTCAAAACCTTTAAATCTTCGGTAAGTGATGTAAACGATGGAATTTGGGTACAAAAATGATTTTCAAAATGCAGACCTAATCATATTGTGTAATTTTATACGCGATTCGATTTGATTTATTATAACAGTCGTTTCGATACCCGAGTAAAAAGTTATCTCCGTTGAAAATTGTAACTCATATTTATCAAATGTTTTGTTGTTTTTGAAAATGTGAACAACATCCCCTTTCCTATTCTATTCTCTTATTATTTTGAGAAGAATACAGACTGATTAAACATATACAAAAAGAACGCTAGGTTGGCACCAATATCACCTTTAGAGCTCTATTGAATAAAACCGGAAGTAAGTAAAATGAAAATGGTGCGTCAAAACCTTTAAATCTTCGGTAAGTGATGTAAACGATGGAATTTGGGTACAAAAATGATTTTCAAAATGCAGACCTAATCATATTGTGTAATTTTATACGCGATTCGATTTGATTTATTATAACAGTCGTTTCGGTACCCGATTAAAAAGTTATCTCCGTTGAAAATTGTAACTCATATTTATCAAATGTTTTGTTGTTTTTGAAAATGTGAACAACATCCCCTTTCCTATTCTCTTCTCTTATTATTTTGAGAAGAATACAGATTGATTAAACATATACAAAAAGAACCCTAGGTTGGCACCAATATCTCCTTTATAGCTCTATTGAATAAAACCGGAAGTAAGTAAAATGAAAATGGTGCGTCAAAACCTTTAAATCTTCGGTAAGTGATGTAAACGATGGAATTTGGGTACAAAAATGATTTTCAAAATGCAGACCTAATCATATTGTGTAATTTTTTACGCGATTCGATTTGATTTATTATAACAGTCGTTTCGATACCCGAGTAAAAAGTTATCTCAGTTGAAAATTGTAACTCATATTTATCCAATGTTTTGTTGTTTTTGAAAATGTGAACAACATCCCCTTTCCTATTCTCTTCTCTTATTATTTTGAGAAGAATACAGACTGATTAAACATATAAAAAAAGAACCCTAGGTTGGCACCAATATCTCCTTTATAGCTCTATTGAATAAAACCGGAAGTAAGTAAAATGAAAATGGTGCGTCAAAACCTTTAAATCTTCGGTAAGTGATGTAAACGATGGAATTTGGGTACAAAAATGATTTTCAAAATGCAGACCTAATCATATTGTGTAATTTTATACGCGATTCGATTTGATTTATTATAACATTCGTTTCGGTACCCGATTAAAAAGTTATCTCCGTTGAAAATTGTAACTCATATTTATCAAATGTTTTGTTGTTTTTGAAAATGTGAACAACATCCCCTTTCCTATTCTATTCTCTTATTATTTTGAGAAGAATACAGACTGATTAAACATATACAAAAAGAACGCTAGGTTGGCACCAATATCACCTTTAGAGCTCTATTGAATAAAACCGGAAGTAAGTAAAATGAAAATGGTGCGTCAAAACCTTTAAATCTTCGGTAAGTGATGTAAACGATGGAATTTGGGTACAAAAATGATTTTCAAAATGCAGACCTAATCATATTGTGTAATTTTTTACGCGATTCGATTTGATTTATTATAATAGTCGTTTCGATACCCGAGTAAAAAGTTATCTCCGTTGAAAATTGTAACTCATATTTATCAAATGTTTTGTTGTTTTTGAAAATGTGAACAACATCCCCTTTCCTATTCTCTTCTCTTATTATTTTGAGAAGAATACAGACTGATTAAACATATAAAAAAAGAACCCTAGGTTGGCACCAATATCTCCTTTATAGCTCTATTGAATAAAACCGGAAGTAAGTAAAATGAAAATGGTGCGTCAAAACCTTTAAATCTTCGGTAAGTGATGTAAACGATGGAATTTGGGTACAAAAATGATTTTCAAAATGCAGACCTAATCATATTGTGTAATTTTATACGCGATTCGATTTGATTTATTATAAGAGTCGTTTCGATACCCGAGAAAAAAGTTATCTCCGTTGAAAATTGTACCTCATATTTATCAAATGTTTTGTTGTTTTTGAAAACGTGAACAACATCCCCTTTCCTATTCTATTCTCTTATTATTTTGAGAAGAATACAGACTGATTAAACATATATAAAAAGAACCCTAGGTTGGCACCAATATCTCCTTTATAGCTCTATTGAATAAAACCGGAAGTAAGTAAAATGAAAATGGTGCGTCAAAACCTTTAAATCTTCGGTAAGTGATGTAAACGATGGAATTTGGGTACAAAAATGATTTTCCAAATGCAGAACTAATCATATTGTGTAATTTTATACGCGATTCGATTTGATTTATTATTACAGTCGTTTCGGTACCCGATTAAAAAGTTATCTCCGTTAAAATTGTAACTCATATTTATGAAATGTTTTGTTGTTTTTGAAAATGTGAACAACATCCCCTTTCCTATTCTCTTCTCTTATTATTTTGAGAAGAATACAGACTGATTAAACATATACAAAAAGAACGCTAGGTTGGAACCAATATCTCCTTTATAGGTCTATTGAATAAAACCGGTAGTAAGTAAAATGAAAATGGTGCGTCAATATGATGAGTGCTCAAAAAGCACTAAAATAACCATGATTTTATGCACTTTAATTGATTAAAAATATATATATTTATATGTTTTATCATATATTTATATAAATTTGTCTTTTTCGGAATCACGGGTATTTTTATTGTTTTTCAGGAATTTTGGCCTAAATACGCAATGTAAAGACTCAAAGAAGAATACTTGAAGCAATACATCACAAATAAATTGATAAATAAGTGGAAAAAGGTCAACAAACATGGAAAAATTGGACAAAATGGGTCGAAAAGGTCAAAAATGTCAAAAGACGGAAAAACGCTACAGCGCCCAAGCCACAAGGCGCCAGAGCCACACAAGGCCAGCGGCCGTTGATGCTTGCTTCCGCGCGCGCTGCAGCGCTGGCACTCTTCACGCTGCCATGGCGCGGCGCCAATAAGCGGCGGGGCCAATATGAATAGCCCAACGTGTTTTTGACCCATTTTTCACGTGCGGTACCGCCCCATGACGTCATGCTGACGTCATTGATGACCTCAGCAGGTCCAAAACACGTTTTTTATTTTTTTAATATTTTTTTTAACATTTTTTTAATCATTTTTTCTCTCCATCCTCACCTATAAATACCCCCCTTCCATTCTCTTCAAAACACACCTCAAAACCTCACTTCTCTCTTCTTTCTTTCTCTCATTTCTTAGTTTTTGAGTTTTCTTTAGTTTCTTTCTTAGTTTCTAAGCTTTTCTTAGTTTTTCTCTTAGTTTTTAGTTCAATTGTCTTAGGTTTAGAGTTCTTCTCTTTTTGAGAGGAACTTGTAATGTTTTTGTAATAATTTAGATTTTTGATTCAATAAATGGAAGTGCAAATTCCGCTTGGAGGTTTTCTAGCAACGGGAATAGCGTCGAAGTTCTGTAAGGATTTTATTTTCTTTACAGTTATTTTTATGCTTTATTCTTACATGTTATATTTAATTTGTCTGTGATTAAATTTAACTGTGCTAGTTGTTTATAATCATGATATAATAATAACGTTGTTATGCTTGCGAAATATTAAATAGGTGAAAATTTCTAAAATGAATTGATTTTATTTTTATTCAAGATTTTATATTAAGGATGTTAGAGAGAAATACATTATTTTTCATTACAAACTTAAATCTGAAAATTAGATTTTAAGGTTTAGTTATCCCGTCTAATTTAGAGTAGTGCTCTTTTATTTGTTGGTACAATCGCCTAGGTAGTTAGAGTGAAGCTCTATTTCAAAAGTTTTTATAAGAATTATTATGTGAAAATGTATTGACAACATGTTTTCAATAGTGGTTTTAAAACTTGAAAGTTAGTACTCGGATAACTAAATTCTTGGGTTTAATTTGGACACCTTGGATAAAGTTTAAATCGTCTAACCCACCAAAGGTGGCATTTAAATGGATCATTTTCAATCTCTTAGAAAAAGGAATTAATTTAATTAACCAAATTAGTTATCACCCCCCCCCATAGGTTTTGATTGATTTGTTTAGTTAACCAAAGGTGGTATTCATACAAAAAAGAGAGAATCAATAAAATATCAATTTATATCTTTAATAACCTAGATAATATGAGCAAGCATAATTAACTTAGTTATTATATCCATAAATACTCCACTAATATAAATGATAAAATTTGCATGAATATTTATTGAATCTGTAATTATATTTATTTGTAGATAAATATTTATTGAATTTGTATCTATGTTTTTTTTTTATTTAATTAATCTGTATATATGTTTATTTTATGTTATTAGATTAGAAGCACAAATACCAAAGTATTGTGACAGAATGTTTAGTATTTATTTTCGTTTTTAAAAGTTTGAATAATAAATTAAGAACCACATACATTCCTAGTTTTTGAGTTTTCTTTAGTTTCTTTCTTAGTTTCTAAGCTTTTCTTAGTTTTTCTCTTAGTTTTTAGTTCAATTGTCTTAGGTTTAGAGTTCTTCTCTTTTTGAGAGGTACTTGTAATGTTTTTGTAATAATTTAGATTTTTGATTCAATAAATGGAAGTGCAAATTCCACTTGGAGGTTTTCTAGCAACGGGAATAGCGTCGAAGTTCTGTAAGGATTTTATTTTCTTCTGAGTTATTTTTATGCTTTATTCTTACATGTTATATTTAATTTGTCCGTGATTAAATTTAATGTATTAGTCGTTTATAATCATGATATAATAATAACGTTGTTATGCTTGCGAAATATTAAATAGGTGAAAATTTCTAAAATGAATTGATTTTATTTTTATTCGAGATTTTATATTAAGGATGTTAGAGAGAAATACATTATTTTTCATTACAAACTTAAATCTGAAAATTAGATTTTAAGGTTTAGTTATCCGGTCTAATTTAGAGTAGTGCTCTTTTATTTGTTGGTACAATCGCCCCGTAGTTAGAGTGAAGCTCTATTTCAAAAGTTTTTATAAGAATTATTATGTGAAAATGTATTGACAACATGTTTTCAATAGTGGTTTTAAAACTTGAAAGTTAGTACTCGGATAACTAAATTCTTGGGTTTAATTTGGACACCTTGGATAAAGTTTAACTGTCTAACCCCACCAAAGGTGGCATTTAAATGGTTCATTTTCAATCTCTTAGAAAAAGGAATTAATTTAATTAACCAAATTAGTTATCAACCCCACCCATAGGTGTTAATTGATTTGTTTAGTTAACAAAGAGTATCTAACCCCACCAAAGGTGGTATTCATACAAAAAAGAGAGAATCAATAAAATATCAATTTATATCTTTAATAACCTAGATAATATGAGCAAGCATAATTAACTTAGTTATTATATCCATAAATACTCCACTAATATAAATGATAAAATTTGCATGAATATTTATTGAATCATAATTATATTTATTTGTAGATAAATATTTATTGAATTTGTATCTATGTTTTTTTTTATTTAATTAATCTGTATATATGTTTATTTTATGTTATTAGATTAGAAACACAAAAACCAAACTATCGTGACAGGATGTTTAGGATTTAATTTCGTTTTTAAAAGTTTGAATAATAAATTAAGAACCACATACATTCCTAGTTTTTGAGTTTTCTTTAGTTTCTTTCTTAGTTTCTAAGCTTTTCTTAGTTTTTCTCTTAGTTTTTAGTTCAATTGTCTTAGGTTTAGAGTTCTTCTCTTTTTGAGAGGAACTTGTAATGTTTTTGTAATAATTTAGATTTTTGATTCAATAAATGGAAGTGCAAATTCCACTTGGAGGTTTTCTAGCAACGGGAATAGCGTCGAAGTTCTGTAAGGATTTTATTTTCTTTACAGTTATTTTTATGCTTTATTCTTACATGTTATATTTAATTTGTCTGTGATTAAATTTAACTATGCTAGCTGTTTATAATCATGATATAATAATATCGTTGTT